>CM042440.1:28907458-29312458 GCA_023631565.1 Gymnocephalus cernua | reverse complement strand
CTATGCAAAAAAAAATAAAAATAAAAAAACAGACTAAAGCTTTCACTGCGGTTGCTTAGGTTTTGCAGTTGACAGGTTTTATTATATATTTTGTGTTTTCATGCCTTTTTTCCCACAGCATTTGAAAATGTATTGCTCTAAATGAACTATTGTAAAGAAATGCATATATATGGATAGTATACAATCATATTTATTATTTCCATACATCTATGAATAACACGCGTTTATAACTTTCCTCTGCCTTAACTACAACAGCGATAGAAAGGGACCTCTGACAGACAAAGCAGGCATCACTAGACCATATTTCTTGTTACTTCTTCTCTATATGCTCACGTGAGCTCATGTCTAGTTACCGAAGATGTTAATGCCGCCTCGGTGTGCAGTAGAATGAAGGCGGCGCCCACGTGTCACGTGTCGCTGTTTTGTTACAGGAATGATAATGATCCACGTTTTCATTTGTGTAGATGGTGCTTTTTTTTTTTTTTTTTAGTCCATCTTCTAAAGATGACATGGGAATTTGTTCAGGATGTTTTTTTATTTTGTGTCGTTTGTATTTTTACTCTGTCCGCTCTTTGGGTTGATTTTTTCTTCCCCCCCCCCCCTCATTACTACAGTATGTAGCATATTGTTATTCACACGATGTGGAAGCTATTAGCAGCTAACTATTTTATTTCACCGCATTGTGTCACACCTCTAAAGACTGCAAACAATCCCGACGGAGGATCAGCTCTTGTTTTTTCCTCACACAGTACTGAAGTATGTTTTGAAATGCTGTACATAAAAAAACACACATTTTAAGAATTTCTCATTGAGATATTGATACAATAGTTGTCTTTTAATGCACTGTTGTTGCTCAAATATTTAGTGGTAACTAAAACAAAAAGTATTTCATGTTTTTAAATGTCTTGTTTTAGACACTAAAGTTCTGGCAGTGCTATGAAAGTTATGTGTGTGTAGATATGTACAGACATGTGTTTGTACACGCCTATATGAAATGTAGTGCAGCTATAGGCCGCTTTCCTCACATTTCCTCCTCTCAGATAGTATTGCATGTGCCTGAACGTAAGCACTTATTGTCGCCCTCTCTCGACAGTTTGTACAGTCTGACAGACAGACGCTCCATCTGCAAATCTGAGTTTCTGCGATGCATTCAATGCCTGCCGTGCCATTCATGTAAAAAGCCTTGTTGAGCTTGTGCCACAAAATGTGGTCACAGTTATCCTCTACCCCAGCAGATCGTCTTTAAATAAGTACTTCCTTAAGGCCTCTTTACAGTCGCCGTTCCTGACCTGTCACGCGACAATGTGACGTCAAAATGATGTAGATCTTGCTACCACGCCAGGATTTTAAGTGGAGAGAGGTGGCACACCAGTCTACTTTTTTCAGGGGCGCACGACAAAGCGGAAACAGGAAGCATGAACAAGCTCCTGGGCAACCAGATGCCAGGACTCTCATACTGACTGCAAGTCTCTCTGGTTAACTTACTGGGTTAAGATGAGTTCTTTTATGGTGAATGAAAGGCTTGATCCCACCAAGTAGGTCATCCAATCAAATCGAAGCATTGATGTCAATTCTGCTGCCAGTTCTGCTGTTGTTTACCTTTTTCTTCTTCTTCTAGAAATGAAGCACAGCGCAAATTCTTTCAGGAAGACGTCATTAACACTTCATTACTCTCTTAAATAAATCAGCTGTTAGAAGTGACACTTTCAGTTAAAACAATCAGTTACGGCCACGAACATTCAAGGACCAATCACAGCATTACAGCTCTGCTTAAATATCTTGTTCTCTGGCTGTTCAGTTGTAGTTACAGGCAAAGCGCTCAACCCTCCACCTCCCCTGACACCTCCAGTTTTCACGTTTCTCCCGGCTGGCCGATGCTTTGCCTCATTGGTCTGGTCCCCGGTCTCCTTCTCTGCTGCAACCAGTGTCTAGACTCCATCGGGGGTTATTTTCCTTTCTATACCCCTTTAAAACTATTCTAAGTCTGAGTCTAATCTCCAAAAGACTTGTACATTTTACCATGCAATTGTATAATAAATATTTTCTTTTTGCATATCTGCAAACGAAGTCTCTCCTGATTGAAATAGCAAAGTCGGTAGCATTTCTTCATTAGCGCCACCACTGTTCAGGAGAAGAGTGCAACTAGTGTCGCGACCACCACACGCAAGTATAAACAGTCACTGTGATCCCATGACGTCACACTGACGCGCGACAGGTCAGGAATGGCGAGTATACTGAATGTTTTAAATGTGATGCTGTGGTCAGACAGGAAAAACTTTTTTAACGGATCCACATGCCCTACAGTCCCTGAAGCTCTCAGTGAGCTGCATCGGCAGAATGCTTTGCAGGTTTGGTGCGTCTGTCCACTCTTCTACAAATATGCTCTGTATTGTCTGTGTGTGTGTGTGTGTGTGTGTGTGTGTGTGTGTGTGTGTGTGTGTGTGTGTGTGTGTGTGTGTGTGTGTGTGTGTGTGTGTGTGCTCGCGCAGGTTTGAAATATACATATGGCCTAAATGTATTGTCTTTTCATAGCATTTACAGATAAGGCAGCAATAGCTTAGCGCAGGAAAATAAAAAAAAAATGTATTTAGCTGCTTTTAGCAAAACCTCTGTACAAATGACTGTCATGTATATTTATTTTATATTTTCTATCATAATAAAACAAATAATCTCTTTTGTCTCAATCACTTTCATGTGTGCAGTAGTTGTTGCTGACGTGTTGCTGTGACTGTTCACCACTTGATGTCACCCAAGGGTGACTCTTCAGCAGGCTAGTGCCATTCAGCGCTGGTATTCTGATCCTTTACTTAAGTAAAAAAATACTGACACCAGACTGTAAAAGAAATACTATGTTTCAAGTAAAAGTCCTGCATTGAAAATGTTACTTAAGTAAAAGTATGTAAGTATCATCAGGAAAATGTACTTAAAGTATTAAAAGTAAACGTACTCAATGCAGAGAAATTTTAGAAACTAGAAACGATCCAAACAGTTCTGTCAGTCAACTACGTGTTTCATCGGCTAATCATTTCAGCATGTCAACACGATGTTCTTTCAATGTCTCTATTCATATTTCAGCAATAATACAGCTAAGCGATGAGCTGAAGATCTTTGCCCGAACCTGACGGGGTCTATCATTTTACACAGGCTCGGGCTTGCGCTCCGGAGTCAGGTGATGCGTTTCAGTTAGCGCGAAAGTGGATGCTGAGGAGGTGAAACGGACTCATTCTTGACAAAAGGCAAAAGAGCTGTGTACGTGTGCACATTTGAATAATGTTGGGCTGTAAACGGGTTCGGCCTTTTAAAAAGCTGTCAATCAAAATGTACTTGTCGGGCTCGGGCCTTGTCGGGCCGAACTTTTAAGGCCCAATTACAGCTCTAGTTTAGATATTGCTGGAATCGGAGGAATCTCCACTTCCGTGTCCTTCTTATTGCATTTTATTATAAGTCATTCAAGCGGCCAATTAGGAGACAGGAAAGATAGCTTGTGACTCGCCATCTGCGTCTGTGTACGATTTGGCTTTGGTAAACTCCTTTCAGGCACCAAAACAATCTCATCCACACGAGTGTAGGTTTGTTTTCGCAAAAGATTTAAAGAATTCCAGAAAGTGAACTTCTACTTTTAAGCTTTAGGGCCAAATGATGTTTTTACACATTGCTCTAGGACAAATCTGGGCCGCGCTATACAGAAAGCTGAGTTTGTTGTGGACATTTTGATATGAAACACACGGGGATCATCTTATATGCAAATAGCCTTTAAAGGTGAATTCAAGAACATATGTAAAAAAAAAAATTACTTAAAGTATTATAGGTCAAAGTACTGCAAAAAATCCTCACATTTTAGAAACTGGAAACAATCCAAACAGTTCTGTCAATCAATTAAGTGATTAATCGGCTAATCATTTCAGCTGGACTTGTTATATTGTTGGGTAGTTTAATTTCTAATAAAGCATAGTATTTATAAACTATGTGTGTTTTGTGTGCAGAAATCTTAATGTGTAAAGTAACTAGAAACTGAAGCTGTCATATGAATGTAGTGGAGTAAAAAGTACAATATTTCTCTCTGAGATGTAGTGGAGTAGAAGTAGAAAGTGGCATGAAAAGAAAAGACTCAAGTAAAGTACAAGTACCTCAAATTTGTACCTATGTACAGTACTTAAGTACGTGTACTTAGTTACATTCCACCACTGGGGCCAATCAATAACTCAGCTCTCAGTCCGACAGCACAGTCAGATTAAGAAAACTACTTTCAAAGTGTCATCTTATATTTTCAAAGGACCATTGCATGGTTTTTTGTACATGTAGTATTTTTACTTACTAGCTTTTTGGAGCTTTCAGTGGCATTTCACAGTATCACATTGTGAATGTGGGGGAGATGCTAATGTAAATGGCTTGCTTGATCCGTCTCAAGTCGACAACCTCTGTTTCATTTCATTTATTATACAGGAAAGGATTAAAAGTAACATTAAGTTACAGTTTAAACGGGCCTGACTCAGTTTAAAAACTAGTTTCCAGCAGTTTCCTGTTCTGCAGAAACATAGAACATAGAACCCAGTTAGGCTACGGCACATGAAGACAGAAACACTTGTACAGGACATTAGCATGGGCTAGACAGATAACAGTGCAAACAAGACTTGGACAATAAATGAACAATCAATGAGTGCCAGTGTAACTGTTGAGAAGGTACAGTTTGTATGCCTTTTTGAAATATGTGATGGTGAAATGATGACGTTATTTAATTATTGATTTGTGTACACGGACACGTTTATCATGTTTTTTTTGTGGTGGTCAGCACGTTTTTTAATCTAATGTATTTCAATGGGAAGCATCTTTTGTGATCACAGCACGACTACGGTAGCGAGTAGTATGAAAAGCCGAAAATCTGCAGGGAGGTTGGTTGGGGGGGTGGAGGGGTCAAACAACACAGGACTTTCACCCAGGAGACCGGGGATCATGGCCCGCGTGGGACCTTTCCTCTGCCCGTTCTTCTTTTCCTAAACCCAACCTCTGTATAGATGCTTCCCACTCAGTGCTGACCACCACGGAAAAAACAATCAATAGATTAAAAATAACGTGACCATTTCACGAAGTGCCGTGTGAGGCCATGTTACGTGTTCTGATGTGATGGGGAAATGTTGGTGTATGTATGAAAAAATTATTTCTGTATGTATTTTTGTATGGGGGGGGATGAATGCCTGTGAGACTGACCTGGTGAGGCGTACTGGTCTCATATTGTGTGTCGGGAGAAGTACAGCAAGTGTTGGTGAAGTGCTATTTTGAATCTGAAAATAAAATGTAATAGCGTGGCTGTTTATGTAGTTTTGGTGAGTCAGAGCGTTTGCGTGTGAGTGCAATGCAATGGTGAGACCACTTTGGAAGATGTTGTTTTGTCACCCAATACAACAAAGGTAAATGGAATTTTAGAAAGTACAACAGCTATATGTGTCCAAAAGCAGCATCCCTCTTACCCGGTTAATCCAATCCAATCTATTCAATCAGGAGAGACTTTGTTGCAGATATGCAAACATTTATTTGTAAATTACAAATGCAAATGAAAGAAGGTTTACATAAACTTTTGGAGATTAGACTCCATTGAAAAAGGTATATATATATATATATTTCTAGAGGTTTATATAAACCCAGTATATCCCCCGATGGAGTCTAGCCGGAAGAAGTCTGAGAGTCTGAGGAGGTGGGTCGCACTCTCGTCTGAAAAGACAACTGACAGAAGCAGGGGAGAGAACAGATTTAGAACATGGTTGTTGTGCTGTGATTGACTTGAACATACGTGCCAGATTCTGATTGGTTTACAAAACGTACTTCCCACAAAACAGCTGATCAGTTTATGAGAAGCGTGTTAACGTTAATGAAGTCTCCCTGCCAGAATTTACGCTGAGCTACATATCTGTATTCTCCTATAATCCGCTACAAGAAACCTTCCTACCACGGGCAATACAACTTTTTAACACTTCATTACTGTTAGATACGACTGATATACATCAAAATACTGCATTAAGTGCAACTTGCACAAAAATAGGTTTTACTTACATCTTTATAAATACCATTTAAGAAGGTTGTACATTTGTATTCACCACTGGTGTCAACGTTTTTACATTATTTCCTTTGTATTTTTTGTTATCTTTATTTTTGAATAGTTGTTCTTGTATTCTACCAGTTTTATTTCCTTCCAAACAACAGTGTTTACATTTTCAGTGAACCTTCCTCTCCGTATAAAAACTGGGAATTATCCAGAGTAACATTATTAAAACATGTTGCTGTGAGCAAATCTGGGCAAATAAACCCAACCAATTTGGCTAGCAGGTAAATGGGAAAGTCATCTGTAATATATTTTTTTTTTTTACTTTTATGTTAAATGCTCTCCTGAAAAATTTACCTCACAGACAGCTACTGGTTTCATTAATGGCAGGAAATACAAATTCCACAGACGAGAGGAAGGCAATCCATCACAGCGAGCATTTGAGTTGTGGTTATTTTTGTCTAGGTCAGCAATAATTGATACTATAGGCTACGTTCAGACTGCAGGCAAAAGTGGCCCAAATCTGACCAGGTCAGACTTCTTCAGAAGTAGTGTGAACACTCAAATCTGGCCCAGGTCTGATTTTTTTCAAATCACATTTAGACCACTTCCATATGTGTTCCTGAATCAGACCCAGGTCAGATTTTTTTCAATGCGGCTGCAGTGTGAACAACCCAGGCGGATTTGATGCGACTTTTACGTCAATCTACATCGACATTTGTCACGATTATGCGCTGGCGGGAGTTAGCCCTAGACACAGACAGTGACATTAAAAACTAGACTAGGCCTACAAAATGAGAACAGTGATGGAGTAAGTCAATGGAGGGAGAGTGAGGTGTTAGACCTCATTAGTGTATGGGGAGATACTTCAATTCAGTCAAAACTAGAAGGATCATACCGGAACTGCTCCGTTTTTGAAAAAATAGCCAATTTGTCTCTCTTTCTCTTCATTCTTCTCCTCCTCAGCACCTGCTCATTAATATTTCAGCTGCCATTACACAAACATTTTGAAATAAAAGCAAAAAAATGCTTCCTTCCCCCATAACCTCCCTAACTTTAGTGCAACAGCGTGCTGCGTCTGACGTCGTTGTTATTGTTCTTTTGCGCATGCGGAGTCTGAAACCACAAACAGTTCACACTGGAATCTGATATAGGCCACATTTGAAAAGGTCATGTGGACAGCCAAACAAAAAATCAGATCTGAGTGTGAACGTAGCCTATATGAGATTCATGGTTGAAGTGCTAAAAGTGCTCAGAACCAAATATATTCCTTCAGATGCACAACAGAGAGACAGAAGAGGGGCCGTCCCAAACACAACATGTAGCACTTATACAGCAGAACCTTAACCCTCCTGTTGTCCTCGGCTCAAATGCGACCTGTTGTCAAAGTTTCTGTATCAGAAATATAGGTTACTTTTAACCAAATTGCCTCAAAAATAACATGGATGGTTCCAACGCTTTTTGCAAGTAAATAAAGGATTGGATCATTACTTTCATTGAATTGTGGGGGGGGGGGGGTTATTCAACTTCATACCATTTGAAAAGAAATTGAAATGGTTTCAGAACAGTTTCCTGACTAAACGTTGACGCATACCAGTCTGTCACTCCACATCCTCTGGTATTAATTGTTAGTCAAAATAATTCATAATTTGTGCTTTTTTTAAACTCAGAAATTAGGTATAAGTTAATATTAATGAGGTTTGTTGACCATGCATTCTAGAAATAAGTGTACAACTATGGTAATAGGTTGGAATGAAGATGTAACACAGAATGGGGTGATCATTTAGACGTTACCAAACAGGAGGACAGCACAAGGGTTAAATGCTGCATGTGTTGCATAAAGTGAATGTGTCCCTGCTACTGACCCACTATTGGTGTCAGAAGGCACACACACACACACACACACACACACACACACACACACACATACATACACACACACACACACATACAGTTGCTTGCCTGCCTATCGGGCACAACTTGGGCTTTGGGTTCTCGGTCACCTCAACATGCGGACAGGAGGAGCTGGGGATCAAACCTCCAACTCGGTCGATTTTCCATATTTTTCTAGTCAACAAATCCCATTAAAAGACTCAAAACAACAGTGAATGTACACACGCACACACACACACACACACACACACACACACACACACACACACACACACACACAAACACACACACACACACACAGTACATAGCATGTAGACATTAGGCTGATACAGCTCACTGAGAATACTTGTACTTTGAATACTTTAAGTACATTTTCCTAATGATACATACTTTTACTTAAGTAACACTCACACAAACACACACACACACAAATACACACATTATGTCGGAGTGAATGTGTTTGGATGATTCAAGCCCTTCTATCCATCATCAAGACATTCCTCAAGATGCGTCAAGTAAGCGCTACATTCAGTCGTCTTTATGGGCTGGTGGTTTGACAAGTGAAACCAGTGCAGGCAAGCTGAGACTTGGCATTACCCTCGTGAGTTCTGGCAGAAGCCCTGGACCGACTTCAGCCTGCCGTGTTACTGCTACCACTTGAAGGGAAATTTATGACTTGGAGAGACCTCAGCAGAACGTGTTAACGCAGATGATCCCATTTCCTCCTCTGTCTCCAGGTGCTGCTGCTGCTTGGGTCAGCTGCTGAGGAACAAGCACCCCCCCATATATATATATATATATATATATATATATATATATATATATATATATATATATATATATATATAGACATTAACCTGACAGTTATACTGGATATCCAACAGTAGACAGAGACCAGGGTTTCCCTGCACTTCACCATTTGTAACTGCCACTTCATTACCTACACTGTAGAAGACAAATGGCTCGAAACACATCCTGAGGCTTCCATTAGTGCTGGAAAGAAATGCTTTGGTTGAATTTGAATTAATAGCATCACTTTGCACATCACAGTTTGGGTTCACCACACCATACCTACATGCAGGTATGTGCCACTAACAGAACGCAGCATCATCAGGACAATGTACATAAAGTAATGTCATTTATTTTAGTTTGTTAACCATTGTATTTTAGGATGCCTATTGTCAGCTGGCCAGGGCCTACGGCTGGGAATTAGCTGTAGAGGCTGGAGCTGCTCCTTTTACTGTGCCGTTAATTAAATGGGACTGCCCACGAAAAAACGAAAAATCCTCACATTTAAGAAAATCGTAAAGTAAGACGGGTATTGGAAATTAGCAATAGCTATACATATTGTGATGCTGTACATTAGAGATTTGTTGCACAAACGTCCATGTCGCAGCTAGTCTGGCTATCACGGGTTGCTGCGCTTCGGTGGCCGGCTTGTTGAATGTAAACAAGAAGCTGCTTGGTCACTTCTCTATCGTCATCGTGTTAAACCCGCCAATAATGCGCCAGGTGGATAAGCCAGTTTGTGATTGGTCCCCGCAGATTTGTAACGAAAGCAGCATGGATAAACGTACAGGTTTCCAGCCTGAGTTGCAGGGAGAAATCAAATTGCCGGCAGATCGGGCGGGGTTTACCCAGTCTATGTAGTAGCATCTGTCCCTATTCAAATATACATGAAAGGAAAAAAGTAATTAGTAACTAAAGCTGTCAGATTATTGGAGTGAAGTAAAATGTCAAATGTTTCCCTGTAAAATGGATTAGAAGTAGAAAGTGGCATTAAAAGAAAATACTCTACTATATACTCTATACTCTACTAAAGTACAAGTACCTCAAATGTGTACTTAAGTACAGTACTTACAGTTTTTTACGATTGCTAAACGACAGTGGGCACAACTGGAGCTACATGTGCAAAACTCTAACTACAGTCTGCACAGCAGCAGTTCATGTGGACCAAACTCTAGTTCGTTTTTCATTGCTTGTACACAGTTTTCAAAACTCTACACACTTATCCCATGACTTTAACCACAATGTGCACAACACTGTGGATTTACAGCACTTTGTTCAAATGCTAACACACTGCTGTCAAAACTGTTAACCACACATTCAAAACAGAATAGATGTAAGTCTATCAAACACTGCTGATCGCAATTTTAGCTGAGAGCCTAAGCAGGTGTCTTGTTTTAGACTAGTTAGTGAACATATATGGATTTATATAGAGCTCAAAAAGCCGTTTTTTGTATACAAACACCAAATAAGAATGAAGCAATTATACCCTGTACCGTTTGAGAGAAACAGGTAAAAGAGCAAAGATACCAACATGTCCAAGTAAGATGTCTGAGATTATATACACAGCTATAAAAAAGAAGTGAAAAACACTATATCTTTACTATAGTAAAACTGCGTTCTTCCTGTTTTTCAGAAAGTAATGGAGGTGAAAGCAATGGAAACACTATATTCATTAGTATTTAGAGATGATGCAGACATCCAGTGTGATGCTGGAGAGAGGCAGGATTAGTCCCTGTTATGTACCTTTAGTTTTTTTTCCCCCAGTAATTCCATATACAAACAAAATACTGTATTGAAGCAAACTGCTGCTTTTCATTCCTTTTTGTTTACCTTATGTAAAAATTGGTATATTATAAAATCTATATCTTTTCCTTAAATAAACTGAGTGGTGTGAAGTCACTCAAATTGTTCAAACTGTAAAGATTAAAAGTGTTTGTAATTTGTGTTTTGGTGTTTGATGTGTTTTTGATGTGTTTTTACTCTCAGTGTGTTCTGAGTGACAGTGTGTGTTATCTCAGTGAGGGTTGTCCATAGTGTTTGGCAGCACTGAGCCTGTTTTGAGCCGTGTGTTAAGAGTTATGTTGCTCTGAGTGAGTTTTGCAGGAGATGTGAACTGTTTAGCTCAGGTGACTGTTGGTAGTGCAGACTGGAGTCAGAGTTTTGCACATGTAGCTCCAGTTGTGCCCAGTGTCGTTTAGCAATCGTAAAAAACTGTAAGTAAATGTTCTTAGTTTTGATGCCGATCTGCGGCCCTTTGCTGCTTGTCATTCCCCCCTCTCTCCCCCCCTTTCATGTCTTCAGCTGTCCTAAAAATAAATGCCCAAAAACCAAGGTTAAGTAGTTGTGAATGACGGGGAGATGCTAACCTCTGTCTTCTCTGGACTGGATGTCAATTGTCTCCTTGATCCTTGAACTATGTGTTTTGTGTGCAAAACAATCTTAATATGTAAAGTAACTAGTAACTAAAGCTGTCAGATGAATGTAGTGGAGTAAAAAGTACAATATTTCTCTCTGAAATGTAGCGGAGTAGAAGTAGAAAGTGGCATTAAAAGTAAAGACTCAAGTAAAGTACCTCAACATTTGTACTGTACTTGAGTAAATGTACTTAGTTACATTCCACCACTGACAACATGGCATGACTGGCAGGACAAAAGCACAACAAAGACATGACGTAATCATGACATGATACAACATAATATAATATGGCATCAAGTAAACATAACACAAAATATTCCCAACAAAACATACTTTCATCTAAAGGGTTAGTTCACTGAAACACCACCATTTGTACCATGACAGATGTATAAAGGGCCCCAAACAACTATTAAAGGATATACCTGGCCATATTCTATATTTTTTTATTATTGAAAAGACCTAACCAACAATGTGTCAATCTGTCTCCTGATGATGGAAATCTTTAAAAATGAGCAATAAATATGTGAATAAAAAAAGGCTCAATCCTTTCCTAAAACAAGCAAGAGGGAATTGTGCATTTGTTGGGGACTATTTACAGCGGTGGATTTATCCACATTTGGTACTCTAATCTAATGAGTATTTGTGACAGCAGGACGGTGTGTGTGGAACTGAGTCAAAATAGACTACAGTGTGTGTGTTAATGGTGATGAAGGAACAGCCAGTGCAACAGTGTGGCTCTCTGATGTGTTTTTATGGCACAGAGGAAGACGATATATTAGGCTGTGATACACACAATACATTCCCTGTTGGTTTGAGTCTTTTTATGGGATTTGTTGACTAGAAAAATATGGAATATCATCGACAGAGTTGGAGGTTTGATCCCCAGCTCCTCCTGTCCGCATTTTGAAGTGACCAGACTTTTTGGGCAAGACCCCAAAAGCCCAAGCAGGCAAGCGACTGTGTGTGTGTGTGTGTGTGTGTGTGTGTGTGTGTGTGTGTGTGTGTGTGTGTGTGTGTGTGTGTGTGTGTGTGTGTGTGTGTGTGTGTTTTATTGTCATTGCAATATCAACTGGAAAAATGTCGGAAAAGGGGCCAAAAACTTCAGAAAAAGTGATAAAAACTTTGGAAAAAGCGACAAAAACTAGGTGGGCCAAAATGGATTGTGAAACTAAATTGATATGCGGGCTGGATCAAAATCTACAAGGAGCCGGATTTGAAAAAGGATGGATTAAAGGATTAAAAAAACATGATGGAGTCTTCAGAAGAGGTCATTATCTTCATACAAATTTCTGCGTGGGAAAGTCACCAGACAACACAATCTTCTGAACATACGATAGTCATACTGAGAAACACAGAGAGAGTTGTGTGGAGCTGATGGTCTTTATTAGCTTTGTAGCAACTCATTTGGCAACGGCTGTAATGTAACGGACATTCATTAATATCAAAAAGTTACGCACTAAAGCTATAACAAAACTCAGCATCATGACACCTTCATATCATACACAATGGTGGTAGGACATAAATATGGGTAGTTGTACTGATGCATGGCTTATTTTCATGCTAAAGTCAGATAAGCACCATTCAAAACACTGTCACCCATATTTAATATTAACAGTGAAGAAGTGACATATTCCTGATGAATCTCACATAGTGATTCATTTAACTGAATAACGTCCTCTATCATACATTAGAATAAACCTCATTTGTAGGATTTAATGAATATGTAATAGTCTTCAAACATATCCACCTCTCTAGTGATTAATGCATTTGAAGAGACTGTATGCTCAAGGGTTATGTTGTGGGTTTAGTACCAGTCACCACTGCTGACTCTCTCCCTGTTGACCAGCTTGCTGCCTGGCGTGGGATGTTAGACTGACTCTCGGTCTCCTCCTCCTCCTCCTCAGACACAGTTGTGTGGTACAGAGTGTTTGTGTGAAACTAAAGAATCTGAATGAGTAGAATGGTGCACTTTTAAAGACGTATTCACCTAAAAAACAGGGAATCAATTTATCATTGTCTACAGTCACCAGAGATTACTATTAGCCTTTTGCTAAACTGTTGCAATCAAAGGGGTTGTCTTATTACGCCTACCAAAAAGAGAGTACAGGTCAAGCCAATTACAAAATCAATTCCAGATGATCAGATCTAAATAACTGCACTAAACATTATCTCCTATATTTTACCCAGTGGCAAGTAGTAACTTTGTTTACCATGTTCACCATCTTACTTTAATCTGTTAGCATGCTAACATCAGATAGTTATCAGTAAACAGGGAACGTATTTAGTTCATAAACCAAAGTGTTGGACACATTAAAGTGTTGACCTGATGATGGCGCTAGATGAAAAGTCAGAGGATCACCTCTAGAGATCATGAATGTCTGTGACAAATTTCTATTTAATAGTTGTTGATATAGTTCAGTCTCGACCAAACTGGTGGACCAACTGATCCATAGAGCCACAGAGCCACTGCATGGTTAAAAATACTGCTGAGAAAGTTTATAATGATGATGAAGATGTTTCCCTGGTCAAGTCTTTTGATTGAACATTGAAAATCACCATCATATTAAACTTTTTCAAGCCTGATCCACACGCTAATGTTATTTTGCTTTGCAACAACAGATGACGACGTGTCCTTTCTATCCACTGCAGTTCTAGTGGGAAAGTGGCGGGCCCATCCACAGAGTGTCAGTTTGACCTTAAGGGTAGGAGATCGGTGTCTGGAGCGCCGCCATCACACCACTCACTCCCAGTCTGCTCTCAGAGCAGCCTCCAAACACAACTTGATGTTTACACAGACCTTGACATTCCAATTGCCTCTTAATAAACTCTCCACTCTGCTGAGAAACAGACTGTGTTTATATCATTATCTGTTACCTTCTAATGAGTCCAATGCACTTCTAGTTCCACAGCAGATTTTCTTATATACAGTAGCTTATTTTATTTAAAGATGCCACCAGAAAAGTTGATTTAATATATTTTGTATTATATGATCTTTTTTATCTTTCAAGTTTACGTGAAACCATGCAGCTTGTCCTCGATGTAACTTACTCACTATGACTGTCAGATCAAAACCTTGGATTTACAAAATGTCTTTTTTCCAGGATCTATGAAAAACAGCCTTATGATTATCTTGACCAACATACAGTTCTAAAACATTGGTTTTATTATATCCATATAATGTTCTTTTCATTTTAGTACAAGTGAATTTGAGTGCAGCATGTGATACAATTGATGAACACATCCTCATCAAAAGGCTGGAGGAGTTGGTGGCTCTCTCTGCCTGGTTTGCATCTTAACTAACAGAATCGTTTTTTGTATTATAGTTGTTCTTGAGGGACACTGACATCAAATTGAGTCCCGCAGGGGTCAATACTTGGTCCATTGCTGTTCAATCTGTACATGTTTTTGGGAGCAGAACAAAAATCAGAGAACTTAACGTATGTTACCATAGAATTATACTTATCCTGTTAAATGACTAGCTGAATGCCATACAACTTCCTTAGCCCCTCTCACTGCCTGAAGTACACCCAGGTCAAAGCCACATTACCAACTAAACAAAAGCTGCTTTTTATTCATGTAAAATATATCATTAAGAGGCTTCTTGTCTCAGATTACAGACAAACTTACACATGCATTTATCTCTTGTCAGTTAATGTACCCATCAGGTACTTCTGCAGTTACCATGGGGTACAAGAAAACATTGTAGAGAAGGTCAGCTCATTTGAGGTAAGATAAATTATAAGATATGATTTTAAAAAGATGCAGTGGGGGACTCCTCACTCCAACCAGTCAGCTGTAACACAGCATTGATGAAAATATATATACTGTATATTTCACCAGAAAATCTCTATTCATATGTTTCTTTTAACATACACTTACATGTCTAATATCCTCAAGACTGGCATCAATCTATCTACACTTACAAATACCAATCTTAACTTTGATATTTGTTAGATATTTTTTATTATCTTGGTCTATTTGATGCATTGTCATCCGTGTGCTCCCACTCTTTGGGATTGATGTACTTTTGATTCAGTTTTAATGTGGGCTCATTTAATTATTAACTGTTTTGGGATGTTTATCGCACTGGGTGGGTTGGCTGGTTAACCACACCTGTCTATTGGTATATAGAGTACAGTACATGGGTGAACCATTTTTAAACAGTCAATTTTGAGTCAGTGTGCAGACGTAACTCTTTTCCCCAGTTACAAAGTTGGGTCCTGATAATGAAAGTGTTATTAGATGTCACTTTTGTAAGTTTGAGAATAGAATAACTTCCTGCTCTCTGTTCCCCCTGTCCTTAACAAAACTGTGTCAAGCTTTTTGGACCTGCTCCAAATTGCCAGCGGACAAGCACAGAAGTTTGCTTAAGAGGGGAATAATGACTGGAGACCCACTGCAGAGCTAAATCTAAACTGCTGACCCATGACAAGCTGTCCTCAGACCGTGAGAAACGGGCCTCTTTCCATGCCAAGAATGTGGGTGGCCGGCCTAGTTGCTCCAAAAAGCCTATCTGAGGAGTGTAGCCAGTTGCAGCACTAGAGTGCAACAGCAGGTTTTTATGCTGCTGCTGTACCGTGCACATGTTGCTTCTGATGGACTGCGCTGTCATTCTTGTAATCTGTGCCTATGCCTACGCAGAGAAATGGAGCTGGTAGAGTGCTAGGGGTGTGGGGGTGGCTTGTGGAGAGCGGCTGTAATTCCAAAGCAAACACAGTCCACTTCCACTCGTTAGGCAGCTTGTGAAATGAGACCAAAACTGGAGAAGGAATAAAATGCAACTACATTTATGAGGTTAAGTCATTGGAAATTCTTAAGAATTTTGATTCCTCTGCTATTGGTTTTGCTGATTCATTGGGCACACACACACCCACGCCCCCCCCCCCCACACACACACACACACACACACACAACCAGCACATCACAAAGTGTATAAGGCATTGTGTAAAGTAATGAATACTCTGTGAGAGGATAAGAGGCTGCACTGTGCTGTCAGTCTGCTACTCACACTGAAGGGGATTTCAGCTCCCCAGGCTTCAAACCCAGAGTCAAGGGGTCACGGTGTGCGAGATAGCAGGGGCCACAATTTGTGTGTGTGTGTGTGTGTGTGAGTGACAGTGTGTGTGTGAGTCACTGCATTGCGCCGACACACGAGACGCCATATGTTTCCACCCAGTTCACTGAAGAACAAATGCACCGTCCTTTTTCATGAGAGTTCCCACAAGAGTCTGTTTTTTCACTCACCCCATGTGTGGGTTAATGCAGCTAGAAGCAGTGGGCAGGAGACGTGGTCCACATCTATTATGTCGTAAAAGAAAAATTAAATGGGACACCTGTTTATGATGTCCACGCATAATAAAAAAGAGTCTAATTGACTGTAAACAGTGGGTGCAACATTGCAAGAAGAAACTGTACTGGATATTCAAAAACTCAATTACTTTCCATCCATCTTTCAGTTCAAGCTGTGGTCAACACCAATTGGCTGCCACAAAGATCAGCACAGGTTGGGTCAACTTCAACAAATTTGAACTTTTGGCATCCCTCCCTGCTCTGCTTGACACTGCAAACATCCACACCGCAACACACCACATACACTTTTTTGCTATAATGCGTGGTTTAGGACAGCGGATTAAGATTTATTCTCTAGGAAACATGAAAGTCAACCCATGCAATGGTTGTTGAGATATTTCAGTCTGGACCAAAATGTTGGACGGACAGACAGACAGACATCAGACACACACACACACACACACACACACACACACACACACACACACACACACACACACACACACACACACACACACATACAGACGAGTGAAGTGTGTTTACAATTCTCCAGTGGGTGAACACATTGTGATTGGTCTTAACTTGCCAGATTTTCTTACTCACCCTTTTAGGCTAGCTGTCCAACACTAAGTACTGCAACTCCAAGTCTTATCTGGTCCACTGTTTGCAGTGTTGAATTGGTTTGAAAAAACATTGTTTAAAAAGTTTAAATACAGACAACGGCACGCAATCATGCACACTTTCTAATGTTAGTCTTTAGTGTTATTTGACCAGACCTGTCTCCACATTCAGTGCTCCGAATGTGTAGTGTCATCTCGAACTGCCCCTTGAAAAAGTCTGTCAACAAACAACAGAGACTTTGGTGAATGAGCCATTTCAAACCCCATGAATCAATTCCTCAGTCTATAGGAGTATATGTTTTACTCATAGATAGTTAAAGAAGTGGACCAACAGATCCCGTTGCTCCGGACAGAGACCAGTGAAGTCTATTAGAAGCACTTTTCCGGTGATGGTAGAGCATTACTGAGCGTTACTGCGCAGCTGCAAACTGAGCTTGCTGACGTAGATGTGACGTGAGCAACATGTCTGAAAGTTGTAAGTCTTCTGGTAGCTGTGCCAAGAGAAATCTCAATCATTCCCAATCTTGCAGAGACAGAGTATAGGTATATGTATAAGGAGATAACATAGCCACAGGCTAATTATTGCTAACTTAAATGCTAGTTAACATTAGTAATTAAACTAAACAGCTAATGAACGTCGAAACTGCCTGCAAGCTTCTCCTGTACTATACGGTAATTCCTCTACTATGCGACAGTAAAGGGTTTTTTACAGTTCTGTGTAAAAACAGAGGCGTAGCCTACGCCGTGGCCTGTTGTTTTATACTTGTGCGCTGGTGTGTTCGTCCATCCGGCATGTGTGTGTGTGGGGAGTGTGTTTTAGAGTGAGGAGGAAGTGAGAGAGTGACAGCAATTAGCTTCGAAGCGATTAGTGACTCTAGAGTCATAGTGAGAGAAACATAGTGTCTCCGCTGTTCTTTCTGACCACGGTGGGAAATCTGGAGCAGGAAAAGTTAACCCTCTCCTTGATTTTATGTTGTTTATGGTGAAGGAGAACCAGGAAATGAGTCGGGGGGAAATGCAACGCTACCAAGCCACGGCCGAGAGACGTGTGTCACTATGACGCATAGTTACATTTTTCAAGAGGTGCACGTCAGGCTACGGAGTAGGGTCCGGCGTAGACACAGAAGGGTCTGCGTTTACGCCGGACCCTGCGCCGTTGATTCTACGCATGAGTATAAATTAGGCTTAAGTCTCGTGGTTATGACACAATTGTTAGCCTATTTTTATAAAAATGTCCGCTACGGAGCCATAACATGAGATACAAGGTAATGGAGCCTTTTATACATTGTCGTGTTTCTTTAGAAATAAACAGTGGACAAATAAAGTCTTTAAACGATTCAGATGTAAAGTTATTGGCTGTCAAAGTGACGTCAAAATGAATGGCAGTCAATGGAATGCTAACGGGCATTCCATTGACTGCCATTCATTTTGATGGCTTGTTAGCATCAAAATGGCACCATAGGAGCTACGCGTTGTGGAGAGAAGGTTACCCCCTTGGTTTTACCAACATGTCTCAGACACGACAGCAGAGGCAGAAGCTCTCTGGACAGAGCACTAACATGCTGCTGTAAATAACACAGCTTTGTATGTCACATACGAGGATGAAATGTTGTTTCCTCTGAGTAGAGAAGTGTTTCTACCCAGCATAAAATAACAACATCAAATCTACAAAGTGTCAATAAGTGATAAGAGGAAGCTGTTCTCTGCCCAGCCCTAATTTGTGATTTACATTGATAAGACATGTATCCCAGCTAGTCTGTGAACAACAAAGATCTAAAATAGATAAGTCAGGCTCTTCTCGACCAGTGTTGGGCAAGTTACTTCCAAAATGTAATTCATTATTGATTACTAGTTACTGTCATTTGAGAGTAATTAGTTATATTACAATATTACTGTCTCTGAATTGTAATGCTTTACACTACTTTTGCGTTACTTTTGAGTTACTTTCACCAAAATAAAAGCAGAAGTATGACTTGGCAGGTAGCTTGTGAATTTCACCACGGGATCAAAAAAAAAAAGTCTCATCTTTATCCACTATATACTGTCATGGTTTTGGTGTTTTGTCTTATTTTGGTAGTCTGTTTTGTATTTTGTTCTGTTTCCTGTTTTATTTTTTAATTCTGTTTTCTCCATGGTCTTGTTTAGTTTTACTTCCTGTCTTGTGTTTTCCCACCTGTCTGATTGTTCTGCCCCACCCTGATCTGATTGTTCATTACTCTGAACTTTAGTTGTTTTTTTTCCCTTGCCCCAGTTTGGATTCCTGGTCTTATTTTGCCTACTGCCGTGTGGACACCTTTTGTTTGGTTTGGACTTCTGTATGTATTTTATTATTTTTGATTAAGTCATTAAGCACTCAACTCCTGCCTGCCTGCTCTCTGCATTTTGGGTCCAACAATTCCCTGCTAACATAACAATATACATCATAATTTATTCATATTATTTTGTATTATTAATCTAAACCTGCAAAAACTAAAGCTATAAAATAAATAGTTAAGTAAAACGTACAATAGCTTACTTGACTCTGAATTGTGGTGGACTAGAAGTAGCCTAATAAGTAGGATTAAATTAAAATACTCAATTAAAAGCACCTTACAACTGAATCAAAGTAGCCTACGGTCAGAGGCCTCAAAAGTATTCACATTCATTACTCTATAGTATTAGTTGTAAGTATAGATATTACGGTTTTAAAAGACTTCTGTAGAAGTTGAAGTATAAACTGAAGGTTTTTACTCAAGTAGAAGTGTAAAAGTAGTGGTTTCAAAACTACTTAAAGTATAAAAGTAAAAGTAATATAAAAAAATAATATCAATATGCTTTTTCAAATTAGACGGCAAGTTTTGGAAACAATTAGCTCGTGGTACTTAGGTGCGCAGAGCTTGCAGCGCATTCGAAAGGAGTTTGTTTATTAAATGAAGCTCAAAATATGTTGCCGACTAGAAATCGCTAGTATCAGCTAATGCTAGCTAACGCCAACGGTAGTTAGCTGCTAGCTAACGCTAACGCTAGCAAGAAGGACTTGTGTTGACCCTTTCTTTAACTGTCTATGGGGTGACTTTGCGTGGAACGCTACCAAGTCGTAACTCGTGACATGAAGTCGTAACTTACGGGCTAAAAAGTGTGTCTGGAATGCAGCATAAATGTCAGATTAAATGCGTTGTAATTGCATTACTGAGATTATAACAGGTATAATATTACCGAAATTATTAGTAACGTGTTATATTACTGCATTACAGCTAGTGTTGGGAGTAACGTGTTACAAAAGTAATGCAATTACAGTAATGTATTCCTTTTTGCTGTAAAGCAGTAATATAACGCATTACTAATACAATTTTGGTAATCTTATTTACATTAATCAGTTAATTTTAATTCAATTTAATTTACAGTTAATCAATTCATTTTTCACTTTTTATATTCAAGTTGAGTGCTCTCAACTGAACTTTTGTACTGACCAACGGTACCTTTTTTCGAGCTTCATGAACTTGCTTTTTTCCCCTAGCGTTTTTTGTAGGTTTTCCCGATCTTTATCGCTTTTTTTGTTGACATTTTTGTTGCCTTTTTCAAAAAAAAAATTCCGTTTATATTCAAAATCACTAACAATTTATTGATCAATAGAAAAATGATTTCAAAATAGAAAACGTTACACTTCATAGCATATTGGCAGTAGCGCAGTCTGTAGGGAGTTAGGTTAGGAACCGGACAGTTGCTGGTTCAAGTCCCATATGGACCAAAGTATGGTGGTGGACTGGTAGCTGGAGAAGTGCCAGTTGACCTCCTGGGCACTGCCAAGGTGCTCTTGAGCAAGGCACCGAACCCCCAACTGCTCGGGGTGCCTTTCCATGGGCAGCCCCCCCACTCTGACATCTCTCTGTTAGTGCAAGTATAGATACTGAGCATGTGTGTGTAATTCAGGCCTGTGTAATAACAGCAGAGTGAAAAAACATTTGAATTTCCCCTTGCGGGATTAATAAAGTATTTATTATTATGGTCTGGGTCTGGATTGACTTGCAGTTTGGTCCAGATGGGGACCTTGGTCCAGACTGTGAGAACCCCTGAACTAGAGGTTCAATCTCCTGACCAGGTGTATCACAATAGTATAGTATAGTATAGTATATAGTACTACTATCTTCAGGGCTGCTGCTCTGTAGCCAGGGTTGGGTAGTAATGGATTACATGTAATCAGGATTGCGTAATCAGATTAGAAAAAAATAAGTAACTATTATAAAACCAGATTAGGCTGTAGAATACGTACAGTACACCTGTAAAATACACACAGTACACCTGTTAAATACACACAGTGCACCTGTAGAAGATGTACAGTATACATGTAGAATGCACACAGTAAACCTGTACAATATACACAATACACATTCCTTTTAAATGGAATTCCATTGCTAGGCAACAGTCTGGACCCTTGCTAACTTCCTGTCATATGATACCATTCACATACACTGCAACAGGAAATCAACTTGGGGCCATTTAGAATGTTTATGTTTACAACTGTGAAATAATCTATACATGTAGAATACACACAGTAGGCTACATCTGTAGAATACACACTATACACACAGTACACCTAGAATACGACTTCTGGAACTCACAATTTTGTGGCTGCGTCCATTTTTTTGTATATATTTATTTATACAAAAATCAGTCATTTACCAATGACTGACTACATTTCAAAGTAATTTGACCCAACCCTGTCTGTAGCTGACCTCTGACCTTCAACCTCTCTATGAGGAAATGTAAACAAAATCAAATCAATATTATTACTGTAATTGTCCCCTTTGAAGAGTCCGACCAAAGTAGATCTTATTCTTTAGCTGTCCCACTTCAATTGCTTAGTTTGCATTGCAGAAACCTTAAAAATGCTCTGAGTCTTGGCTGCATCTCCTGCTGCAGCAGCAGCAGCAGCAGCAGCAATGCAGCTCAGCTCAACTCTCTCCTCCCTCAGCACAACTTTAGAAAACTAAAAAAAACAAAAAAACAGCTCTTCCTCTCGCGATAGTAACTTGCTTATGCAGCCGCCATATTCTGTGACAGTATTTTGATTCGTATCTGCTGGAAGTGAGGAAAAAGAGAAAAGTGAAGGGCTGTCGAGGGGAGGGGGGGGGCTGAAGAAGAGGAGCTGTCAAAAAATTATTCCCGAGTCTCTGTCAAACGGCGGAGAGCTAAAGCTCCCTCCCCTAACGCTATTTCGAGGACACACAAGGCCCGGGGCCTCGGTGCAGTTAGCTCTTCGTCTCCCTGGTAGTAGCTGGACTCCTCTCGGCTTCTCCTATCCCAGCTCCGCGGCCCTCTGGAGGTCCGGCGGCGGTCTCGGGTGTTGAAGGCGGCCCGGGGAGCGGCGGCAGCAGAGACCGAAAGGTAAGTTACATTAACCAGGCTTTGGCCAATTAGCAACAGCCGGAAGAAAGCGGCTTTAATAGCGTTACTGTGAAATGAAAACGCATTTCAGCGTCCTGTGCGATAAGCGCCTTTATATAATATCCCTATCTGTTTGGAAGAAAATGGAGAGAAAAACTGAACAGATGTGGAAAAAGTTTTTGTCTACAGCAAGTAACGTTAGCTAGCTAAGTTAGCTAACTTGAAGTGTTTGGAGACTGTTGCCGTCTCGGCCGAGTTGGCAAATCACTGTCTTAAGTTCAAAACAGATTTGTTAACTTTCCCCCAAAGTCCTCTTTAATATGAACACATGTAACGTTAAATATATATTATCGGTCTTTTTATTTTACCAAAAAGCTGGCTGACGGTACATGTTCTGTAGCCCATGTTAGGCTACTTTTTCCATTGAGCTCTACTTTGAAACGTCGCTTGTCTGGATGGAAACGTTAAATCAGAAAACTCATACACGGGTTATTTGATCCCCAATAAGCCTCAAAATGTAGCCGTTAACGTTACACCTTCATTACTTGTTTATCTCTTTGCTATAACTCTGACACTATGGTGTGTCTGTGTGTGTGTGTGTGAGTGTGTGAGAGAGAGACATGGAAACTTTCTCGTAAGTAATCTACCAGTTGTGTGTCAGTCAATTTATCAAACATACAAGTTAATGTTCTTGTAAGCTTCACTATATGTAGCCCTATCCTGTCATTTTCATAATAAGATAATGCAAATAGAGCACACTAGTTGTGTAGTTGCACAACTGTGGCCAAGTTAAACTCAAGGAGACACAAAAGCAGGTGATGAGGGAGTCACTTCACCTGTTAGATAACTTTCTGACATTTTTGTCCCTCATGGATCAGATGTGCCTGGTAGTTATGAAGGAAAGTATGGGTGGGTCTGAGCCTTTGACAGCTCAGATGTTGTGATGTGTTCTTGGGATAGTTAAGATGAGAGATGTTTGTCCTGTCATGTCATATATGCTATAGGTGTCCGATGGGCTGGGAGGCACACGTTGCAACATTTGAACTATTGGTAAAGTTGAATGTTTGTTTGTTTGTTTGTAAGGTGAGTCAGGTAATTGGAAACCCAGAGACATGGAAGTTGTTTCAAAGTTTTGACCGAACATGGTTGAGTGTTTCAGGTTTACGGAGCTCTTTGAGATATTTTCCTGGCTTTGTTCTTGTTGGTGATTTTCACGCAGTCTAAATTGTATTTAAACATGCTGATTGCAACCGAATGTAACACACATATTACTGTTTGATGACAGGTATGTCTATTTTTTTGTAATTGCAGTGAACCTTTTATAAAGCCTCTATCAATTCATGGTAGTGTTTGCGGTGGTCCACATGGCACAGTGAAACCCCCTCTGGGTGTGTGGAGAGAGTGTTTATGTTGTATCACTAGGCTGGTCTACATATTTACACCAACCACCGATCAGATGATGCAAAATCTTGGTTGTGGCTGGAAAGCTCTACCAGCTGGTTTGGCAGGTAATCAACATGTTTCCAATAACTGTTTTTTTTATCCTAAACCTGGCAGCTAAGAAATGTGAATCGCTCTTTGAAATCCTAAATTGACTTTGTGACATAAAAGGTAGGTTTTCACTCTGTGTAGTAAGAAATCACAAATTCAAACCTGACTCCTATTATACTCTCCATCCTCAGCAGATGTTGACTGGTTTCTCTGCCTGTCTCCTTTGTGTTTATTTACAACACTAAGGAGCTCAGAATCACTTCTGTCGGCCTCTAAACACCTTCAATCTGAACTGTGTTGTCATAGCTAGAGTGTAAGAGTGTATATCATTCATTAGCAGCTTGTGCCTGTCTTGACTTGCAGTCAACATTGCACTTCCTGACCAATAAGCTGCCATGGCCAACTGTTTATAGGTGCAGACCCCTAACTGAAACCATGTGTGCCTGTAGCATGGCAAATATGTTGCTAGGAGGCCTTGCTGATTTACCACTCGTAGGAGACGCCGCAGTGAATACTCAGAGCCTGTATGATAGTGCTCAGTTGGGATTTTGGTGAGGATCGTGCACTCTTACAGAACAGCAGGCTGCTAATTGCTTTGTTTGGATGTCATTTGGCATACGCTAACAGGCTAAACCAACAGGACTAAGTGAGTGCACAGATCATAGATCTAAACTCAGAGTGCCTTGATGCTTGTTGACAGAGGTGAAGAATTGGGCTCACTTGATGTGTTTGCTTTCATACAATAAACAAGCAGGACTAACACTCGCGTTTAAGAACTTTTACAACAAGCTGAGGTTGTGGCATGTTGTCGCGAGGTCTGTGCCAATACTTAAATCTTCTTTCCTGAAAAACCTGTTTCATGATTCATCATTTGCAGTTTGCACAACAACTTATCATCAATCAGAGCAAAGGGTGGGGGTGTGTAGTATTTTCCCCCTTTCACAAGGGGAAGGATAATTACTAGTATGTTTGGATGGAGCACACATGCTAGTTGTTTGGATCAACAGTGCAGAGTCAGTTTAACCCAGGGAATTATATTGGCTTACCTTTCTCATTCTCTGTGAGTCAGAACAGACTCTGAATCAGTGTAGATATAGAACTTAATACATGTTTCCAGGCAACTCTTTGTCACTGACATGTCCACCTACTGTAGGTTATTTGTGTGTGTGTGTGTGTGTGTGTGTGTGTGTGTGTGTGTGTGTGTGTGTGTGTGTGTGTGTGTGTGTGTGTTGCCTTCGTTGTAAAAGTAGGGTAAGACCTAAAATGACAAATGGGAATCAAGTTGGTGGAAGGGTAGGATCCATCACATTATGCCCATTGCTGTAGACTCAGGAAGAGAGCTTGGTGTTTTTAACCCTCCCCCACTCCAGTGTGTGGCTGTCAGGAAGAGAGGCTCTTATTGAAGCCCCCTCCCCCTGTCGAGCTCTCCTGACTTCTCCGCTTTAAATGGAGTCCTCCATTACACATGCTGCTCATGGTCCTCTCCAGTTCAAGGGTTAAATTGCATGCATCGGGGCTGACACTGCAAAGTCCACTAGCCTACACCTTTAGCTGTCGCCTCCTCAGCTCTTCTTCATTTTCTGAGTGCATTTTGTAGGTTTTGCTACTTTTGCAGCAGCTGTAAAAAAAAGTATCCACAATTATGATAGCAATTGCACAAGATTATTTTAGGTATTTCATTGCTTATCTGTGACACTTTGTAGTTGTGCATGACTAGGCTTTATTGTGACACAATAAAGCTGCATGAATTGATTTCCTTCCTTTCTTTATATATATATATATATATATATATATATATATATATATATATATATATATATATATATATATATATATATATATATATATATATATATATATATATATATATATATATATATATATATATATATATATATATAAGTCCAATATGACCTCTCCTTTAAGCTCTGGGTTGGTCTAGTTCAACCCCATTGAGTAACATCTGGGTCTTTAGTAGGGTCTGGTACCGTTTACATTTTTACCGGTACCGATACCTGAAATTTGGTTCTGGTACCCAACAGTACCTTTTTTCATTACCTTTTATTTTCATTACCTCTGTACAGAAATTTCATTTTAGTTGTAAAAATAATTTCCAACCTAGTTATCCTATTTACTTAGAACATTTGGTTATTTATTTAGTGTAAAGTACACACCACATGGGCGCCTGGGTAGCTGACTTGGTAGAGCGGGCGCCCATATATAGAGGATTAGCCTATTCCTCGACGCAGCAGCCGCAGGTTCGACTCCGCCCTGCGGCCCGTTGCTGCATGTCATTCCCCTTCTTGCTCCCCTTTCATGTCTTCAGCTGTACTATATAAATAAAGGCCCCAACAAAATACTATATAAAGTACACACCACACAAAATAAAACTCCACTCTGTCCCCTCCCAAACCTGTCCCTACAACCTATCAAATAATTATTCATTTCTTACACTGCACTGAAACTTTTATTCTATTTGCTATAGAAATAAAGTTGCCTTGCCCTACAACCTCCAGACTGTCAGTCAGTCACCAGGGCATAGAGCAGGGGTCTTCAACGTTTTTTTTAGGCCAAGTACCCCTCAGCCAAAAGAGAGACCGAGTAAGGACTACTACTGCATACGTATATTATATAGGGCTGCAACTAACACCTTCATGGTTGAATGCACTGAATGGAAGTCACTTTGGATAAAATCGCCAGCTTAAATGAAATGTAATGTAGTACATGTGGAAGGCACAGTTGATCCTTAAAGGGATACTTCACCGCTGGAAAGCCTAATATATCTTTAAATTGGGTCACCTATGTAGCAGAAATGTGAAAATTTTTTTTTAATTGGTGCCTTCTAGGCCGAGAAAAGCCAGAAAATGTGTTTTTGGCTCATATGGATGAAAGACACCAAATCCCAGAATGCACTTCGCTTCGCTGCTTTGAGTCCACTCCCAAGCCACGCCTACCGCTTGACAGACAGACAGTGAGGCATTCGACTCAACTCAATGTGTTTTATTGTTATTTCAACCATATACACAAAACAACGTTTCATCGTGGCTCGAGTCAATTTAAAATATATAAATACACATTTAAAATATATAAAAACTACATTATATAATAACGACATACGAAACAGGCTACATTTACCGTGCACACACACATTATAGGCTCCGTAAAGTTCAGCTAAGCATACCAGCATTAGGCTTGGTGGGCTGTAAACACCGAGTATAAACACAGCCGTGAATTAGCGTGGGATGTCGAATGGTCGCCATGTAACAGTCACAAACTCCAGCGGTTAGCAGTTAGTTGGATACAAATCACCCCATTTCTGCACCAGTCCGTGTTAACACAGCTCACCTTCATACAGAGCATCTCTAGCTCGGATTGTCGGAAGGCTAGCAGGCCTGGTAGCTGGACAGTCCGGTTCACTGTTGTTCGGCTGGACAGTCCGGTTCACTGTTGCTTTCCCACGAAAGCACAAAACACAGCAGTTTCTGAACTCGCGTTGGGAGCATCGTTGAAGTTGGATGTAGTCCAGTTTGTTGTTTAATGAACGGACACTTGCAAGCAGGATTGATGGGACAGGTGGCCGGCTAGCGTTAGCTCGCTCTGGATGTGCCTTTCCCCCGGCTTGGTGGGCTGTAAACACCGAGTATAAACACAGCCGTGAATTAGCGTGGGATGTCGAATGGTCTCCATGTAACAGTCACAAACTCCAGCGGTTAGCAGTTAGTTGGATACAAATCACCCCATTTCTGCACCAGTCCGTGTTAACACAGCTCACCTTCATACAGAGCATCTCTAGCTCGGATCGTCGGAAGGCTAGCAGGCCTGGTAGCTGGACAGTCCGGTTCACTGTTGTTCAGCCGGAAAGCAGTTAGTTGGATACAAATCACCCCATTTCTGCACCAGTCCGTGTTAACACAGCTCGCTTCATACAGAGCATCTCTAGCTCGGATTGTCGGAAGGCTATCAGGCCTGGTAGCTGGACAGTCCGGTTCACTGTTGTTCGGCTGGACAGTCCGGTTCACTGTTGTTCGGCTGGACAGTCCGGTTCACTGTTGCTTTCCCACGAAAGCACAAAACACAGCAGTTTCTGAACTCGCGTTGGGAGCATCGTTGAAGTTGGATGTAGTCCAGTTTGTTGTTTAATGAACGGACACTTGCAAGCAGGATTGATGGGACAGGTGGCCGGCTAGCGTTAGCTCGCTCTGGATGTGCCTTTCCCCCGGCTTGGTGGGCTGTAAACACCGAGTATAAACACAGCCGTGAATTGGCGTGGGATGTCGAATGGTCGCCATGTAACAGTCACAAACTCCAGCGGTTAGCAGTTAGTTGGATACAAATCACCCCATTTCTGCACCAGTCCGTGTTAACACAGCTCACCTTCATACAGAGCATCTCTAGCTCGGATTGTCGGAAGGCTAGCAGGCCTGGTAGCTGGACAGTCCGGTTCACTGTTGTTCAGCCGGAAAGCAGTTAGTTGGATACAAATCACCCCATTTCTGCACCAGTCCGTGTTAACACAGCTCGCTTCATACAGAGCATCTCTAGCTCGGATTGTCGGAAGGCTAGCAGGCCTGGTAGCTGGACAGTCCGGTTCACTGTTGTTCGGCTGGACAGTCCGGTTCACTGTTGCTTTCCCACGAAAGCACAAAACACAGCAGTTTCTGAACTCGCGTTGGGAGCATCGTTGAAGTTGGATGTAGTCCAGTTTGTTGTTTAATGAACGGACACTTGCAAGCAGGATTGATGGGACAGGTGGCCGGCTAGCGTTAGCTCGCTCTGGATGTGCCTTTCCCCCGGCTAGCGCTAGCTTCCCACCTAGCCGACGAAGATGTCCCCTACCCGGCTACGAGCGAGTCCGCCGGTCCCCGTGCTGGTCTCGGTGCAGGCGAAGCTCTCGTAGTGGGCCGATTATTCCGTCTGTAATAACGTTTCCTGCATATTCTCTGCTGTATCCCGGTGGTACACGTGCGGTAGTTTGAATGCACATAATTGTTGTAAAAGTTTGCTGCTGAGAAGATAGAGCAGAGCCCTGTTTAGCGAGGATTCAAGATGGCTGACATTTCGTTTTTTTCCGGCCGAGATCGGCTAGCTTCGGGCGATGGGCGGGTTTAAAACATGCGGAAGTAGGTCCTACTACTGGTTGTAGTCTTTTGCTCTGGCCAAAAAATCTTCCGATGACGCAAAAATCGTCATTTTGCGTCATCGGAAGATTTTTTCCGGACCCCCCAATGCAGATATCTCCTGTCTCAGGGGGATATGAGGGAGGGACGCACGGTCATTCAGAAATACTACCGGGTTTCTACTGATACAAAGCTGAATGCTAAATCGGTGAAGTATCCCTTTAAGCTTAACTGTATGGCTACCATAGTGGCCACCTTACCTATAGTAAGCGTATCTTATTTTCTCACAAATAGGCCAGTTTATCTTTGCTATTAATATGTTGGATTCATATTAATGTATGTTTTCAGACATGATATTTTATTTAAAAAAAACTAAAAAAATAACCCTGCACTAACTCTGAGGACCCCCTAGGGGTCACGGACCCCCTGTTGATGATCTCTGGCATAGAAAACACTGCTGTGCCTGCCTGTCTCAGAGGAAGTGTAACCGCACCGCAGCCGTTTTCAGCTCGCCATAATATTGTATTGCAGTGAACGTTGTCCGCGTGGAATTTTGAAAAGTGTAACGACACTTGCAAGTGCTTTACCAGCATTGCCGTGACTCAAACAAACTGCTGAGGTGACGTAGCTTCGCTCCGCACGTGTGTGTGTGTGTGTGTGTGTGTGTGTGTGTGTGTGTGTGTGTGTGTGTGTGTGTGTGTGTGTGTGTGTGTGTGTGTGTGTGTGTGTGTGTGTGTGTGTGTGTGTGTGTGTGTGTGTGTGTGTGTGTGTGTTTTTAACCTTTATTTATCCAGGTAAGTCGATTTAAGAACAAATTCTCATTTGCAACGACGACCTGTCACATTCACTCAGTTCCACATTCATACCTGGAAGATGCCCGGTACAAACACAGTCTGATCTGCTGGCCACTGAGCAGCTCCACTGGAGCAGTTGGGGTTAAAGGGATACTTCACCGATTTAGCATTCAGCTTTGTATCAGTAGAAACCCGGTAGTATTTCTGAATGACCGTGCGTCCCTCCCTCATATCCCCCTGAGACAGGAGATATCTGCATTGGGGGGTCCGGAAAAAATCTTCCGATGACGCAAAATGACGATTTTTGCGTCATCGGAAGATTTTTTGGCCAGAGCAAAAGACTACAACCAGTAGTAGGACCTACTTCCGCATGTTTTAAACCCGCCCATCGCCCGAAGCTAGCCGATCTCGGCCGGAAAAAAACGAAATGTCAGCCATCTTGAATCCTCGCTAAACAGGGCTCTGCTCTGTCTTCTCAGCAGCAAACTTTTACAACAATTATGTGCATTCAAACTACCGCACGTGTACCACCGGGATACATCGCTACACAGCAGAGAATATGCAGGAAACGTTATTACAGACGGAATAATCGGCCCACTACGAGAGCTTCGCCTGCACCGAGACCAGCACGGGGACCGGCGGACTCGCTCGTAGCCGGGTAGGGGACATCTTCGTCGGCTAGGTGGGAAGCTAGCGCTAGCCGGGGGAAAGGCACATCCAGAGCGAGCTAACGCTAGCCGGCCACCTGTCCCATCAATCCTGCTTGCAAGTGTCCGTTCATTAAACAACAAACTGGACTACATCCAACTTCAACGATGCTCCCAACGCGAGTTCAGAAACTGCTGTGTTTTGTGCTTTCGTGGGAAAGCAACAGTGAACCGGACTGTCCAGCCGAACAACAGTGAACCGGACTGTCCAGCTACCAGGCCTGCTAGCCTTCCGACAATCCGAGCTAGAGATGCTCTGTATGAAGGTGAGCTGTGTTAACACGGACTGGTGCAGAAATGGGGTGATTTGTATCCAACTAACTGCTAACCGCTGGAGTTTGTGACTGTTACATGGCGACCATTCGACATCCCACGCTAATTCACGGCTGTGTTTATACTCGGTGTTTACAGCCCACCAAGCCGGGTGAAAGGCACATCCAGAGCGAGCTAACGCTAGCCGGCCACCTGTCCCATCAATCCTGCTTGCAAGTGTCCGTTCATTAAACAACAAACTGGACTACATCCAACTTCAACGATGCTCCCAACGCGAGTTCAGAAACTGCTGTGTTTTGTGCTTTCGTGGGAAAGCAACAGTGAACCGGACTGTCCAGCCGAACAACAGTGAACCGGACTGTCCAGCTACCAGGCCTGCTAGCCTTCCGACAATCCGAGCTAGAGATGCTCTGTATGAAGGTGAGCTGTGTTAACACGGACTGGTGCAGAAATGGGGTGATTTGTATCCAACTAACTGCTAACCGCTGGAGTTTGTGACTGTTACATGGCGACCATTCGACATCCCACGCTAATTCACGGCTGTGTTTATACTCGGTGTTTACAGCCCACCAAGCCTAATGCTGGTATGCTTAGCTGAACTTTACGGAGCCTATAATGTGTGTGTGCACGGTAAATGTAGCCTGTTTCGTATGTCGTTATTATATAATGTAGTTTTTATATATTTTAAATGTGTATTTATATATTTTAAATGGACTTGAGCCACGATGAAACGTTGTTTTGTGTATATGGTTGAAATAACAATAAAACACATTGAGTTGAGTCGAATGCCTCACTGTCTGTCTGTCAAGCGGTATAGTAGGCGTGGCTTGGGAGTGGACTCAAAGCAGCGAAGCGAAGTGCATTCTGGGATTTGGTGTCTTTCATCCATATGAGCCAAAAACACATTTTCTGGCTTTTCTCGGCCTAGAAGGCACCAATTAAATTTTTTTTTTCACATTTCTGCTACATAGGTGACCCAATTTAAAGATATATTAGGCTTTCCAGCGGTGAAGTATCCCTTTAAGGACCTTGCTCAAGGGCACCTCAGTGGTGGTAATGAGGGAGGGACAAGTGCGGCTCTTTCACTTTCCCCACCCAGATTTTATCCTGTCGGTCTGGGGATTGAACCGACAATCCCGGTCACAAGCCCGATTCTTTAACCTTTAGGCCACCACTCCCCCAACTACCGACGTACCCAGAAAAGTACCAAATTCAGTACCCAACCCTAGTCTTTAGTTGATATGGTGATGGTCACTAACTTAGTATGTTGGTGCTGGGCAGCTAGCCTCTGTTTGGTCTATTATAGCTTGTTTGCTGAAAACATCTGCCTGCTGCAGGAAATATGCTTGAGGTGAGTGACCAGGGGCGGATTGGCCATCTGGCAATTCTGGCAAATGCCAGAGGGGCCGGACCATTTTTTTAATGTGGGCCGGTCAGATTGGGTCCCAATCAGAGGTTACTCAAATTGGGACGTTCAGTCAAAATCAAGCACGTCACCTGCAAACGGAATCTCTGTTTGCTGACGGGCGCAGCTTCGCTGGAGCTCCGACCTGTCTGCGCGGCCGTCTGACGTTAAATAGTAGTCCAGTTCAGCGTTTTGGTCTAGTTGGTTTTAACACCTGATGTGAAGTGTAGACCTACAGGAGAACACATGACATCCCTGAACAAGCAGCATCGTTCTGCTCCGTCTTTCTGCTGTGCCCCATTCACGTACTATTTAGTTTTACACTATGAAGGTTAAACTCTGCAATTAATCCGCGGTTCACATGTACCTGTGGTGGTCCATTACACTGTAGGCTATATTCAATATCACTGATAATTTCTGATCAATAGAACATAGAAAACCATTACACTTCATAACGTTTTGTATCCATAGCATGATTGTATTATTGTTCAATTTAGCAGTAAAAGCAGTAGCCTCTGTAAGTCAATCCTACATTAACCCCCTTACTGGACTATTGAATATAATAATATTCCATTATATTCTGTATTTTGAATTGTTAACCTGCCACCAGAATTTTGTGATGTCCTTGCCATAAATATAGACGTTTTTACTAGTGCTGTCAAGCAAATTAAAATATTTAATCGCATTAATGTCATAGTTAACTCTTGATTAATCGCACATTTTTATCTATTCTAAATGTCCCTTGATTTTTTTTTTGTCCCATTATATTTTTTCATTTTAATGCTCTTATCAACATGGAAAAGTGGATCGGCTTGCTTTGTGCAAATGTTTTTTTTTTTTATTGAAAACATCATTGGCATAGGCTATATGTAGTGTTCAATATCACACTAACATTCTCACTTGGAGCTAATAATCTGTCACATAATGTAACACTGTTACCTCGATTTTCCATTGCAGATAGTACTGCCTCATGCCTGAGGCGAGCGTGGCTGGTCCTACTGTCTATGGGCTCATAGCGACGTCAGCGGCATAGCCGTCGTCATAGCAACTGGTTTCCCGTGACTCATTTCCTGGTTCTCATTCATAACCAACGTAAAATCAAGGAGAAGGTTAACTTTTCCTGCTCCAGGTTTCCCACCGTGGTCAGAAAGAACAGCGGAGACACTTTGTTTATCTCACTGACTGTAGAGTCACTACTCGCTTGCTCCGAAGCTAATCGCTGTGACGAGCCTACTAGCTAGCTACGCGGCTAGCAAGCTAGTAAGCCCAAACAGCGGCCAGTTTCCGGTCTGCGAAACCCGCCCTTCAATCAATACTATTGGCCAAGCATCCAAGGTAACGTAACCCCATTTGTTCAGGTCCTATCCCCTGACCAATCCACTATCCTAACTATTCAACCCCAACCAATTGAGCTGCTTTGTAGGGCAGGACATGGCGTGGCCATAGACAGTTAAAGAAGTGGACTAACAGATCACGTTGCTCTCTCTATGCGTTAATCATGCGATAAAAAAATTGTCGGCGTTAAAATGGGTTTGCGTTAATGCCGTTAATAGCGCGTTAAACTGACAGCCCTAGTTTTTACCATAAATTGGTGCCTAAAATGTATCAAAATGCAGGAATTGAAGTCTTTTACCCTCATAATTTCCTGGAGGAGGACCCACAGACCCCCCTGCTGTATGTGTTCCACCAAAGGCCAATTCTGAGCAAGGAACAACCCTGAAATATAACCACAGACAGACAGAAAATATATATATTTAAATTGCAGAGTTAGAGTTAAAACGGATGAAAAGATGGAGAAAAAGACAGACAATATGTGCGGTGTCAACAGAGAGAAACACGGACAAACGAACAGACAGTGACAACAACGAACAATATACGAGAACGAGAATGACAGTAACAGCATACAAACGGCATAAATGGGCAGTATGTGTAAATTTGTTATAAATGTGTGCTCTTTAAAAATTACTAGTTACTTACACAAAATATTTAAAAATCTGTTACATAAGGTACTGCTTATATTATTTCACCATCTGTACACAAATGTAATTAGTGAATGCACGTGTCCGTGGGTGGGGCTGCATAGTCTAATGTGGGCTGGTGTGGCTACAGTTCCAGGGCTGAATTTTTGTCCCAGTCTGCCCCTGTGAGTGACAAAACTGAACCATACAGTACATTTATAGGCTGTGAAACCAAAACACTGGGCAAAATTAGGCTAAAAAGCTCCATGAAGCTCAAGAGTTGGGTTATTCTCAAATTTGACACTGTGAGCAACCCCTTTTTGATAAGTGGAGCTTTAAATGTGAACTTTGTCAAAATAAAATACAGCATTGGTTGATAAAAAGTAATCTTCATCAAGCAAAGAATGAATAGTCATGACAAACTACACTAAGGATTTTGTCGACGGTTATGTTACTCTCTGCCATGGGTACAATTTGGTTTGTGCTCAGAAGTATTGAGCTAACTGCATAGGTGTTGCATTAACACACAGATTAGGTAATACAGATTTAGATCATAGAAATTATAGATTATAAAAGAGAGCAGACCATTTCTATGTAGCTAAAACTGACCTACCTACTCGTATACCTAACACATGTGTACAGTCTTCCATTTGCTTGATCTGGAAAATAAAGAGAAGTGCCACTGACTATTTCCATTTTAGTTGCTTGGCACGTTGATGTTTCTCCTGAGCTCTTAGTACCTCTGTTGTCATTTATGGCATTTCTTAGATGTTCCCGTATATATTTTGATGTGGTGGCTTTTTTTGTTATATGACTTTTTGAGATCTTCTAAGAAATGACACTGAGGTGGTAATTTTAAACAAAAGCTATCCCAGTAATTGTGAAGGGCTGTGGTACTGCTGCCCGGGACTCAGTTTACTCATGTTGTGTGAAAGATACTGGAGATAATTTGTGTGTAATCTTGCTGCTGTTGCCCGATTTGTCAGGGCCTGTGTAGCCTACAATTTGTAGATCCCAAGTAGTAACTCTAGCTTTAGTGTGTAACAACTCACACTTTGGTTTAGATTTTAAACTTGTAATATGTTAGAGTAAACTTTGCCACACTACGCAACTTCAGGTGAAAGCTACCTTTACCCGGCGTTGCTGTCAACAGTGGGTTATTGCAGCGCCGTCCACATGGGATTCAGTTCCACTTTGTTGGCCTTCTGTCGTCATGCCACACTCTGCAGTCAAAGGTATTATTATAGCGTACGTTCTTTTTGTCTTTCTCGTTACATGCATCAATAAACAGGAGAAGAGTTAAAACCATCCTGCCCCCTCCCCCACCCCTGTGTCCTTGACTTGGCTCTAGGTTTCATCTTTGATGACTTTTTTATTCCTCTAAAATCACTGCCCCAGCTTCCCCAAACTGACACATGCTCTTTCACACGCTGCAAAGACCTTGAACTACTTGGTTGGTCTACTTTTTCGAAAACTGTCTAGAACTTTATTTTAGGACAAAATCCAGGCAAAGTCAGCTTGACAAGTTCACTTTCGGCACTCTCTTGGTTCAAATTTGCACAAGCGTACACATGTACACTTTGGAGCGGCCCTGCAAAACCACAGTCTTCACCTGTCTGTAGAGAGCAGTATAGGTGGAGAAGTAGGTGGTTAAATGTCCTGGTTACCTGGGGTTTGGGGAATTTACCTGGCGGCCTTCTTTTCCTGTTCGTTGTACATCAAGGCTACTGATGCTCCATATTTATTTGAGATAATCAATTCAAAATTGGTTTTGTTACATTATGACACAAAGCTGCCATCACCAGAATTGGAATGTTAATTACATGTTCACATGGTAGGTTTATTCATGCACAGTTATCAACACATTATGGTGTAATGCTTCTGCAACAGTGGTGGGAGAAGTATTCAGATCCTTTACTGCATTGAAAATGTTACTTAAGCAGACGCGGCCTTACTTATATTTCACCCGTTTCAATTGAAACAGGCCCCGCCCTCCAAGGGGGGCCCCAACGGACCAGCAACATCCCATTCATTTTCGCCGTAGGATATTGATTTTCAGCCATAATGTTTAAACCATCCAAGGTAGACTGACCACGAGCTACGATGTTGTGAAACGAGAGTTTCTGCTCCTTTAAAAGCCACAAGGTATGAAATCAACCTTATTTGCGATCTTCTGGAGAAATCCTACACTACCCACTAAGCAAAACACTGACGTCTCTCTACGGTAGTTTATGTGTTTATACCTTTTGCCGTTAGATTAAAATGTTGTTTTGAGGAAAAGAATTTTAAGAGGAAATGAAACATTACATGTGCCAGTGGTGCAGAAAAACGAAAGATATTGGACAACAAAAGAAAAGCTTTATTCAGTCTACCAAAAGTGACCTCTTTCTTTGGTCCAGCATCTGTAACCCTACCGGACCCCCGTCAAAGGATGCTAGCCAAAATACAGATTATCCGTCTTCAATTCAAACTGCTGGCAATAATGATGACCAAACATTGTTAGTAGAACAAGAACATGACGATGAAGTTCCTACCGCTGAGACAGGTGAGGAGATGCCAGGGAGAAAGCCCCGTTTACAGAGACAGACCGGGGTGCTGGCCAGAGCATATTGCCGATGACCAACGAATTGCGGTCCCGTTCAGATAGAGGAGTTTAACTTGCCACAAAGCCAATCACACTGCCGTTTTAACAAGGACAGATATTTTATGAAGATGAAAAATGGAGAAAAGATACGCAGGTCATGGTTAGTGTACTCAAAATCCTCCGATTCAGTCTTCTGTTTCTGCTGTACCTTAATGCCCGCCCGGTGAGCTGTGCGCAGTGCTAAAATAACGTGGAGCCCATCGTTATTTATGATAAGTTCGGTTCAGTGTCAGTCAGACACTTTTTCTTCTTTGCTTTTGTTAAATAATTTAAGTTGAGCGGATGTTTGAGCTGTTTTTTTTTAAGTCATCCCAGACAGCTGAAAATATACTGCGCAAATCAATTAAGCAGTGAAGTTGCCCTGCGTCAAAGGGCTAGGATTATTCCAACGTAAAACTAAATATTAAAACATTGTATGTTATTAACTACATGTGGTTTGTGTGCAAAAATCCTAATTTGTAAAGTAACTAGTAACTAAAGTAGTGGAGTAAAAAGTAAAATATTTCACTCTGAATGTAGTGGAGTAGAAGTAGAAAATGTCATGAAAAGAAAATACTCAAGTAAAGTGCAACTACCAAAAATGTTTACTTAAGTACAGTACTTGAGTAAATGTACTTAGTTACATTCCACCACTGATCTGCAATAGAATTAAACATTGGTGATTCACTCATTAAGTGTGATAGATATTTTGACAGCCCATTAAAATACTACTCTCTACTAAGAGTGCTCCGATTGATCGGTCACCGATCGGTATCGGCCGATAATGGCTTTAAATAATTTGATCGGTGGTCTCCTTAAATGCCGATCAGATAGGCCGATCAGATGACGCACTACCACGGATGTATTAAGAGCGCACTACTCCTGAGAATATTTCAACATGGAGCTAAAATGGCGGCGTCCCTACATTCAGCGGTCTGGCAGTTCTACAAGGTGTCTGAACGGCGGCAGAACAGCCGTTGGCCCGCGGGCGGCCGCGGAACGAAGGCGGTAGGAAGGCGGCTACCGCTTTTCAAAAAGCGGCTGCCACCGGTGGTGCTCCGGCAAATGTGTTTGCAATTACGCCATTCTGACGCTTCTGCTGCCTCTGGAGCAACGCCGGTGGTCCGCCGACTCATTGCTATCTGGGAAAAAGACAATACATTAGCGATTTGCAACGTGTGTGTCGAGGAAATACCACGAGGCGGAAAGCTCCGAAGACATTTCAACACCACCAACCTCATCAGACATTTGAAGGTTAGTCACGGAAAGGAGTATGAGGAGTTTTCAAAGTTAGCTAACGCTAAGGCAGAGTGGAGTTATGTAGCTAGCAGCTCCGGCGCCGCTCAAACAGCTGTTTCCCCGTGTGTGTGTGTGTGTGTGTGTGTGTGTGTGTGTTAGGGATGGGCATGATTAATTGACGATCGACGATTGATCATTAAGAATTTCGTCGATCACGTTAATTTGTCATCGATTAAACTAATGCAGGTTGCGTTGTGTAGTGTGATTGCAGCAATGAAATGATTTCCAGTGTGGTAGCAGCAATTAAACATTTTACCACCCGGGGGCGCCATAGGCTGCTCAGTTAGCTGCGAGTTACGTTTTGATTCAAAGTAAACATGAAGAGGTCACGGCGAAGTGTGGCGTGGGTCCATTTTGATTTAAAAAACGACTTAGTTCACTGCAAACACTGCGACTCCGTGTATAAGTACAACACGGCCACGACTCAAAGGATGTACCACTTAAACAAAGTGCACCCGCTGGTTAATGTCGGTGGCGGTGCGTCCTGCTCTCAGTATCAACCTAGCATCAACTCGGCGTTAGCACGGAGGAGCTGCGATGCACAACGAGCAGAGGGAAATTACCGGAGGGATCTGCACGTTCATTGAGATGGATACTGGAACCAGCATTTCACATTCCGTCACGACGTACCATCACCAGACTGGTAGAAACTCACTACGAAACGAAGAACGGAACGAGGTTCCCCGGGCCGGGCTGGTCAAGTTAGCGCGGAGGTACTGGTGCATCCCATGCCGGCTGGTGTGTTCGGCGGATGGACTGACGATCACCAGGTAGCGGTCGCGTCTGACCCATGGATGTATTAAGGGAACCTGAGACCCCAGATCATGTCAACCTGCTTATTTTTCTCAACAAAAACCAGTAGACTGGTGCAGAAGTTCTATGTGAGTAACTGGTTATTTTGTATTAGGCTTTGTCCGTTCCTTGGATAGTTTTGAGTTACATTTTGACAAAACCTGTCAGATCTAAGTAGTATTATGTTTTTGGTTAAGTTATGGTTAAGTTATTATTGAACATTATTATTTTTATTTATTATTTTGGAACAAACGAGAGTCTCTGTTTAACAACGCCGGCTCGCAGCAACGGTTCCGCTGCTAAATTAAACACTGCAGCGCATATATCTCTAAGTTTAGCCAAACTTCCAGTTTAACTGCCACACATCGTTCTTCTTGTAATTAAGATCTCATCGAGGTAAAAACATGCTGTATTTTTTGTATTTTCATTGCGTTTTTAATTTAAAAAAAGTTAAATAAATAATGAATTTTAATATAAAAATATTAATGATTAATCGATAATTGATCATTAATTCTCCCGACGATCGACGAAGAAAATTTAATCGAATGCCCATCCCTAGTGTGTGTGTGTGTGTGTGTGTGTGTGTGTGTGTGTGTGTGTGTGTGTGTGTGTGTGCTGAAGAAATGTCTGCAGTGATTGAAAGGACATTTTTTAGATTTTGAGCTAGGACAAAAAGCCAAATAATTACTGATACATTCTCTAAACATGTGTGACTGTTACGTAATGGCGTAATTTTCAGTTCATAAAAGTGATCGGTGATCGGTATCGGCCGATATGTCTTCCAGCAATCGGTGATCGGCCCCAAAAATTCTGATCGGAGCACCCTTACTCTCTACATTTGTAATTTATAGTAGGACATTTGTAAAGTTACTATTAATCATTCAAACTTGATGGAAGCTTGTGTTAGCAATAACCCATAGTTTCAGTGATTAATAGAAGAAAAATGGATCAACAAATGCAGAAACTTGTCATGTCAATGGTGTGAAGAGATGAAAGAAATTGTCATGTTTAGGGATGGGTACCGAATTCTATACGTTTTAGACACCGAATGAATTGCCTCTAAAGTATCGAAAAATGCCTCGTCATTCAATACCCAATTTCAATACCTAAGGAGGAAATCTCATGAGCGTCAGTGAGCCAATAAGCATGCAGCATGCTTCTGCCAAGATCTAATAATGTTTGTGATTGGCTGTCTAACATTACACGTGGTAGAGACACACAGAAGAAACTATACGTTACGCACAGAGCGTAGTCGGAGCTGAAAAAAATGACTGAAAAAGATAAATGCCATAATTTATTTTTGTTTTATAAAATTGGTATTGAAAAAAGCATTGTTTAAGAACCGGAAATCAAAGTCACAGTATTGGTATCAGTATCGAACATTTTTGAACGATACCCAGCCCTAGTCATGTTATTATTCAATAGCTCAAGTTTGGAGACAAGGATACTTTAACCCTAATATCACCAAAGTGTACAGACTGGTGAATTGTTCAGCTAAATAAATAAACTCTTGTGTAATGGCACTTGTAAATCAGGCTCTAATGCGGTGGAATAATTAAAGAGCTGCTTTTCATGCTAATTAAGTGTTTTTCAAGTTTCCTTTGCAAAAACTTGGCTATGAAATAGAATAGAAGTGCAACCATCAATTAAAGGAATATAGTAGAGCTCCTCTGACGGTTCCCTTTGAATGCAGCATTTAAACTAATTGGAACCAGAACTGCTGGTGTGTTAAACAGGCATGTTTGGAAAGACAGCAGTGCCGCTCTTGAGACACTTTGGAATTGTTAGTGGGATCAGTGTTGCGCTCGAAGTGTTCTTTTCCACCCTTGCTTTGTTTTTCTGATTTATTGGTCAATAGAAGAAACACACCAGTAGGCTTACATTGCCCTTTATTGTGAGTGACAAGAAAATGTGCTGTCACAACAGCATAATATGCAATCACTTGAGCCCACAAAAAACTTGTTTACTTCCTGTTGTCGGGACTTAAGTTATGAGTGTGATTTACTTTCATGTGAAACCAGGAGCCAACAGGTTTAGGATTCAGTTTGACAAAATGAAAGCAGTTAGAGAAGAATCTTTTTTGGTTACAATTGCATTTTCTAATGTTAACTGCATTATGGTTTATCACTGAAAGGTCAAGCTGGCGGCAGTGTCACATTCTTCCACAACAGTTAATGGCTGCTTTGAATTTTCAGCAGAAAACATCTCTCAGATTACAACTTGGCCGTCTGTGACTTTTCCGAGACCCCCTCGCAGTGCAAACCAGCACTGTTCGACGTGAACAAACAAGCCATTTAATATAAGTATATTTGCAAGTACCCCCTTCAATTGCTTGTTGGCTTTCTTCACATCCACAGATCCACTATACTTTCTCGTGTTACGTGTCACTGCACTTCCACATGACTGCCGTTCTGACACGGGCTGCTTTTTTGAACGTAACCCCTGAGTGACAGGCAGCACACAGGAAGATGGTTCAGTGGTTATCTTTGGCCTCTGTTCCTCCTCAGAGTCGTGCAAACCGTAGCCTGTGCAGCAGGATATGTGTGTGTGTGTGACACAAACACTTCCTCTCATAGTGCATTGCTCTGAGAAACACCTTTAGTTTGCATTTTCTCAATTTGCCTCCCCTGCCTAATTCTACGTGTTTGGGGGTGCAGAGGCCAATTGCATAGTATCATCATTAAAAACAAAGATAAGTAAATGCAGCTCACTCCATAGTTTGCCAGTTTCTTTGAAAGATAATCTTACATTTGAGCAGTATAAATGTTTGAATGATTAGCACTTACTAGGTGTGGTGGAAAAATTGATTCTTAGATGCATTCTTTAATGAAAGATTATGGCTCGATGCAGAAAAGTCAATAATTTAACCCACACACATTTAACCCACGCGCAACCGCGCTGTTGAGCTCTCATGTTATGAGGCGGAGCTCTCAGGATGGCTGCTAATAAACCTGAGATTGTAGATTCCCCTGGCACATTCAAGTCAGCAGTTCTACACTCCAAACACACATTTCATTTACGATGGCGTCACCCCAATGTATAAATAAGCAGAACAAGACAAAAACAGACGGGAAGGCGAGTCCTTCTCCCCACAGCGTTCAGTCAGCCTCCCGCTGCTCATTCAGACCATGCCAACGTTTTAATAATCGCTGTGTATATGCGACCACACTCTACGGCGTAGAGAATACAGGCTTAAAGCATGCGGTCCAAGCACTTGAGCACTGTTACAATGTGCCTTCATATATGCATAACCCGTTCTCATTTGCAGCTTGTCACATAAGGCGTTTTGCGTCACGGTCTGGTGCATTTGAATCACCTGCTAAAAGAAAATTGGAGTACATTCAGTGGTTTATTTTAATTGTGGCTTATCACACATACACTATGTTTTAAAAGTAGCAAGTAGTCCCACAGTAAGCACGAATAAATTATGTATAGAAATAAAAAATGTTGATGCATCAAGATGCATAGGTAATTGATTTATCATTGCTCTGAGAACCCTCTGAATCGGACTCAAATCGTGAGGTGCCTAGAGATTCCCACCCCTAGTGTTTACTGCTACAAGAGAGCACTGTTAATCACAGTTGATACTAAACAGGATCCTTTCGTGGTTAGTCTTGGAGAATAGCAGACGCACACTCTGGTCTACTGGTCAACCCATTTCTTTTCTGCGATACATAAAGATATAGAGTCTCCTTTCCGTGTGTTTTGAAGAATTGACAACCTGATAAGATGAGATAAGATACCTACAAACTCATTGATGTACCAGTCATTTTGTCTTGAGGAAGGTCTGGCTAGTCCACACAGCATTCTGAGATGGGAGAGGAATGTGCTCTGGTTTATTGGCATGGCTTTAAACCAATCACAATCGTCATGGGTGGCGCTAAGCGATGCACGTAGCCCCATTGCTCCTGCAAAATAGCCTCGGGAAGGAACTTGTTTTGGTGGAACGTGTACGTTCAAAAGTAGTTTTAGTCGTGCAACAGAAAACTCAGATTGGACAGATAGTCTAGCTAGCTGTCTGGATTTACCCTGCAGAGATCTGAGAGCAGTTAACCAGAGTCCTCAGAAATTGACCGGAGTTTAAAATTCTAACAGAAGGAAGGCGTAAGACAACGGACATCTGGCCGAAAACAAGGACATCCGGCGGAATTTCCGCCGGCACTGGAGCAACGTCGTGGATATAGACTACTAGTTAAGTAGCGATGGTGAAGTCTCCACAGCGCCTACTAGCAGCAAATGATGCAAAACAATATGGAGATATGACCCTGTTCACCTCAAATTTGGCTTCAATTGGAGCGGGACGGAGGAAGAACTACGTGGCTGTCAATAATAAATATTGTTTTTAGGAATAAACTTGCCTCCTGCGTTAACTGTCCGTAGCTGAATAGGGTAGGCCTTAGCTTCTCTATTTTAACGTGGGCCATAATGGTGGTCCTTAGAGAGGCTTATATTTTCTGAAGTGGCAAGTGGTGTAAAAAGTTTGAGAAACATTGCACACAAAGGCATTGTAAAAGATGGACATCCACAGTGAGTGGATCAGAGAAAAATCTGGTGGATCCCTGTGAATGAGGATTTACTAGACTTGTTTTGCAATTCATCCATGGAATTGATGTGTGAGTAAGCAGATTGTGAGTTTTCTGTACAATGGATATTGCAGGCTTCTGTCTTATCACTCCCCTGCTTATCCTGTGGGCAGGTTCTGGCCCCACGTCCCCCTAGACTCCCTCCAGACGCAGTACAGAATGCTTGTCTTATTCTGTGCTCTTTCTAAATGCCATACAGGGACTGCTCTGTCCTTCATCATTTCTCCCACAGTCTGCCGATGGTCTTTCATCCCTCTCAGGTTTTCAAACGATGGGAAAGGGCTTTGATCTAGTATCCTATCAGTAACAGCGTGGGCTTCAGGCTCTCACACTCCCTTGCTCCCTTGCTGTCTCACTCTGAAAACATATTGTCAGGGCGTGGTGGACAACAGAGTCCACCCAGCTGAAAAGCCTTTGTTTGTTGTGGTTCAGTGTAGCTTTGCCAATGGCAACTGCCTGTGTGGGTCTCTATGAAATTCTTGCAGCAATAGTGGTCTATTAAATTAGACCCTATATTTGCCGATGTTTTGCAACCTTTCACATCTCAGATATAACCACCTGAGCTCCGGGAGAAGAAAACAAACCTGACTTCTTGGAACACTTACAAGAGGATCTTTTTTCCCTTCCCTGGAGATTGCACAACAGCACTGCAAACATACACACATGTCAAGCGTGAGCCCTCACCCTTGCACCCACACTGCGCAAAGACATCAGATTCTTTTTTTGTTGCAATGACAACTTTCTAGAACTAACCAGATCCAGGAGTATGTTGAGTAAAAGCTTGTAAAAGTGGAGTCAACTAAAGAAGACAGGGGGGCTTTGCACTTTACCCTCTCCCCCGCTTGCCTAAAGTCTCCCTTTGTTTGAAATGTTTCGATAGTTTCCCTGTTCTAAGTTACTGATCCATGGAAACTTGTCTTCAATTTAAAGAGGAAAGCTGACAGCTCAGTACAGGGATATCCATGGGTTAGCTAAGTTCACCCGCTACCCTCACCTCCTTCCCTAACCCCCCATACCCTTATTCTCTGTTTCTTTCATGGCGCCCTTTAGCCTCCCAAACCCACTGGCCTGCCTCCGCTCCTGGTTAGAGATGTCATAACAGAGCCGTTCTGCTGTGGTATTCCTTAGAGGAATGTGCTGCCTTCGGTGTGTGTGTGTGTTTGTGGGGGGGGGGGTTTGGCTGCCGTCTGTGCAGTGTATCAGGCCAGTCTGGGGCTGGCAGCCTCCAAGGCACACCTGTTGGTGCCAGTCTACGCTAAACCAGCGCTGTGTTGTCCCTCCCGTCCTCTGCAGGCACCAGCACAGCCGATCGCTGCCTGCACACACTGGTCCTTCACACATGGGCCAACTGTGGATGTGTGGGAAAAGAGAGCCATGCACACATTAAACCTGCTCATCCTGCAGTATAGAGCATGGATGATTGATTGAGCATCTCAAAGTGTACATGCAAAGGTCTCAAGTATAACTTTTACTGTCCACTATATAGTGCAAAATCACCTTAATAAACAGAATGGGTGTGATATTAACAATTCTGATTCCGATCCTTTCGTTTCCGTTTTTTAATAGATTCTCAGTTCCGGTTCTTTGAGGGGTGGAGTTGAAATGGGTCACAAGCTTAGTTCACAGATAAGAGGATCATTTAATTTGATTCAGTGGTAATTTACAGTTTTACTGGGCTTTTTCAACGTATAAACAAACAAAACAAGCGCCTTGAAGTACAGTGGCCGCTACGGAAACCAAAACTTGCGCATGTTAAATTTGGAACCGATGATTGGATTCAAAATCAAATTTTCCAATAAAAAAGCGATTCCATTGGAATCGTACTTTTTGATACGATTCCAAGTTGGAACCGGTTCTCGATGCCCAATCCTATTGATCGAATTGATTGATTAGACCACAAAATCAACAGCCCTTGTAATCTCCCCTATAATTAGAATTCTTTGCCTGACAATGGAACATTTCACATAAAAATGATTTTAATCCTTGTTCAACACAAAATTAACAGTTCAACACTTTGGGAACATGCGTGTTTTCCATCTTTTCCAGAATCCTCTTAGCACAGGCATCGTACCAGATTGTTCCAGAACATGTTTAGCCTAGCTTCAGTTCGGTGGTGAAAAAAAAATCCACTTTCCAACAATTCCAATCACTTTACATAATCACTTCACATGTTGGATCTTGTTAGCTAGCAAGCTATCAGAGTTACTTCCAAGTCTTTTGTTTTGTGTAGTTTTTTTTTAACATGGCATATCACAGTAGGACAGGACTTGTAATCATGCAGTCGAGATAACTTGACCAACGCCAACTGCTCCTAAAACCACACTGTCTCCTTTATTAGTTGTATGTCTGCACATACAACAAGTTAAAGCATGTAAATATGAGAGCTTTGGAATTGTTGGATTTTTACCTCTGTTTTGATAGAGCCAGGCTAGCAGTGTCCTGTTGCTTCCAACCAGTGTATTTACCAAAATGTAGGACTGTCTAAAATCTATACTCCTCATTAGAGCTGGACGATTCGGGGGAAAAATACTCAGTTACCTGCCATTTCCATTTTGATTCCAAAGTAAACATGAAGAGTTCACGGCGAAGTGTGGTGTGGGACGATTTTGATTAAAGAAATGACGTAGTTCACTGCAAACACTGCGACGCTGTGTATAAGTACAGCACGGCCACGACTCAAATGATGAACCACTTAAACAAAGTGTATCCGACCCTGGTTAATGTCGGTGGCGGTGCATCCTGCTCTCAGTCTCAACCTAGCATCAACTCGGCGTTAGCACGGAGGAGCTGCGATGCACAACGAGCAGAGGAAATGACCCAAGGAATCTGCAAGTTCATTGAGATTGATATTGGAACCAGCATGTCACATTCAGTCACGACGTACCATCACCAGACTGGTAGAAACTCACTACGAAGAACGGAATAAGGTTCCCCGGCCTGGGCTGGCCAAGTTAGTGCGGAGGTACCTGTGCATCCCGGCCGGCGGGTGTTTTTGGCGGCTGGACTGACGGTCAGTCAGATCTAAGTATTACCTATTATGTTTTTGGTTAAGTTATTATTTAACGTGATTCTTTTTATTTATTATTTTGGAACAAACGAGGGTCTCTGCTTAAAGGGATACTTCACCACTGGAAAGCTGAATATATCTTTAAATTAGGTCACTTATGTAGCAGAACTGTGAAAAGAAAATTAAATTGGTGCCTTCTAGGCCGAGAAAAGCCAGAAAATGTGTTTTTGGCTCATGGATGAAAGACACCAAATCCCAGAATGCACTTCGCTTCGCTGCTTTGAGTCCACTCCCAAGCCACGCCTACTATACCGCTTGACAGACAGACAGCGAGGCATTCAACTCAACTCAATGTGTTTTATTGTTATTTCAACCATATACACAAAACAACGTTTCATCGTGGCTCAAGTGGCGTTACACATTTAAAATATATAAAAACAACATTATATAAAAACGCCATACGAAACAGGCTACCTTTAGTGCACACACACATTATAGGCTCAGTAAAGTTCAGCTAAGCATACCAGCATTAGGCTTGGTGGGCTGTAAACACCGAGAATTAGCGTGGAATGTAGAATGGTCGCCATGTAACAGTCACAAACTCCAGCGGTTAGCAGTTAGTTGGATACAAATCACCACATTTCTGCACTAGTCCGTGTTAACACAGCCCACCTTCATACAGAGCATCTCTAGCTCGGATCGTCGGAAGGCTAGCAGTCCTGGTAGCTGGACAGTCCGGTTCACTGTTGTTCAGCCATGTTTCCACGAAAGCAAAAAACACAGTCTCTGAACTCGCGTTGGGAGCATCGTTGAAGTTGGATGTAGTCTAGATTGTAGTTTAATGAACGGACACTTGCAAGCAGGATTGATGGGACAGGTGGCCAGCTAGCGTTAGCTCGCTCTGGATGTGCGGGTGATGGGCGGGTTTAAAACATGCGGAAGTAGGTCCTACTACTGGCTGTAGTCTTTTGCCCTGGCCAAAAAATCTTCCGATGACCCAAAAATCGTCATTTTACGTCATCGGAAGATTTTTTCCAGACCCCCCCAATGCAGATATTTCCTGTCTCAGGGGGATATGAGGGAGGGACGCACGGTCATTCAGAAATACTACCGGGTTTCTACTGATACAAAGCTGAATGCTAAATCGGTGAAGTATCCCTTTAAGAACGCCGGCTCACAGCAGCAGGTTCCGCTGCTTCAGAGCACCGCAGCGCATATATCTTCAAGTTTAGCCTAACCTCCAGTTTAACTGCCACAAGTTGTTCTTCTTTTTATTAGCCTAAGATCTCATCGAGGAAAAACACGCTGTATTTTTGTATTTTCATTGCATTTTTAATTTATAAAAAGTTATATAATGAATTAATCGATAATTGATCATTAATTCTCCCGACGATCGACGAAGAAAATTTAATCGAATGCCCATCCCTACACCACACGCCTGTAAACATAAGGGGTTTTCCCACCGTGGGCGGAGTCACGCCCACTGCCAACCCGGATCTTTCGGCGCGCCGTTTATTAAATACCTCCATGGTACTTGCAGACAGAGCAACAGCGGGACTTTTTTAACAATTTTCACTATCTTATTCATCATTAAATTAACTTCTGACAACATTTTAGGTGAGAAATGAACTGTTTAGATTTCGAATATAGGCAGTCTTCCAAAAATCTTTGCCGAATTGACAATTTGCTTCAAAGTTTTTGGAGTTGAGAAGCTCCATGTAGTGACGGGACTGCCAGCTGGTGGCAGCCGGGATCGCTTGCTCGCTAGCCGGCCTGTCATCCTGGGACGCCCCGCTGTAAACTGGCGGTCTCTCAGACCAGTCTTGTAAATAAAAGGCTTTTATTTCACAGTTGACGGATCGTTTGTTTAAATATCACAACACATGTCCATCTAAAGATTAACGGGAACTTGTGGTTAACTGCCTTTTTGACGTTAAACTCCACAAGCGCCTATGAGCTTGACAACCTCGCTGGTCCGCCATTACACACACACACACACACACACACACACACACACACACACACACACACACACACACACACACACACACACACACACACACACACACACACACACACACACACACACACACACACACACACACACACACACACGGCCACAGGCAGAGAGAGAGATACCCGTTTCTCTTCGGGAGACTTGTTTAAATTATGACATATATACATTAGATTTAGTATAGCCTATAGTTCATACTTTTTTGGCGTACTTCTTTTCTGATTTTAATTAAGACCGTTGCTGTGCTTGCGTCACTCCCTTACCCCTCCTACCAGTCCCTGTGGTCACTTGGCCAGTGAATGCAAATGGAAAAAAAGGATTGTTTTTGTTTGTGTTTCTCTGTTCTGTACCTTTTTTTGGAACGAGTTCGGTTTGAGACTGAGTGGTTGGCTGATTCTTGTCACTAGTGCCTGGGTTTTCATCAATATCCATTTTGTTTATTTCTGAACTACCGTGCTCGCTCGACAAGTGAAACACATGACTAAAAGGCACTTAGTCATTGGCTGTATGTGAAGCCCTGAACTTTGTGAGAGCTGTCCTATCAAAATAAAAGCAGAGGAAGGATTTTTTTTTTTTTTATAAAATTGAAGTTATAAAAAATTAAATTGAGAGCAGGGTGAATCGAGATTGAGATTTTATTACGATTAATCGTGAAGGCCTACTCCATAGATGAACATTCTCTGACATGAATGATTTGATCTATTATGTGACATTGCACAGGGGATGTAGAGAGACATACTTTAATATATGCTGATCACCAATAGCAGAAGGTGTATGCAATTTAGTTTTGGATAGATGTGATATTAAACAAGGTTGTATTACAAGTCAATTACCCTAATGTAGGTGAAAAGGGCCTGCTCACTGAGAGAGACAAGTATGACTTGAATGTTTTGAGAGGGCTGGAATAAGAGCAAATGGCATCTCCGCAGCAGAGGAGTCACGTGCCCTGGCTGCTATTTGTCTTTTGGTTGGCCTCAAGGTGGAGAATGATACTCCTAACAGCTGCAGGAAGCATTTCCGGTGAAGGGTTTTCTCCTCAGCCAAGCACATGGACGTCCAGCAATACACTGAAGCAGGGATGTATCGATAACTAGGCCTACTTCTCCACCACCAATACGTATTCTTAGCACAACATTTTGAAAGTGTAGAATTGTGCTGGTTACAAGGGCTTACTTTGACTGAACCCTATCATGTTAGAGGGCCACTGGGAAAAAATGGTAATATAGATTCTCTAATCTAAAAGAATCACGTTTACAATAAAGACAGATATTCCTTCGGATGGAATAGCTTTATATCTGAAAAAATAGATTTGTTTAATCAGATTTAGGTATTCATTGCCCTGTTTTAGCCTTAACCGAGATCTGATACAGCATCTGTAATAAGGACCTGTCAAAGGTGTGGCCTTTTTTCCTGTGTGTCAGGACCTGATAACACCACGAGCGGTGGAGTGAACTTATGGAATGAGCTGACCAAAGAGACGTGCTCTTAATGTCCTGCTGTCTGTGTGCTTCAAAGAGCATGCTGACATACAGTAAGTGCATTTTGTAAGGCAATAAAGGGTGAAGATTTGGCTGGTGCATACTTGGCATGTCATTGCTAAGTGCCTGAGTGCAAAGCAGTCACATTGTGCTCAATTGCCTCGCAGTGAGTGTTGAGAGACAGCACTGCCACCCAAGCTCCAGCTACAGTGGGCCAGAAGGTCACCTGTTTGAATCCCAGGCCAACTGAATCTGTGAGGTGGAAGTGGATCAGAATGCTTTCGCCTTCCTTATTAGGTGCCTTTGAGCAGGGCATTTGGAGCTACTTGAACAGTGAACAGTAGAAAGTTACAATGTAAATAAAAACAATACATTTAGTTATTAAAATGCTGACAGCTAACGCTAAATGGTGTCAAGTTTGAGTTTCTGCCGTTGTCGGAAAAACACAGACGGAGATGGTGCGTTCAATGAAATTGGTAGCCTACAGCCTCGCGGTGCATTCGTAGTTATTGTAAAATACCCTTTTGAATTTATTTCCACAGCATATTAGGTCATATTGTTGGTTGTTATGGTCGTTATTTGAACAGTGAAAATAATAATAAAAAGAGTTTTTTTTTTAACTTTAATGTCACTAAAGCTGATTATTCATTGATTCATTTGAATTGAAATATTTAAAATACTTTCACAGCAAAAATGATGTATGCGATTAATTTAGATTAATTAATCACAGTCTGTAATTAATTCGATTACATTTTTAATTGACAGCCCTAATATTTTTATATTAAAATTCATTATTTAACTTTTTATAATGAAAATACAAAAATATAGCGTGTTTTACCTCGATGAGATCTTAATTACAAGAACAACTTGTGGCAGTTAAACTGGAGGTTAAACTTGAAGATATAGGCGCTGCGGTGTTCTGAAGCAGCAGAACCTGCTGCTGCGAGCCGGCCTTCTTAAACGGAGACCCTCGTTTGCTCCAAAATAATAAATAAAAAGAATCATGTGAAATAATAAGTTAACCAAAAACATAATAATACTTAGATCTGACAGGTTTTGAAGCCCAATAAAAAAATAACTAGTAACTCACATACAACTTCTGCACCAGTCTACTGTTTTTTGTTGAGAAAAATAAGCAGGTTGACATGATCTGGGGTCAGACGCGACCGCTACCTGGTGACCGTCAGTCCAGCCGCCGAAAACACCTGCCAGCCGGGATGCACAGCTACCTCCGCGCTAACTTGGCCAGCCCGGGCCGGGGAACCTTATTCCGTTCTTCGTAGTGAGTTTCTACCAGTCTGGTGATGGTACGTCGTGACGGAATGTGACATGCTGGTTCCAATATCCATCTCAATGAACTTGCAGATCCCTTGGGTCATTTTCTCTGCTCGTTGTGCATCGCAGCTCCTCCGTGCTAACGCCGACTTGATGCTAGGTTGAGACTGAGAGCAGGACGCACCGCCACCGACATTAACCAGGGTCGGATGTATTTTGTGGTACATCATTTGAGTCGTGGCCGTGTTGTACTTCTACACGGCGTCGCAGTGTTTGCAGTGAACTGAGTCGTTTTCTAAATCAAAATGGTCCCACGTCACAATTCGCCGTGACCTCTTCATGTTTACTTTGGAATCAAAACTGAAACTCGCAGGTAACTGAGTAGCCTATGACGCCCCCGGGTGGTAAAATGTTTAATTACTGCTGCCACACAGACACAGTGGAATTCATTTCATTGCTTCACTCACACTACACAACTCAACCTGCATTATAGGGCGGCAGCTATCGATTCTTTTTGTAATCGATTAATCTAGCACTTTATCGATCGATTAATCGGATAATTTTTTTTGTTGCGTTTTTAAACAACCAAAACAAATAATGCATAACGAAAATGATGTGGCTGTAAAATGATCAAGCATTTGGCTTTTATTTTTTAAAAAACAGGTATTTATTCCAACTCCAACATTTGGCTCCAAAACTAAGCCCATTTATTGCAATTTACCCATTTAATGTTTATAAGTGCCAGGGCCAACAATGAAATAACAATACAGTTAAGTCAACTTGCTCAAAGTAAATATCTGTTTTATGTAGATTTCTACACTTGCAGCATTTACCATTAGACTACTAACAAATAATATAGAATTTCTGGGGTGAGCCTATTTTATATGGTAACCTAGCAACCTCTGTGTGTGTGTGTGTGTGTGTGTGTGTGTGTGTGTGTGTGTGTGTTTGTGTGTGCACGCGTGCCGAGCGTGAGGAAGAGTGAGAGAGAGGAGGGTGTGTGTGTGTGTGTGTGAGTGTGAGTGAGTGAAGGGGTTCTTTTTGTGTATCACGCGCTAGTGGTGTGCTTCCTGAACAACGGTCCGTGTGGAACAATCAGATCCCTGCGCGTATAGTGCGCGTCATAGGAATTTAACAAGGCTTCGAGGAATTTTTGTAATCAAGTTATTCGAGTAACTCGATGAATCGTGTCAGCCCTACTGCATTAGTTTAATCGATGACAAATTAACGTGATCGACGAAATTCTTAATGATCAATCGTTGATCGTCGATTAATCATGCCCATCCCTAGTTGCAACTAACAATTATTATTATCGATTAGTCTGCTGATTATTTTCTCGATTAATTGATTATTAAAGTGCACATATTATGCTCATTTTGAGGTTCATAATTGTATTTAGAGGTAGAATAGGTTTGTGGTTTAATTTTCAGAAAACACCATATTTGTTGTACTACACATTGTGTGTTGGGCTCTCTGTTTTAGCTACAGTGTGAGAGTGAGACATCTCACTTCCGTTCCATCTTTGTTGGGAGTCGCACATGCTCAGTAAGTACTGCTAGCCAGTCAGAAGCAGAGTATGAGGGCGTGTCCTGACAGTACCTAGGTAAGGACTACTAGCCAGTCAGAAGCAGAGTATGAGGGCGTGTCCTGACAGTACCTAGGTAAGGACTACTAGCCAGTCAGAAGCAGAGTATGAGGGCGTGCCCTGACAGTACCTAGGTAAGGACTACTAGCCAGTCAGAAGCAGAGTAGGAGGGCGTGTCCTGACAGTACCTAGGTAAGGACTACTAGCCAGTCAGAAGCAGAGTATGAGGGCGTGTCCTGACAGTACCTAGGTAAGGACTACTAGCCAGTCAGAAGCAGAGTATGAGGGCGTGTCCTGACAGTACCTAGGTAAGGACTACTAGCCAGTCAGAAGCAGAGTATGAGGGCGTGTCCTGACAGTACCTAGGTAAGGACTACTAGCCAGTCAGAAGCAGAGTATGAGGGCGTGCCCTGACAGTACCTAGGTAAGGACTACTAGCCAGTCAGAAGCAGAGTATGAGGGCGTGTCCTGACAGTACCTAGGTAAGGACTACTAGCCAGTCAGAAGCAGAGTATGAGGGCGTGTCCTGACAGTAGCTAGGTAAGGACTACTAGCCAGTCAGAAGCAGAGTATGAGGGCGTGTCCTGACAGTACCTAGGTAAGGACTACTAGCCAGTCAGAAGCAGAGTATGAGGGCGTGTCCTGACAGTAGCTAGGTAAGGACTACTAGCCAGTCAGAAGCAGAGTATGAGGGCGTGTCCTGACAGTAGCTAGGTAAGGACTACTAGCCAGTCAGAAGCAGAGTATGAGGGCGTGTCCTGACAGTACCTAGGTAAGGACTACTAGCCAGTCAGAAGCAGAGTATGAGGGCGTGTCCTGACAGTAGCTAGGTAAGGACTACTAGCCAGTCAGAAGCAGAGTATGAGGGCGTGTCCTGACAGTACCTAGGTAAGGACTACTAGCCAGTCAGAAGCAGAGTATGAGGGCGTGTCCTGACAGTACCTAGGTAAGGACTACTAGCCAGTCAGAAGCAGAGTATGAGGGCGTGCCATGCTAGCAGCTAGGCGAGCATTATAACGTGTGTTCCAAAGTGACCACGTTTGTCTCTGAAGTAAAGGCTGGACTACAACAGAGCTGTTTGGAGCAGTTGGTGAACAGTGTTTTCTGGTGGAGATGGTAAGTCCCTTTGGGGGGGACTTTGGGCTTTTTCACTTTGTAAACCTATAGCCTAACACAATAAAGGAAAGGGGGAAAAGCCAAAAAGAATAATATGAGCACTTTAACTGTTTATTAGAAGAATGCCCAACACATTATCCTAGAACCCAGGGTGACTTCATCAAATGTATTGTTTTGTCCAACCAATAATTAAAAAAACCCAAAATATTTAATTTACTATCATTTAAGCAGCCAATTCTCACATGTGAGAACCAGCTTTAAAAATGACTTCAACTGATAGATTATAAATAGTATAATAAATAGTTGCAGATTATTGTCATTGTCTCACTAAATTATTTTACAATGAATGGAAGAAATAATTGACAAATTTATCAGTTACAAACTAGTTAATTAGGGATGCACAGATGCATGGGCTGAACATTGGATTAGGCCGATGTCCACCCTATTTCCTGTCATCGGCCTATCGGCAAATAAGGTGACATGTGGTGATGGCAGTAGCAGATGATCTATTTTGTGCTGCAATTCTACACATTAGTATTGGTATCAACTAAGAAATTTGCAATCGGTGCATCCCTAGAATTAGTTATTAGTTGCAACTCTAGTTTGCAGTAATCTATTCTGGATCCCAGGCTTAACTGTGTACATGTCAAGCAGGACATTGCATAAAAAGGAAGAAGTTTGGCAGATAAATACAGGTTTAAAAAAAAAAGAGAGGAAATATTGTGTGTGATCTTTGAGGGAGATGGCATGCTTTGCGTGTCTGCTTTGTTGCAAAACAGAAGTGTGTGTGTGTGTGTGTGTGTGTGTGTGTGTGAGACTTCCTCTTGAAGGTGGGGCTGTGGAATGGGATTGACATGGAAGTTATGTCTGGTATTTATGGCTTTTTGTATGCAGCTTTGTTATCTCAAGGACAAGGCATGGAAGGATATTAAAGAATCAGCCTACCAACTAGATATTATGTCGTGTTCAATTTACGTCGGAAGACAGAGGTTGGAACTGGGAATGACGTCACACCCGAGTTTAATGCCTTCTATTTACAAGTCGGATTTTCATTGTTTTTAGTAGCTCTAGCCAGGTTAGCCATTGTTAGCAATGGCAGTTTATAACAACGCATATGCTGTTTTTTTGTGCCTACAAACCGTGTGACAACACAGATAGAAGACAGCGCTGCATGTACGACTGATTTAGTGTGACACAAATAACACAGAAGTGCTTATAACTGTATGTTGGATTTTTAGCTCGGGGTAAACGGTGGTTGTCCGAGTTCCGAGCTCGGAAATCCGAGGTCAGGGGGCGTGTTTCCGACTTTGACCTCATAAAATACCAGTTCCGAGGTAAATAGAATGCGGCATTAGTCAACCTCCAGACTATTGTGAAGATGTTACTCATGATTTTGAGTTCACATACAGTCTTTCAAAAGTCTCTTAACCGTCAATACGCTGCCCCCTGAAGCTGATATATACATAGCCTTGTATCTGAGTAATTGAAAATGAGATATAAATGAAATATGAGAAAGATGACAGCACTATTTCTCTAGTTGTATTTGTACATACTTGCTGATGTACATATCTAAATACTTAGTACCTTGCTAAAGCTTCAACTGATAACCCAATGAATTCCCAAGCAGCTCTTAATGAGGCAGCCCGCAACAAAAATAGTATGAGAGGTTGTAACCGTGCCTCTGAAACTGACAAATAATTTGTAATTGTGAATCATGGAGGGGAGGGAACTACTGCCATGCAGCTGGCCAGTAAAGCCGAGCAGCCTTAGAAACTACTGATGGAAAATCTATCAGAACCAACTGTTTCTGAACTTTTTTTTAGCCCACCACCACGCTGCAGTCCATGTCCTCCCAAACCTTACTGGTATTGGATCAGTTTTCACATAACTTGGGTTTCCTTTAATTCGTTGCCGTCTGTCTGTGATATTACAACAAAAAACGAGCAGTTGTGTTGTTCTGAGCAGAGCAGTAGCCAGTTTCTCAGTTTAGTAAACTTTAACAAGCTTTGAATGTTCTGTACCTGGTAAATGTAGTTCACAGGCTGCTTGTACAACGATCTCTTCCACTTAACAACTCAGCTGGTATATAGTTGTTTTTAGTAGCAGCCAGCAGGTTCACTCTGCCACATGTCCATGAGTCACTGTATGACTCGTTGTTGTGGATAGACTTAAGAGCTTCTCCACGCAGTTCAGTGTTGCTGTGATCAGTAATGGCACAGTGAGATACCTTTACCACTGGCCTGGCTGCCTGCTGCATCTTAATAAACAGCAACCACCATTTTAACAGATTCATCCTACATGGAAAAATGTTCCTTCCAAGTGGGCTACTTCAAGTCATTTTGATGCAGAAGTTTCTGAATCATGTTTTACTGACCTTTAAAAACTTATATTGACAGAATGATCATTTGCAGCTGACTGAAGAGTTAGCAGCACGTAAAGGCCCTGCTTCCATTCACTTTGTGTTTGTGACTCAGAAGCCGAACACAGTGGCTTTTATAATTACTACTTGACAACTGCTAAATGGGAGCTTTAGACAAACACATGAAGGCAGCGTTAGTCCTTCCAGTGATTGACGGCTACCTGCCAAACAGACCTGCCATAACCTAAATTTACTAACAGTTGGTTATGTCTGGTCAGTTTTTCTCACTTAAAGACTGAGTCAGTACATACAAGCCCATTTGCTTTCACAGACGCGAGAATTAACAATCGACTATCGATTAATCATTAATATTTTTTAGGGCTGTCAAAATAACGCCAAATAACGTCAAAGTACATTTAGAAATCACTACTTTCTTTTTTTATTTGTGTTTTTCATACTGTCCCAACTTTTTCTGATTTGGGGTTGTAGATCTGACAGGTTTTGTCAAAATGTAACTCTAAACTATCCAAGACGAAGCCTAAAATAAAATAACCAGTAACTCGCATATAACTTCTGCACCAGTCTAGTGGTTTTTGTTGAGAAAAATAAGCAGGTTGACATGATCTGGGGTCAGACGCGATCGCTACCTGGTGACCGTCAGTCCAGCCGCCGAAAACACCTGCCAGCCGGGATGCACAGCTACCTCCACGCTAACTTGGCCAGCCCGAGCCGGGGAACCTTATTCCGTTCTTCGTAGTGAGTTTCTACCAGTCTGGTGATGGTACGTCGTGACGGAATGTGACATGCTGGTTCCAATATCCATCTCAATGAACTTGCAGATCCCTTGGTTCATTTTCTCTGCTCGTTGTGCATCGCAGCTCCTCCGTGCTAACGCCGACTTGATGCTAGGTTGAGACTGAGAGCAGGGTTAGCCCTGAGACACTGAGAGTATATATATATATATATATATATATATATATATATATATATATATAATCAACAGTAGGCTTGTGCCGATTGGCGATCAGATTGTATTTCGACGACTGAAGGAATCATTGGCTATTAGTTTTTCCTACGCACATATTAAAGCAATTTTAACTAACTTACTATCAGAACTATAATATCTAGAATCTGCTCCCTACTGTTTATTTTCTGGTGGAGCAGTAGGTCCGCCCGCTGAGCCACGTTAATCGGCACGAGTGAAATCCTTGGCGTTGATTACAAACCAGTTTGCCGTCTCTTTTTCATGGATCTGACACCTGATGGGCTGTCTTTCTCGGACAGTCGCCCAGCCTCACAGGGGACGGGGGAGCTACATTAGGTCAGCCCGCACCTATTCACTTTACTGGGGGGGCTAAGATACAGCAGCTAACGTTAACGATTGAGTTTCCCTGGTGCGAAGCTTCGCCTCCAAGACGACAAATTAACGGTTATTGCATGTACAATTATTACATTAGGAGTGAGGCAGAGGAATAGCTTAACATTTGACTAGTGTAACCGTTAGGTGTAAATGTAAAGTGCATAATTAGCCGCCATAATGAAGAATATGACAAAAATAACTGTGTTGAGCTACCGAAGCAAGACGCTATCAACACAGAAGCATGTCAGCACGTCAGCAAAGCAGGATGCAAGAGAGCCGAGCCGGTGTAGTTTAATTGATGAAAGTTATAGCCGCTCTGCATATCCATAATGTGTTATGTCCAATAACATGGTCAATGTACAGTGTCAGACTGGTGATCTATAGTAACCACGAATGGATGATATGAAAATATTAGAGATCGCCCAAGCCCAGTTAACTAGTGTGTATAATAATGAAATGGAACGATAAGTTGATCAATTATTCAATTATCAATTAATTAACTCTTTAATCACCAAACATTCTCTGGTTCAGCTTCTCCAATGTGAGGATTTGCGTCTCTTTTGTTTTATATGATACCTCCAGGTTTTGGGCCGTTGATGGGACAAAACAAGACAATAGTAGACATTACCTAACTGTAATAGACATTCACACTCAATCACTTACTGAAGAAAATAATTGTCAGAGTTATAAATAATAAAAAATAATAGTTAGTTGCAGCCTACTTTAACCCTATAATAAAATGTCCTCATTTAGTAGCTGTTTTGTGTCTCCACTCTCTTGTTCAGAGACAAAAGCCTTTTTGTAAATACACAAAATCAAAACCATGACTTATTCACAGTTAACAATAGATTTAGCAAACTGTGACATTTTCATTTCAGTAATTATATTTGTCCATATTAGGGCTGAAACGATTAATCGAGTTACTCGAATAACTCTATTACAAAAATTCCTCGAGGCAAAAACTCTGCCTCGAAGCCTCGTTAAATTCCTATGACGCACACTATATACTAGATATGATGTTTAGCTTTGATGTTTTTAAGTAGTAAACTTATTCACGTTCAATTGCAAGAGAGTATAGCCTAAAAAAATAACCCCTTCACACTCACACACACACACACACACACACACACACACACACACACACACACACACACACACACACACACACACACACACACACACACACACACACAGGTTGCTAGGTTACCATAGCAAATAGGCTCACCCCAGAAATTCTATATTATTTGTTAGTAGCCTAATGGTAAATGCTGCAGGTGTAGAAATCTACATAAAACAGATATTTACTTTGATGTCAGGGCTAGATTCCAGCATGAAACTTAATTAAATTAAATTGCCAAATGTTGGAGTTGGAATAAATACCTCTGTTCTTTTGAGAAATAAAAGCCAAATGCTTGATCATTTTACAGCCACATCATTTTCGGTTGTTTAAAAACGCAAAAAAAATGTATCCGATTAATCGATCGATAAAGTGCTAGATTAATCGATTATAAAAAGAATCGATAGCTGCAGCCCTAGTCCATATACTGATTGGAAAAGATGATGAAGTTGTCATAATCAGTGAAGGGCAGGTTGACTGTGTTTGGGTTAAAGAAACAGGAAGAGCAGAGGGCTTTTTGTGACTCGGAATGTGTCAGCCTTCTCAGAAGACAGGAAAATGTCTTTATCTGTCTGGTCACCCCTTCCTGGTGCTCACCAACGAAATCTGTCTCATCTGCATTCAGGGTATTCCATTATTTTCTGCCCCACACGTTGCCGCTTGTTCTTTTGGAAGAAGATCTGAAGAGGTTTTTCTGGACAAAACCAAAATCTGTCTTAGCTGCTGCCCAAATACAACAGGATTCACCAAGACATGCAGAGATGGGAATAATAAATAATGATATATGGAGCAGAAAGCCAATAGCTATTCAGCAGAGCCCTGCTGCTGTACTGTGCTGACTCATTGCTACCCTGTGATATAAAGTGCTCAGACATGCATCCAACTGCTTTATATACCCATTTTAAAGGTTTGCATTGACGTTTTTTTCTCCCATTGTCTCTGCTTAGATTGGTTGGGTAGAATCTCCACCCTCCTCTTGGCCTGTGGCAGTATTTGGCAGAATACTACACTACTTGCAATGAATGCCAACAATTTGTAAAGTGGTTGCCTCCTTCCAAGCACGCTATCCCAATAAGGTGTGAAATGTACACGGTCACAGAGTTTGGATGCTGCTGCTTTGCTGAACATTTAATGGTTGGAAAAATACCCTCTATCATGTAACCTATCTTTCCTGAGAGTTGATTTGGAAAGTTTAGCTTATAGATTATACTTTAAGCTGCTCAATGAGAGTATGTGTTTGGGCTTGTCAGCTGGCAATTAATGTTTCCACAATAGCAAAAAGAAAAACACTGCACAGTGCTCTGCTGAGATTGGTCCTTCTTTTCACTAAATTATTGCTTTGTAGATTGGTCACACCCTCTTTTTTAATTCAGATTTTATTGGAAGAAAGCATACAGAAAAATTAGTGGTTGAGGATAAGGCTTTTCATCTTGCTGAGGTTTCTATTTTAAGCTCAGGCTGTGGTCCTGACATATAGCTAATGCCTAAGGAAAGTAAAGCAAGGAGGAGGGTCCTCAGACACAACTGTTGTGTAGTGGTGGAAGATTGTCACTAAACAGCTGCACCTTTGGCTAAATTCATACCTTTTAAAATATTGTGAATGTGAATCCTAGTTATGTCGTGATATAATTTGTATAGGCTGGTGCTGGGCCGGTGCCACCAGTCTTGTGAGATTGTACCCACTGGCCCACAGTATTTCACCAAATAATGTGTAATCTCACCATCACCATTAGGATCAGTTTTGGGGTAGTGTCTTTTGGATTGCACTGGAGTGATCAAAACTCACAGCAGTAGCTGTGGATGGCTGGTAAATAGCTAGATAGCTGGCCCAATTGTATTCATGTGTGATGACGTCAGTCCCCATAATAAGGGATGCAGCGATTCATCAGCAGAACATCAGTATGTTAGTACATCAGTACGTGTTTAACGTTAACGTTATAATGGAAAGCAAGCTTGTCGGCTTGTCAGCTAACGTAAGATGAGCGAATTGTGTTGTTCTACAATGTTAAGTGTGAAAGATTTTGGCAAGACCAACTCCTCCACTGCACTAGTATTATCTGATTTTTAATGTATATGTTGTTGTAAGATATGAGTGAAATGAAAACGAACACGTTTATGAAACAAGACCCATTGGTGTCTGCTAATACGGCACCAATACGACCGTTATCTACCGGACCGAATAGCAACGCGGATTTCGGTGCCACTTAAATGCCTGGCTGCACTTCTCTCTGATGCTCCTGAACAAACGTTAGTATAAAATGCTGTATAAAATGTGTCACCTTTTTCAGCCCTTCTGAGTTAGCAGGTATGGCTTATCACGGTCTCCTCTAGATGTAGGTAGGTGGGTAAACACATTTTTTGTCTCAGCGCATGCATTGTCTCAGTCCGGCGGAGCCGGCGTTGGCTTAGCTTAGCGTAGTGAATGGAATCCTTTGTTGCCGTTAGCATGTCATGAGTAAAAGTGAGCCAACAACAACCAAAAGCAACCTAATTACTTCTTGTGGCCTGTGTATTCACAACAAGTACAAATAGCAATGCAAAATAAGACCAGACGATTTGCTAGGCATATTTTGATTTGGGACTATATTGGGTGGAAGTAGCCTACAGGCGAAGCACTGCTACATTGGTGCAGAGATCACGCAGCTGTTATGGCCGAGGCTCTGACCCAAAACACAGAGAATCACATGCAGACACAGTGGGTGAAGCACAAAGAAATACGAGGAAAGTACTGACGTGAACAAACAAGGTAGCTATCACACTGGGAGACAAGTTACCACATTGGTAGCTGTAACGATCTGGCGCCGAAGATGAGTTCCGCCCGGGTCTAAATACTGCAGCAGTCGTTAGCTGAATCAACTACAGCTGTGCAGGCAGGTAGATCGCCCGGCCATGTCCCTTGACCTACTTTCAGGACGCGCCAGCAACACACACAGGACGGAGAGAATAGCTGCCCCCATAACAGCAGCACCTGAACTTTCAACAAACGGTGGCGTATTCCTTTAACAAAAATCTTTTTGTTGGGCTATGTAGCATAAGTACTGAAAGATTATTGTCACTGATTGGGTAACATCAGTTGTATAGCAGGCTAAAAGGGCTTTTGAAGCAGTTCTTTTTCATGTGAAAGGATATATTGAAGGTTGTTTCATACATTTATACATCGGTGCATCCCTAATAGTAACCATTTCATTGTGGTGAGACCATTTGTTGAAACTTGACCTCACTGTATAAAGTGACCTGTTGTGACCTCGAGGATAATCACAGCCTCAATAAACTTTACAAATACCAGCTAAAGACCGAGGGCAAATGGGAGGATGTGTGGTTTTCCTAGGTATATTGACAATAAAGATTTTTTGAGCAGTTTCTAGAAGTGCACACCATCCAATTACTGAAAAGTGCAATTTTTGCAGAAATCTCCAAATGTCAACTGTGTTGCACCAAATCTGTGTAACAAATGGTAGCAACCCAAAAATTGCTGCAACAACTTAAGAGACATAATTGAGTATGGGAGTGGGCGTTATATACTTCCATCCTAATGTTCTTAGCCCTTATAAACTCTAAACGTTCAACATTTAATAGGGTTAGGGTTAGACCACAGTGTTTATTACAGATTTATGACTAGCACAACTTGACACACAGCGCTGAGCTGCATCTCATATTAGTCTTCAGGTTCCCAGCTGTAAGATGATGTATGACATTTCTATGTGACATCTACTGCTGACCTGCTATCTCCCTCTGAACATCCCCTGGTGGTTGTAATGGTTTTGTTTGACAGACATTTGTAAGGAAGCTTTGGTGTCTCTTTACCAGTTGTTCCCGTGTGGCCTTTACTTGGTTCTTTATTCCTTCTATCAAACCTCAGTCTCATCCACTGAAACCATTTTCTTTTCCAAAGAATGAGCCAGTCTTATAACGTATGTTCTCTAACACAAATGAATGGAACTATGAATATTTCTGATTCATAAAGCCTTGTTGAGTAAAGAAAATCCAAAATGAAAATGCCATGTACGTATAATAATGCAGATCTAGCTGGTCATAAACAGTTTGCTGTTATAGATACTTCCTGATCTTTCTCAATAGGGCATCTGTTGACTGCTTGCTGTGTCACTCAGCTTTGTGGCTTCACTGGCACCAGAAAATAAGCCTCCTGTGATCAACTGTGGAGCAGTCATTCTGTTGTCAGTGTGGTTTGTGTTGTTCCTTTTCCGAAGGAATAACACTGTGTATTATAGTCAATGTTTCTGTTCTGTGTATATATACGGTATAAACCGGTATACCGCCCAGCACTAGTTGACCTTCTGATCATCTGTCATGAATCCATAGTTTAGACTAACTTAACTTGTATCATGTATTGTCTGGAAGCATTTTCTTATGCTCTCTTCAGAGTGTGCAAGTCTGCAAATGTGGCCTACATCTCCCAAAGGCTGTGATTCAAACGGCAAAAATAATTGTCAAACTTTTCAAAAATGCACAAGTATCTGTTGTTTACGAATCCCTTTAGTTATTTAAAATGAAATAGATATTTCAGGAGTGTTTGTAATATAAGAAGACAATCTGGGTTTGCAATACAAATCAGAGTGGGTGTGCCTGGTGTGTAAGATGAGATGAATTATGCATTAGATTATTATGCAGTACATGCACAACAAAAGTTGGTGGTAATAAAAAAAATAAGAAAAAGCTAAATAATTTAGGTTTTAGATGTTTTGTTGCAGATGGCGCCACAGACATTGACTGCCCAGGAGAGAGGCGCTCCTCCATATGTATGGCGGCATAATAATGTCAATAATCGCGAAAAGATTTGAGATCCTCGCGAGAGGAAATGCCGCGGCCGCTCTTCTTCATGGGATTTTATTGGCGGTTGGCACACCGCGAAATGGTACAGCCAATCACAGAGGACAGGAACTGTAACCAATCATGCATAGTGAAATGATGCCGACTGGATCCGCCCACCTACTGCTAAAAAGATTAACCGCGAGCGAGCGAGCAGGTTAAAGTTTCGCGAGCAGCAGAGATGGATGATGGGATGAGATGTACATGGGATTCTGCGCGCGCTCAAAGCACAGTTTTCTCCTCGCGGGTTACAATCCTGCAGAGAAATTCTGCGCGCAAAAGTAATATGCGCATGTGCGGCTTTCGCTTGTGCACGCGCGGATCTCATTTCCTCTCGCGAGGATCTCAAATCTTCTCGCGATTATTGACATTATTATGCCGCCATACATATGTCTAATACCTCCCAGTTTCCCACAGTGCCTTGGAAGGGGTTGGTCGACCTGTGGAGCTGGTGCCCTTGCCTGCTTCCAATAAACCACCAGATGCAGGCTGTGGTGCTGAAGAATTTTTGATTTCCTGCGCGCACACTCCCCCACCATGCACACACACACACACACACACACACACACATGCGCGCACACACACCCACACACACACACAAACTCTCTCAAACCCCTGTTTCAAAAGTGGGCAACTAAAAGCCGAGCAGGCTGTCTTGCAGAGCTGATCCCATTCCTAGCTCTGTGTGCACTGTGAGGCCCAGGCTTCATTGCACAGTTGAGTGCAATTTGGGTACTGCACATAAAGTGTGGTTTGTTTCTGTTCTGGAGACATTGCCTGGAATAAAATAACTGCTTCATGTGTGGGGCTCATGTGCAGCCTTAACATATTTACAGTAGATGTGTTGTTGTTATTAGGATGAATGTAAATTGTTTAAGGCAAATGTTATTGTCTAAAATGTGTTTATCGCAGTAATGCGAGTATTGTTCATTCCAAGCACATAAACTGGTAATAAGATTCCAGATTTACTCTCTCATCTTGGCCTGACCTTCCAAGACGAAGTTTCAGGATGTTTTAAGACAATCTCGTTGAAGATGCACAAAAGTTTCCATTGATGACACAATTGCACTTTATCTTTAAAGTTTATTTTAGTTGGACTGGTGACATTAATATGGTGGGAAATTACTTTGATTCAGTGGGTCACAGCATTTGTGATGACTTGAAAAGCTCCTCTGTTAAGACTAGTCTCCTCTGTAAAGTTTCCATGCAAGCCTGTGCGTCCTACGCTCCGTGGGAGGCAAGGTATGGCCTGTGGTTCTTCAGAGTCACTGAATCAGAATGAAATGTAAAAAATCAAGTTGCATTCTTTAACGACGACGAGTGTATATGAGTAGTCCACAGAAGAAAGTAGGAATGGCATGAGAGAAGTGTAGCAGTCTGCTGTTTGGCTGTTTCCATCAGAGCTGAGGTGTACCACGCTGTAATTTGTGCAGCTCAAACCAGTCTACATTACCAACTATTATTATTTTTTTTTTTTATTAATCAATATGAGTACAGCAACATGTAAATGTCCCAGATTTAGCCATACACTCTAATTTTCATCTGCAGTTCCTAGCAGGTTAATGGCTTAAAACAATAGATATGCTACAACAATACAACAAATACACATAAAACAACAACGGCATTATGTAGTATGTTAATCTAATCAATATGTAATCAGCTTGGATTGTTTTTGTTTACATTATCGGGCGTTAATAACCATTTCATGTTTCAAATTGACTTAGCAGCAGCTAATGTGAATGTGTCACTCAGGTGCAGAATTACTCTGTGGAGATATTAGCTGTGTTGTGAAAATAAGATCAAGGCTCATGCACGTGATTGGATATTGGTCCTTTGAGTACTTTCAGCAGTTTGTATGCCTCGCTGCAGTGCAGCATACTTGTGAATGCGCTTGCATGTGCGTGTCAGTGTGTGCTCTAGACACACGCAAGCATGTCCCTTGCTTCTTTGGAAGCCCTCAACAGCGTCCACTGCCAATTAGTCCTTTTATTTATTTAAATTTAGCTTTACCTTACTGTTTCCACCATGTTGATCAATGCTGATCATATTTGAACTACCATTTCCGCAAATCTGTTGGAAGATTTGGTTTGACAAGATCTGTACTGTACCAAACGATCATGATCGGAGCATCTAGTCTTTGCACGCTGAAGAGAGAATGGCATGACATTTTGTTGTGTGTGTGGTTTGTCCCCAGTAATGTGTAGCCCCTTTGTTTACCCCAGCTAGTGTTGTGTGGGCTGTCACTGTGGCCACAGCACCAGGTGCTGGGCTGATACTTCTGCCAAAGGCTCCTGTTGATTATTTATACATTTTATTTAGGTTTTAAGTGATCTGGACGTTTTTAGGTGCATTCACTCTGGCAGAGTGAATAAGCCCATTGATTGAGCATGGCAGGCCTGCTACTTCCAGAAATGAGAGTGGGACTATGGGTCAATGCTTTGGCATGGCGAATAACAGCCTCAGCAATAGAAGCTTTGTCTCTATCTCTGCTTGCAGTGACGCGCTGCCTCAGGCCCTGTTCCACCAGCTCCTCCAGGGACAGCAAGGACTAATCTGCCCCCCTTGGAGCCACCCCTACACATGGACCGGCTTCAGGCCTATAATTACGCACAGTGAAGAGGTGTGGAGCTTTTTGTTTTTGAAGCCAGGAAACAATCTAACCACACTGTTGACCTGTAACTGGGTCAGCCGCCAAGTAGTGAGTTTCCTTTCCCACAGTGGTTGAGCTGCCCAGCCTCCTGAGCAGAGCCTGAATGGTGGGCTGTTGTTTTATGTGCAGTGATGTCTCATCTCTACCTGTAATTTAAACGGGTACATGTAAACTGATAACGTATTAGGCTCCAAAAGTGGTGTGTGAAGTTGAATACTTTAAGGGCCTCATTTCCTGTAGACTTAATTTGCTAGAAAATCCTTTAAACCAGTCCTTCCATGATTTTGCGGCCTTTTTTGAGATTGTTGTGGCGCAAAATACCTGATTTTGCAGGAGCTTTTGTACAAAATTGCGATAAAAGTTGCAATGTCTTTTGCATTTTTGTTGCAATGAAGTTGCGAGAGACAGTGAAAGTTTTTTCAATCCCCAGACCGGCAGGATAAAATCTGGGTGGGAAAGTGAAAGAGCAGCACTTGTCCCTCCCTCATTACCACAACTGAGGTGTCCTTGAGCAAGGCCCTTAATCCCAACTGCTCCAGTGGAGCTGCTCAGTGGCCAGCAGATCAGACTGTGGTTTTACTGGGCAGCTTCCAGGTATGAACGTATGAACGGGGCGGCTGTGTCTCAGTGGTAGAGCGGTTGCCTGCCAATCGGAAGGTTGCTGGGCCTGCAGTCCCATGTCGAAGTGTCCTTGGGCCAGACACTGAACCCTGAGTTGTCCCCGATGCTGCGCATCGGAGTGTGAATGTTTATCTGAGCAGGTGGCACCTTGTACGGCAGCCTCGGCCAGAGTGTGTGATTGTGTGTGTGAATGGTGAATGGTTCCTGTACTATGTAAAAGCGCTTTGAGTAGTCGTTAATACTAGAAAAGCGCTATATAAATACAGTATTATTATATATACATTTACATTTAACATGGAACTGTGTGAATGTGACAGGTCGTCGTTGCAAATGAGAATTTGTTCTCAATCGACTTACCTGCATAAATAAAGGTTAAAAAAATTAAAAATAAAATCAGAAATGGAACGAAATGTATTTGGCGATGTACGAGTGTTACGTCAACCCTTTTTCACTCCCGCTTGGTCAGTGGCTCTCAGCGTCACATACTGATGCAAAGTCTGGCACGTTGGACTGCTTTGATTGGTTGAAGTCATGGGAAACTCCGGTTATTGGTCAAATTTGTGGTAAAGTTGCGGTGATTTGTCAAAATTGTGAGTCGCACTGAATTCACGGTGATTGGTTGAATTCGCGAATTCCTGGAGGGACTGTTTAAACATGTAATGTTTAAATGGTTTGCATCTTTTTATCCCACAGTCTAATGGTATACTTGCAAAACTTTACATTTCCTTGTATTACAAGATTCTGATCCAGATTTAGATGTTGATAAGTTGTCTCTTTCACATGGGGCTTAATAGTATCTCAGAATGTGGGTCACTTAGGTTGAACAAGCTTTTTCCAATCAGTCCTTAGTAGCTCAGGACCCTCTCTCTGAGTTTCAGCCTCTCCTTGCAGCTGGCATACCCCTATTGGCAGTAGCCAAATTGCTCCTCCTTCTGTTATCAGCTGCATGCAGATGTTTTGCAAAGCCAATTTACAACTTTTCAGTTATGGCATTACACATCCTCATAGCTGAGATAAGACAGGCTACAGCACAGCGGCTCAAATAAATACTTTGTCTACTTGGCAGAAATAAGAGGCCAGTGTGATTTGAAGCACGCTCTTGACTTTTCCTCATCGTTAAATACATGTGTTCAAGTTTTATTTCAGGCCTCAATATTCACGTCCTCTGATGTATTAAGATTGTTTTCAAGAGGCTTCTCACTTGTTCCTTCTCCTTGCATCACACTACTGTACATTGATCACCCTAGAGGAGAACAGGGTGTGCTTCATGTGTCACAATGTTTTGATTGGCATATCTGAACCTCCCACAGGAAGATGTTTCGAAAGAGTGCGGTTAGAAGAAAAGTGTGGGATAACACAAGACATGGCTGTCATGTACTTAACACTTTTAAGTTCTCATGACTGTTCTGTTCCACGTCACTTTTGTCTGCATTTCTCGTCCCTTAACGCAGTCGGGTAATAGTTGGAGAAGTGAACTTGCACCTGAGGGTGTGCCAGATCGAATCCCTGGACTAGCTTTGTAAAACCTGGGTCCAACGAGTGAATGAGACACAACTGCAAGGCAAGTCGTGTCTTGAGCAAAGCATTGTCTGCTGTAGTGAAGTTGCACAGTGGCTAGTAGTAAAATAGTGTGGCTGCCTTGGCCAGCTCCCAGGTATGAGTGGAACTTATGCATAGACTGTGGATAGGAAACAGTCAAGCACAATTGTCAGTGAACAGCTACCATACACTCATTTTTATCACAGCCAATATTTGAAACATGCATTGTTTGCCAGTTTATTAGGGAACACCTAGGTAAAACAAATGCAGTCCAGTACATCAGCCCTGCAAAAACTCTCTGTCATGAAGGTTATAATGTTCAGTTTTAGAGACTTTATCGTCATTTTGTAAGCTGTATATTGTGGTGCTGTTGAACTGTATTCCGAGGTACGCTGATAGGTGTTTCTAATATTTTGTAGGGTAGGCTAAATATTAGGGGTGGGGGAAAAAAACGACGGACACTACATTGTATCTGGCTGACGTGATGTGTATTGCAAAACAATTAGTTTTTAGAAATGTGTCATGATATATTGTCCCTAGAAGTGTATTATTCAACTTTTGTTTTTGTTAAAGAAGGAAAAGAAAAAATTGCAATACTCAATACTATCAAATCGCAATACGTGGAATTGCAATAAATAAAAATCGCAATACAAATTCAATCGGCACCCATGTATCGGTAAATAATTGAATCGGGACAAAAGCTCATCCTCCCAGCCCTACTAAATATAAGAAACACCTCTCAGCATAAAACATAGGTATATCAATTAACACCCTTTAGGCTTGTAGATGTTGCATGTTAAGCAGCTGATGACAGAAGAAGAAGAAATTATTTGCTCATTTCTGCTTGGAAAAGATGAGTCAGTCCTAGTGCTGGGCGGTATACCGGTTCACACCGATTACCAGTGTATATTTTCGTTATGGTATGAATTTTTAATATACCGCCATACCGGTGTATTTGATTACACCACGCTCGGAACTCTACACTGTTTCAGACGGACCCTTTTCAATGTAACATGCATGGTGCGAATGGAGGTGTGGTGAGAGCAAGGGGGCAGGCTTCTTTCCTCAGAGCGAAGCCGCAATGGCGCCATTTTGCTAACACTTATCCATCACCCCCCTTAGCATCCCAGTGACTGCCATTCATTTTGGCGTCACTTTGACAGCCAATAACTTTACATCTGAAGCGTTTAAAGACTTGATTTGTCCATCGTTTATTTCTAAAGAAACACGACAATGTATAAAAATAGGCTAACAATTGTGTCATAACCACGTGACTTACTGTTGCATGGTAGAGGAATTACCGTATAGTACAGGAGAAGCTCGCAGGCAGTTTCGATGTACATTAGCTGTTTAGTTTAATTACTAATGTTAACTAACATTTAAGTTAGCAATAATTAGCCTGTGCCTATGTTATCTCCTTACATATACCTACACTCTCCGTCTCTGATAGATTGGGAATGATTGAGATTTCTCTTGGCACAGCTACCAGAAGACTTACAACTTTGAGACACGTTCACGTCACATCTACGGCGGGAAGCTCAGTTTGCAGCTGCGCAGTAACGCTCAGTAACACTTAACCATCACCGGAAAAGTGCTGGTAAGAGACTTCACTTGTCTCCGTCAAAAACAGCGGAGTAGCTGGGTCCATTTTATATACTGTCATTGGGTGAGAGTTATATACTGTCTATGGAGTTAACAGTAGTGCTCTGATGTCACACAGAGCCATAGAGAGAGTGAAGATGGATAGAATAGACATTGAAAGTTCCGAAATCGAAGCTGCAGAACTAGTAAAACATGATGACACAGAAGAGAAAGAGGAGCCGTGTCTGTTGTTACCTGTCGTGCTAACTGTAGTTGTCGTGATAACGTTACTCGGCCATGCTAATGTTAGACCTGTCACCTCAAGCATGCAGCGGAGCAACACAATGAACACAATAACAATCCACCTACGGCCCCACTACAGACCGTCGAGAAAGACGGGTCAGAGCAATGATTAAAACACTGGATTTAAGATGCGTTGCCTCGACGAAATACTTCCGCCAACCTACTAATATTATTCCAACAGCGAAGCAGGCTGACAGTGGAGCTACGTTCAGTCACCCACTTTTCTACAACAACCTAACGTTACCTGTGGTCAAGGTAGTGTTTCACACTAGAAGTGCCGGAATTCCATAACTACTAGAACTGCCGTGAGCGGTCATTTTGATCGCCAGATTCCAAACTCTATAATCTCTCATGATAAATAACCCAATAGGGCTTGGGCGTCGTGACGTCATAACTTGGCGTGGCGACATGTTGGCAGCCTCCTTTACCGCTACTCAGACAACTGCCCACTGTTTATAGACGTAACATCCCTCTTAGTCGTGTGTCTTATTTACTATTTCAACCATGGTAAAACGTTGCTGTATTGTGGGGTGTAACAGCAACATTCAACATTCATGTAACATTCATCTTTCTGTTGCTATCCCTCTGCTGACAGATACAATTCGTACTACAAAACTGCTGCATTAACTAAGCGAGCTATGTGAAGCTAGATCTAACGTGACTTTGCTTACAGATTGGCGTGAAATCGTGCTCTCACAACAACCACGCTGTTATCTTAAAGAGGCCACATCACGCTAAGGCTGCTTTCAAGTCAGCAAAACAATTCAATTCAATTCAATTCAATTTTATTTATAGTATCAAATCATAACAGGAGTTATCTCAAGACACTTTACAGATAGAGTAGGTCTAGACCACACTCTATAATTTACAAAAAACCCAACAAGTCCCCCCAAGAGCAAGCACTAGTGCAACAGTGGCAAGGAAAAACTCCCTTTTAGGAAGAAACCTCAGACAGACCCAGGCTCTTGGTAGGAGGTGTCTGCTGGCCGTTGGGGTGCATCACAGTATAGTAAATAAACAGTGTTTAGAAAAAGTGGGTGTAGTAGTGCAAGGAGCAGCACGGCATAGCAGGGTATTTCTCAGCAGAACCACGGCAACAGCTGGAACCAAGATTTTGGTGCCATCCTAATCCCAGGATTTCATCCTGGGTGAAAAAGAAACAGAAAGACTCCGGGGAGCAAGCTCCCCAGAGCTAGGTTAGTAACAAGCATTTCTAGGACAGAGAAGCAGGTGGGCCGGGCTTGGCAGATACTACAACTCCTCACTCCCTAACCATAAGCTTTATCAAAGAGGAGAGTTTTAAGTTTACTCTTAAATGTGGTGACAGTATCTGCCTCCCGGACCCAGACTGGGAGCTGGTTCCACAGGAGAGGAGCCTGATAGCTGAAGGCTCTGGCTCCCATTCTACTTTTAGAGACTCTAGGAACCACAAGTAACTCAGCATTCTGGGAGCGCAGTGCTCTAGTGGGACAGTAAGGTACTATGAGCTCTTTGAGATACGATGGTGCTTGACCATTTAGAGCTTTGTAGGTCAGGAGGAGGATTTTAAATTCAATCCTGGATTTTACAGGGAGCCAATGCAGAGAAGTTAATACGGGAGTAATATGATCTCTTTTCTTAGTTCTTGTCAGTACACGAGCTGCAGCATTCTGGATCAGCTGGAGAGTCTTAAGTGACTTGTTTGAGCATCCTGATAGTAAGGAATTACAATAGTCCAGCCTGGAAGTAACGAAGGCATGGACTAGTTTTTCAGCATCATTCTGAGACAGGATGTTCCTTATTTTGGCAATGTTACGAAGATGAAAAAAGGCTGTTCTTGAGGTTTGTTTTAAGTGGGCATTAAAGGATATATCCTGGTCAAAAATAACTCCTAGATTTCTGACAGTAGTGCTGGAGGCCAGGGCAATACCATCCAAGGTAGCTATATCTTTGGATATTGAGGATCGGAGGTGTTTAGTACCCAGCACAATCACCTCAGTTTTGCTTGAGTTTAGCATCAGAAAGTTGTAGGTCATCCATGATTTTATATCTGTAATACATGCTTGAAGTTTAGCTAATTGACTGATTTCATCTGGTTTGATTGATAAGTATAATTGGGTGTCATCTGCATAACAGTGAAAGTTTATTGAGTGTTTCCTAATAATATTACCTAGAGGAAGCATATATAAGGAGAATAGAATTGGTCCAAGCACTGAGCCTTGTGGAACGCCATGGTTAACTTTAGCGTACTTGGAGGATTTGTCATTAACATTAACAAATTGAGATCGATCAGAGAAATAGGACTTAAACCAGCTCAGTGCGATTCCTGTATACCAACTAAGTGTTCCAGTCTCTGTAACAGGATGGTATGGTCAATAGTGTCAAAGGCAGCACTAAGATCTAGTAAGACAAGTATGGAAACAAGTCCTTTGTCTGAAGCAATTAGAAGGTCGTTAGTAATTTTCACCAGTGCCGTCTCTGTGCTATGATGCTTTCTAAATCCTGACTGAAAGTCCTCAAATACACTATTGCTATGTAGGAAATCACATAACTGATTAGCAACTACCTTCTCAAGGATTTTGGAGAGGAAGGGAAGATTAGATATTGGTCTATAGTTAGCCAAGACCTCAGGATCGAGGGTGGGATTTTTCAGAATAGGTTTAATCACAGCTACTTTAAATGACTGTGGTACATAACCTGTTAATAAGGACATATTAATCATATCTAATAATGAAATGTTAACCAGTGGTAGCGCTTCTTTAAGTAACCTCGTTGGGATGGGGTCTAAGAGACAGGTAGATGGCTTAGCTGAAGAGACTCTTAGCATTAATTGTTGAAGGTTTATAGGGTAAAAGCAGTCTAAGTATATGTCAGGTCTTGTTGTTCCTTCTAGCAGTCCTGCATTTGAAAGTGAACTGTTAGAAGTTGAGGGCAAGAGGTGATTAATTTTATCTCTAATTGTTATAATTTTATCATCAAAGAAGCTCATGAAGTCGTCACTACTCAGAGCTATAGGAATAGATGGCTCAGTAGAGCTGTGACTGTCTGTCAGCCTGGCTACAGTGCTGAAAAGAAACCTTGGGTTGTTCTTATTTTCTTCTATTATTGATGAGTAATAGTCTGATCTGGCATTTCTGAGGGCCTTCCTATAGGTTTTCAGACTGTCTTGCCAATCTAAACGAGATTCTTCCAGTTTGGTGGAACGCCATTTACTTTCCAGTTTTCGCGATATTTGTTTTAGTTTGCGAGTTTGGGAGTTATACCAAGGTGCTAGTTTCCTTTGCTTCCTCGTCTTCTTTTTGAGGGGAGCAACAGAGTCTAAAGTCGTCCGTAGGCAGGCCGTAGCACTGTCTACAAAATTATCAATTTGGGAAGGACTGAAGTTAACAAAAAGGTCCTCTGTTATATTAAAGCACGACACTGAGTTAAATGCTGTTGGAATATCTTCCTTAAATTTAGCTATAGCACTGTCAGATAGGCATCTAGTGTAGAAGCTTTTATCTAATTTCATATAGTCGGGTAGTAAGAATTCAAAAGTTATTAAAAAATGGTCTGATAATAAACGATTCTGCGGAAATACAATTAAATCTTCAATTTCGATGCCGTATGCCAGCACAAGGTCGAGGGTGTGGTTAAAACAGTGAGTGGCCTTATGCACACTCTGACTGAAACCAATTGAATCTAATAGTGAGTTGAAAGCAATACTAAGGCTGTCGTTGTCAATGTCCATGTGAATATTAAAATCACCTACAATAAGTACTTTGTCTGATTTTAGGACTAAACATGATAAAAACTCTGAGAATTCAGATAAAAATTCTGAATACGGACCTGGAGCTCGGTAAACAACAACAAATATAATTGGCTGTACAGTTTTCCATGTTGGATGTTGAAGATTAAGAACTAGGCTTTCAAACGAGTTATAATTTAGTTTAGGTTTAGGATTAATTAACAGGCTTGAATCAAATATCGCTGCAACTCCCCCTCCTCGGCCTGATCCTCTAGGAATTTGAGTATTATTATGGCTGGGAGGAGTGGCTTCATTTAAACTAACATATTCTTCATTGCACAGCCAGGTTTCGGTAAGACAGAATAGATCAATTTGATTATCTGATATCAATTCATTTATTAATACTGCTTTAGAAGACAAAGATCTAATATTTAATAGTCCACATCTGATTTTCCTATTCTGTTCTATCATTGCAGATGTTGTTTTAATTCCAATTAGGTTGTTAAGTATAGCTCCTCTTTTGTTAACCTTTGATTTAACCGATCTAAGTCGGGGGACAAACACCGTGGTTATTAGGCTATGAGAGGGCGGCTGCTCCAACGGAGGCACAGAGGAGCACGTTGCACTGCACCTCTGATTACTGATGTCTAACTTGGGTTGTCATGGTTTACGACCGCTAATAAACTCGGTCAGATTTTTTGATATGAGAGCGGCTCCATCCCAAGTGGGATGAATGCCATCCCTCTTAATCAGACCAGGCTTTCCCCAGAACGCCTTCCAGTTATCTACGTAGCCCACATCATTAGCTGGGCACCATTCCTTCAACCAGCGGTTGAAGGATGACATGCGGCTGTATTTTTCATCGCTGATCAGGTTTGGCAGGGGTCCAGAGAAAACTACTGAGTCCGACATAGTCTTTGCATATGCACAAAGTGACTCAACATTAATTTTAGTGATCTCCGATTTACATAATCGGGTATCATTGCCACCTACGTGGAGTATGATCTTACTGTATTTACTGTTATTTTTATTTTTAGCCAGCAGCTTTAGATTAGATTCTATATCGCCCGCTCTGGCCCCAGGGACGCACACGACCGCGGCCTCTGGAGCCGTCATCCTAACGTTTCTCAGTATAGAACTGCCAATAACCAGAATTGGCTTCTCAGCGGTTGTATCACTGAGTGGGGAGAACAATGCTTAGAAAACCTCTGTTTCGCTGGAAGGGCAACAGGACAACAGTCCAGAGACCGACCGGTCCGATGGAAGGGCTAACGTTAATGTTATGAGAGTATTATTCAAATACGGGATATTTTACAGGAAAATACTAAAACAGGAAGACAGCGGGAAAACAGCTCAAATACATGAGAAACCCAGAAAAAACGGGAGGGTTGACAGCTACTAACTACACTTTTGAAGCACATAGTTAAAAGTATTACATGTGTGAATGGTTGTTGGTGCTCCAATCTTTGTTGGGGAGTTCATAGGGATCCAAACCTTTAATAGTGCCGATTTTGTCCACATACGGGTCCCTGGCTTCCCGATTTAAAGTATCCCGGTAAAGTCCACATCCTTTTCTGGATTTTAACATCTTTGTTTTCCTTTTTTCTCCCAACTCTGCTTTCTTCTCCTCCTTCGACTTGGTGTATGTTTACATTCGCAATGCTATCAATATGGCCGCCACGTCCCAGAATGCAACGCGGCGCCCAAGCCCTATTGCGATATTAATGCATGTATTGTGTTAGGATATCTTTAGAAAAATGTAATAACACAGAAATGTACATTTTAACGAGTTTAATTATACATTTGAGTAGTAATAGGCTATGTGTTTCAATAATTCATATAATGGCATATAAACTGTAATTATTTCATACATTCATATCTCGAAAAATATGTTGTGGAAAGTCATTCAACTTAACTCATAACTGCCAAATAACAATTAAAAGTATTTTATTTGAACATTTATAACCTAACCTGGCACTGCCTCCTTTTGGTGTCGGACCGCACGCCGCTGCCCTTTTCCCTCCATGAACTCCGCTCTCAGCTCCTCTGCCAGTTGCTGCATGAACTTCCTTTGGCCAATTTTACTGCTGGTGCCCTCCTTGGAGAGGATGTGTGCAATGATTCCAGCCAGTTCAAGGATATATAAAGCTATATGAACACGTAGACAGCCACCACCGGCCATCTACGTGTACCGCGGCTTTCACAGAGCGAGCGCCCGGCACTTGCCTTCTGATTCAGAACAGAGTCCATCCACGCCGTAGTAGCCTACGTTACCTCTCTGGCTTTGCCTTCGGCCCATCGGTGATGCCCACACTTGTTACTCGAGACCGCTAGTTACGTTTCTCTGACAGACGATGATAGTTACTAAGCAACCAAAATGCATCTTCAACCGCGAGAAAGATTAAAAACAATACCGCGAAAATCCGAGCGGTCAATATGACCGTGTATGGCCAAAATAGGTAAAAGTGATTGTATTTTCTTTGCCTTTTATGTAATGTTTATAAAAACACATCTAAATGAAAATACAGACTATTTTAGGAAAAGTCAGGTACCAGCAGTATTGTATTTTTTTATTCGGCAAAGTTATTACACATATAAATTTCAAAACGGTCAAAATGTATGGTATGTGTGTGTATTTAATTTAAGTTTATTTTAGTACTTTGTATTTTGCACAATAAAAAATAGTTTAGATTCTGTAACTGTTTCATGCATTCTCCTTCATATGACGTTATATAATATTGTGGAGCCGAGCAGACATTGAAACGTTTCTTTTAATATTCTGACAGTACTGAATACTGACAGTAGAATAAGCCATTATAAACCTATATAAAGACCCAGTCAAGCAAAAGAAAGAAAATACTGTGATATACCGTGAAACCGCCAGAATCTTAAAAAATACCGTGACACAATTTTTTTGTCATACCACCCTGCACTAGTCAGTCCTGCATTAAACTCCGGTTGAAAAACCAGTGTAAAACCATTCACACCACTGGCAAGCTCCTAAAGGCCGTTTTATGGTTGTGTGTAGAATCGACGGCGTACCCCCGCAGACCCCTCTGCATCTACGCACCGACGCACGTCGCTCGGCTGTGGCTGGGTAGCGTTGCATGGACTGTAAATTATTCCCAATTCTCTACTGTGAACTCGTTCGTACTCGTTCAGAAGCTGTTGTAGCAATATAAGCCAGCACCAGCATCTTTACTGCCAATATGGAGCTCAAGAGCACAAGTAAGAAAATGCTGCACACAAGTCCACACAACCCTACTGTTTTTAGTTCCACTGTATATGCAAGAAAGTTTGTCATTAGGCCTTTTGGAAAAGCCATGTCTCTGGTTAATGTAGGGTCATGGGATAAATAAAAGTGAATGTGAGACAGTCAGGGGCAAACACAGTTTATAGCCCTGCAGCTCTGTCCTGCAGCTCTGTGCTGCAGTGTCAGAAATAAAGCAGTGATTCTCGGGAATCAACTGTTCTGTAGAGCTGCCTTACATTGGAGCTTAAGAGAACTTTATGTGGAGATTTTCCTCCAGACCAGACTACTGTTTGCCCTCCTTCTGTCCTCAATAAGTGAATGTTGATGTTAAGCTCAGTTGGAAAGGCTGTTTTTCGTGCTAGTCAGTCAGAAGAGGTTTCCTTCATCTGCTACTCTTTTATTAAGGAGCTCCGTGTGGAGAAGGGCTTCTTAAACGAATGCCATCTATGTATTCTCAGGCATTGATGTTTTGCAGTAGGGGACTTGCAGTAGACACTTACTTTTTTGTAGAATAATAACAAAACATAGACTTCCCCATCTCATAGTGTAAAGATTGGATTTTGTGTGTATGTTGTTTTTACAAAAGTCAGTCCCTCCAGAAAAACGCAGAGTTTTTTTGTCCTTGATTATGCGGCACGTTTTCTTAAAAAATGCGATGGAATATGCAGGATATTTATGAAATGAAATTGCGGGAACTTGCAAAAACTGCGGTTTGATGAAACGGAGAAAAAAAAAGTGATTCCCCCAACACTGTGTTCTCACTTCATAACATTCCCATGGCAACAGGGGGAAATGGCTGCTCTTGTGTGAAGTAAAACATTTTTCAACTTTCTGCTGAGATATGTGACTTTTTTGCAACGAAAATGCAGGGATTATGAAATCATGCAAGCCCCGCATATTTTGCACAGAAATCTGCAATTTTTGGAGCGAAAGTGCAGCGTATTTGAAATAATGCGGCCCCCGCATAAATATGCGGACTTTGGCTGATTATGCATTGAATTATGCGATCGCATAATCACTTTTTTCTGGAGGGACTGAAAAGTCATATTGAGAGTCATATTTCTCATCCAATGTTTTCCTTTTTTTCTTTGTTTGAATTTAGAAGATGTTCAAGATGAAGGCGGTTTGCTGCCACGACTGACGCCCCAGTGCGCTGAACAGAACAAGCAGTCCTGACCTGGCAACATACGAATGGCCCAGGGAAGCCACCATATTGACATTCAGGTTTTGCATGACCTGCGCCAGAAGTTTCCTGAAGTCCCAGAGGGTGTTGTCTCTCAGTGTGTTCTGCAGGTGGGCAAGTTCAAACGCCTGACACCACAAAAGATGATTTCATGATTGCAAAGTAAAGCCAGACTGATAAATTATCCTTATTTCATATATATATATATATATATATATATATATATATATATATATATATATATATATATATATATATATATATATATATAGCACATAATGTAATCGCACATAATGTAATCTGAAAACTGCTGCCCTGGTTAAAAAAACAATGCAACTGATCTCAGCTGGTATTCTGTCTGTAAAGAAGTAGAATGGAAATTTAGTAACTCCAAACTTTTGATGTGTGTGTGTGTGTATATATACATATATATATATATATATATATATATATATATATATATATATATATATATATATATATATATATATATATATACATACATACATACATACATACATACATACATACATACATACATACATACATACATAGCGGTACATTGTGGTTGATGAGTAATAAGCAGCAAGTGTTTAGAAACTATTGCATAGTTTATAGTTTTTTTTCAACAATATCCCACTAATATCCTGGTCACAATTCATTAATAACAATAAGAAACTGTTGGATTGGATGTTTTCAGTCACAGCCTGGGCTCAGCTACTAAGCATTGTTGTTTTAACGTATGTCCAACAATATTACTACCTGAAGGACTGCAGTTAATACACAGACAGATAACAAATAATACAATCATGAGAGAGAAGTGCCAGGAATGATCTGAGAAAAAATTATAAATTAGATGTAAATCAACATTTAAGTGTTTTGTTTTAGCTGGTGTGTTTCCTAAACCTTAATGATATAGACAAAACTGTATGTGTCTTTGGTAGGCGTTGCAAACATACAATATAGCAAGCCAGTTAAGAATGTGTTATAATTTGATGGTGTGGTATAAAATGTTAGCATCTTCTCATTTGAAACACTGATGTTGCATAATAAGTGTATTTCTTCTCTATTTTCTTCAGAACAACAACAATATAGACGCCTGCTGTGAATACTTGTCCCAGGTCAGTCCGGGCTACCTGTACAGTGAAGAAGGAAACCTCGGCTTCTCCGACGACCCTAGCTTCATCAGGCTTCGTAATCACATGACCCAGCTGAACCTGGGCCTGCAATCTCAGAATGTGCATGTGGCCCCGGGCCGGGACGGCCTGAGAATGAACGGCAGTCGCACTCTGGCCCACAGCCTGAGTGACGGGCCCCTCCAGACAGGCCAGGCCCCCAACAGTGACTTCTTTCAGCAGGAGCCCCAGTCAGCCCCAGTGCAGTTGCCCTCCAGTATCAATGTGTCTGGTGTGATGGAGCCCACAAGCAAACCGCAGCCTCCACAGCACCTTGGACTCTACCCTCTGGGTGTCAAAGGAGCATCTATGGGTGTCCAGCAGACGCCACGCTTCAACCCCATTACCGTGACGCTAGCCCCCAATATCCAGAAAGTCCGCAACACTCCCACTTCTTTGCACATACATGGCGGTCCACAGTCGGGCCTCAGCAGTCCACAGGGTAACTCTATTTACATCAGGCCCTATGTTAGCCAGTCTGGTACGACCCGGCAGAACCAGCAGCAGGGAGGCAGGGCCCAGTACAGCCCCACCTCCCAGCCTCAGCAGCAGATATACCAGATTTCACACCCCTCCTCCATGTCTGGCTCCTGGTCCGGCCCTCAGCACGCCTCCTCCTCACATACCTCACAGCACCAGACCCAGGGCCACCAGACCTCTCACGTCTACATGCCAATCAGCTCTCCCACAAATCCCCAGGCGCCCTCCATTCTTCCCACTGGAAGCCAGGCCTCATCCTCCGGTGTCTCCTCATGCTCTTCTTCCTCTTCCTCCTCCTCTGTCATGCCCACCTCCCTGTCTACCATCAGCCAGTACAACATCCAGAACATCTCCACTGGCCCACGGAAGAATCAGATAGAGATCAAACTTGAATCTCCTCAGAGGAGCAACTCCACAACCACAACTGCCGTATTGCGGACGAGCAGTGGGCCCCGGTCCTCCTCCACCTCCTCCTCCTCCTGCCCTGCCTCTTCCTCCTCTTCAACTGGGGTGGCTACTGTCCCCACCACCCCTCTCTCCATCGGAGGCCCAGGTCTGAGCCGCAGCCAGCCCACTGTTTACATCTCTGCCAGCCCGCCTACTGCTGCTACCACTCCCTCTGAGGAGGCTATCATGGCCTCAGCCGGCTCCCGCTCCCAACCTAAGTTTTACATTTCGGCCAATGCCTCCAGCGATGACAGTGGGGGAAGGAACCCTCCCACAGTCTACATCTCAGCCAACCCTCCTTTACAGGGGTCCTCAGGGGCCAGGAACATGGGGGGCCAAGTGAGCATGGGCCCCGCCTACATCCACCACCATCCACCTAAGTCCCGTGCCTCTTTAGGCACAGCTTCTTCCCCACGTGTGGTGGTGACTCAGCCCAACACCAAATACACTTTTAAAATCACAGTTTCTCCCAATAAGCCCCCAGCTGTGTCCCCCGGAGTCGTGTCCCCTACTTTTGATCCCAAAAACCTCCTCAGCCTACCCTCAGACCACCACTATGTGGAGCCAGACCCCCTCCATCTCTCAGACCCGCTGTCACCGCATAAGGAGAGACCGAGTGAGCCTCGCAGACTCAGCATGGGCTCTGATGATGCAGCGTACACACAAGGTGAGCAATGCTGAGTATCATCACTTTGATCATAATCCCGGTCTTTAGAGTATTCATAAGTTCTTTCTCAATAGTATATTATAAATAAACCTTTTTATACAATGTTTATTTCCTCTCTGGATATTGTTTTTACAGTGCTGTTGGCCAATTTCTTGAAGCTATTTTCACAGATCTGCTCTCATGCATACATACTTTAGAATACCGCCCACAGCTCGGACAAACCGACAAAAAAGTCCAGAAATGGCTTACACTGTAAATCAAGTAGGCCTCTGATGTCTCGTTGGAGCGGTTTGCTTCACCGTTTATTGGTTGTTTAGCAAATGTCAAGTGGCTAAAGGGTGCCCAGTGATGGCGAGAAGGCAAAAAGACCAGTTTTCAGACTGATGTTAACTATGAGGTTGATTGTATGCAGGTCTTTTGCAACCAGCAGTGGGTCTAAATGCTTTTTCCATCGCTTCTTGCCAAGAATATCATTTTACTATAAAGTATACTGTATGATTTTAAAAGTCTCTTAACATAACATTGACTAAAGTATTTCTTTAGCCAAGCTGTGCTGCTCTGCATGTCAATCTCCAAGAGGTACTGTAGATATAAGGTGACTGGCTCAGTGAGGACCGGCAGGATGACAGTAGTGTGAGTCCTCCACACTAAATGCAGTGTTTGCTCCGACGACCCCTGAGACTGGTGGATTCTGTAGTGTGAGTCAAACGTGTCAGAGCACGCCGCTGTTTCCTTTTTTGGGCTTTTGACTGTATTACGTGTGAGTCACCGGCTGTGGCTCCTGCACTGCGGTGACTACCACTAACAGGGGCTTCACACCGGGCATGTTGCCTCTGCTGCTGACCCTCATCAGCCCACTTCCCTCCTACTTTATCTGCTTGGCTTTAAAATATTTTTATTCACACCAAAACTGTACCTGATGAAGACACACCTGTCACCACACAACTAACTTAATTAAACATTCACACCAGAACTGAAGCTGTTACTGTTTGGCAGCAGAATAACATTATGGTAATTACATAACTTTGTTGAAGACCCGGTTCTGGTTGGCATGTGAAGGCCTGTTTCAAATGCAATCACAGGCTTAAAGGGATAGTTTAGATATTTTAAAGTGTCGTATGAGGTACTTATCCAAAGTTGGTGTATTGGCTACAGTAGATGGCGGTTGGCATGCCCTCGGTTTGGAGAAGCAGGCAGGAGTATCAACATTGAAGCTAAGCAATGTACTGCTGTGGACGGGGGCAGCAGCAGCAGCTAAATATATTTTGAGACACCTAAAAAAGGACCACCTAAAAAAAAAAAAAAGTATGCTATATTTAGAATATTTTCACTGCTTTATCCTTGCTGTCAGACAGCCCTGTTTTAGTTTAGGTGTGGGGGAAATAAAGCCGTTATCTACACTCTTCAAAGCCACCAGGCTCCTTTGGGAAAAATAACTGTAATTTTACCTCGCAGAACACAGGAGGTACTTGTCTACCGCTGCCTCGATGGGTTAGTTTGTTTGTGTTACTGTGTGACTGGTGTTTTAAAAGGTTAGTTCAGATTGACCAAAGTCACACAATAACACTAACTGATCGAGCCAGCGGTAGACCAGCAACACACGTGTTCTGTGAGGTAAAATTACTGTTTTTGTCAAAGGAGTCTGGTGGCCTTGAAGAGAGCAGAGATAACTGCGTCAGTTCCCTGTCGTAAAGGGCTGTCTGACAGCAAGGTAAAGCAGTGGAAATAATTTAAATAAAGCATCCACTTAAATTGATATAGATGTTTTTAGGTGTTTAAAATGTGTTAAGCTGCTGCCCCCGTCCACAGCAGTACATTGCTTATCTTCTGTTTCGGTACGCCTGCCTGCTTCTCCAAACTGGGGGCGTGTCGAACACCATATACTGTAGCTAATACACTGACTATACGTAATTACCTCCACATACAACCACACTTCAAAAGATTTGAACTATCCCATTAAGTCTTGGAGGCATCAAATAAAACCTTTTGAATAACCATACACAGCCAGACTACATCTTGTGAGCAAAATTTAGACATCATTTTTGAAAAATAATTAATTTAGTATGTCATTTTAGAATGTAAAGTTTAGTAATTTAGATGTGTACCAGATCTTTCAGTGAACCTTTGTATAATGATGTGACTTGTTGCCTTCCTAAACTCCTGAACTGAAAAAAAAAACAATTAAAAGTAGGCGTTGCAGATATAAAATTAAGTGTTATTCTCTGTGTGACCTATTTGTCAGCTTCATTTTGTGGGTAGTTTAGGAGAAATTTGACGGCGGGCAAGTCTCCCGTTTGTCTAATCATGTGTAAGACAGGGTCATGTTGATTTCTTAGTAAAGAAGAGTATTGTCAGTCATCTATTATACAGCTTAGCGTTTCTGCCGGTAACATTTGCCACCTTGGCTAAAAAAGAAATCACTGAAGAAAAATGGTAGTTGCTGGATTCTGTAAGTGCGAGAACTGCAAGGAGAGGACGAGGGACACCCGGGCAGGAGATGCGATCCATGACCACACTATCATAGGTTTAAAAAATGCAGAGGATACAGAGATTCCATACACCATATAACGTACACCTGCAGATGTCCATTCAACCCACTCATATGAGTCAGCCGTCACTCTATTTGTCACTCGCCCTCTCTCTCGGGGAGTACAGCAAACCTCTCGCTCCACAGGAAACACTGCAGCTTACTTGAAATGACAAAAATAGTGGGATAGCATGTTTGCCAATAAGGAAGATTAGCTTAAATAACATCATTATCACATAAATAAATAAAATAGTGGGGTTAATCCAAGAGCCAAACACCAAGACTATTATCCGTTGTGCTAAAAAATGAAGACACCATTTGCCTCGCCATAGCTGAACTAAAATCACTGTAACATTTTGTGCATTATGTTCAGTTTCCATTCAGCTGTACGAGTGTTGGGCTGTTGACACATTTAGCTCTTCCTCTCACACTGTGACTCATAGTAAGCAAGCGGGTAGCACTTTAGCTCGAGGACATTTTGACAGGAGAACAAGTACATGATCACCAGAAGACCATCTTCCTATAAGCTGTGAAGTGTGTGTTTTTGTGTAGCAGGAGCGAGAGTTGTTGATCATTAAATGTCTGCGTAGGAGGTGTTACAACCTGTCAACAGAATCAGGAACTTTAATGAATTATGGGACACATGCTGTAGAGACTTGAGCAGAATATGTGCACAGTGGAGGTTCTGTATTAAAGACTGCTGCAGAATGTGCCTGCAGCAGTGTGCTAACCTGGATACGCCTGATGATCTCTTCGTGTTACCACAATAGGTGATGAAACGCAGCCTAAGAGACAACGGTGAAGAATCTGATGTGGTTCCCCTGTCTCTCCATTAGGCTCAAAACTTGTTTGACTGGTGTATGCAGAGATCATCCCCTATATCCACAGCAGTGATTATTATCAGCAGTTTTTATGTTGATCTGCAGTTTTTAGTTACATGCGTTTCTTGATGTAATGTTCTTTTGATTGTGTATTATGCTAAATTATGTTTACTAGTGAATGAATGTAGCCGAGGGGAGGCGGTTGATGACAGTACTGTCTGTGTGTGTTCTGCAGCGTTGTTGGTCCATCAGAAGGCCCGCATGGAGAGGTTATGGCACGAGCTGGAGCTGAAGAAGAAGAAGCTGGAGGAGCTGAAAGAGGAGGTCAACGAGATGGAAAACGACCTGACCAGGAGACGGCTGGAGAGATCCAACTCAGCCTCCCAAATTCCTTCTGTAAGCTCAGTGATTTTTTTTTTTATAAATGTGTCCATTGTGAACTTTTTTTGAGATCATTTCTTGCTTTAAGTTGATAGTGACAGTTCAAGAGAAGACATATGGGGGTATGTAATGCTACAAAGGCCCCCAGACTGAATCAAACGTTGCAGTTATATATGGTATACTGTAGGTCTTAACCAGGAGACCTCCTGCCGCCCAACTCTAAATTTACAAACTGTGATATCTGTTGTTGAGAACAGTAGTTTAGTATAAATAAGTTGATAGTCATATTTCAGCTAACACCAGCCAGAATGTAGAAAAATGGGGACAACTAACCAACATCTTTTGTTGGCAGATCAATCAATTTAAAAAAAAAAGGTTTGATATGATTTTATTAGCAGCTATCTGAGATCTTCTTCATAATGGCAAACACATGTTTTTCTGGTTATTACTAACAGATAAAGGCTGAACAGACAAAAAAAAAAAGCACATCAGTGCTCCTGAAACTATGTTGATTACAGGGTCTGTTTAGGATTTGGCTGATATGGCTCCATTTTTTTCAGACTGAAAGAGCACACAGATTCACTTCACAGTTCATTCTGCAGCTAAAACTGTGAAAGTGACAGTTCAAAAGAAAACAAAGGGAACTTTCCACATTTATCTTCTGCACTACTTCATGTTTATGTAAGATCTGCAGCTGTAAGTTTGTTGAAACCCCTCGGGTTCAGATCAAATGGCGCTCTAAGCTTTTGGTCGAGTCAGCTGTTTTTGTCGGCTCTTACAGTTGAGTCAACAGAGGGGGACATGGCTGCGGGAGGTTAATTGGCTGGTGTTGCCGAGCTCAATAGCTCCTTGGTTCCTTGTTTACCGAGGCGAGCCAGCTCTGGAGAGTGGAGCAGCTCTCCTTCTGACACGGTCACAGATCTGCCCCACTGACTGAGAAGTGACTGACTGGGTGTCCGACCTTTAGAGCTGCCTGAGTGGGATGGCTAACCGGCTGATCCCTTCCTGTCTCACTCTTTTTCAGATTGAGGAAATGAAGCAGCTGCGATGCAAAAACAGGTTATTGCAGATCGACATTGACTGCCTCACCAAAGAAATTGATCTCCTTCAAACAAGAGGTATATTTCTGTTGGTTCTCTTTCTTTTTCTGATATATAATCTTCAATATTCTTAAACTAGTATTCCACTTACACAAGTCTGTGTTTTATAATAATAATAATAATAATAATAATAATAATAATAATAATAAAGGTAACAGTTAAGTAATTGAGTGCGGATTTCAGATTTAATCCAGGCTCTGCAGCTGCTCACATCCTCTCTACACACACGCTTAAGGTGCTGCCATTGTGCTGTTAACTACCACTTCTTCCTGAATTGTATCCTGTTGCTGGTTGGTAACAAGGGATTTATTGGCCCCCTGGCAGCACTCCACTGCTGACAAAGACTGCTAACATGAATGAATAATACTTGTCACAGATAGGGTTGGAAATCATTTGGGTTTTTTCCCCCAATAACGGTTCCTAAACTAATATTTAAAAAGAAAGAAAGAAGGAAAGCACAAAATTGTCATTCGGTCCGGTAGATACCGGTGGTATAGAGTAGGGATGGGCATGATTAATCGATGATCGATAATTGATCATTAAGAATTTCATCGTTCACGTAATTTTTTTATTGATTAAATTAAATCAGGTTGTGTTGTATAGTGTGAGTCTTGAAGCAATGAAATCAATTTCTCTGTGTGGCAGCAATTAAACATTTTACCACCCAGGGGCGCCATAGGCTACTCAGTTACCTGCGAGTTTCAGTTTCGATTTCAAAAGTAATCATGAAGAGGTCACGGCAAAGTGTGGCGTGGGACCATTTTGATTTAAAAAATGACTTAGTTCACTGCAAACACTGCAACGCCGTGTTTAAGTACAACATGGCCACGACTCAAATGATGTACCACAAAATACATCCGACCCTGGTTAATGTCGGTGGCGGTGCGTCCTGCTCTCAGTCTCAACCTAGCATCAACTCGGCGTTAGCACGGAGGAGCTGCGATGCACAACGAGCAGAGAAAATGACCCAAGGGATTTGCAAGTTCATTGAGATGGATATTGGAACCAGCATGTCACATTCCGTCACGACGTACCATCACCAGACTGGTAGAAACTCACTACGAAGAACGGAATAAGGTTCCCCGGCCTGGGCTGGCCAAGTTAGCGTGGAGGTAGCTGTGCATCCCGGCCGGCGGGTGTTTTCGGCGGCTGGACTGACGGTCACCAGGTAGCGGTCGCGTCTGACCCCAGATCATGTCAACCTGCTTATTTTTCTCAACAAAAACCAGTAGACTGGTGCAGAAGTTGTATGTGAGTTACTGGTTATTTTATTTTAGGCTTTGTCCGTACCTTGGATAGTTTAGAGTTTACATTTTGACAAAACCTGTCAGATCTAAGTATTATTATGTTTTGGTTAAGTTATTATTTAACATGATTCTTTTTATTTATTATTTTGGAACAAACAAGGGTCTCTGTTTAAGAAGGCCGGCTCACAGCAGCAGGTTCCGCTGCTTCAGAGCACCGCAGTGCCTATATCTTCAAGTTTAACCTCCAGTTTAACTGCCACAAGTTGTTGTTCTTGTAATAAAGATCTCATCGAGGAAAAACGCACCGTATTTTTGTATTTTCGTTGAGTTTTTAATTTATAAAGTTAAATAATTAATTTTAATATAAAAATATTAATGATTAATCAATAGTCAATCGTTAATTCTCCCAATGATCAACGAAGAAAATTTTATCAAATGCCCATCCCTAGTATAGGAACGTACCGGGTTGCGGTACCCAACCCTAGTCACAGACCTGGTGTTACTTTGGATTTCATTTTAGGCAAAAACAGTCAATCCACTCTTTTCCATCTGTTTACAGGACCACACTTTAATCCCAGTGCAATCCATAATTTTTATGACAACATTGGATTCCTCGGTCCTGTCCCACCCAAACCCAAAGGTACTCTATCTATTGGTAAGTTTAGAAAAGGTTGCATGCTCATATCTGGTTATTCCTCATTCCATTGACACTTTCATCCTTAGATTTACTTTGTTGGACTTCACTTCATTAGTAGGCTCTGTTACAGTCCTAGAGATTATATACTGTATATTTCCTAATGTGCTTTTTATTCATTTATTTATTGCATGGTGTCATTTTTTCAGACTGTACTTACTGACTTAAGTGACTGTCAGTGGTGTTGCATGTTTAGATAACAGGCCAACATCTGCAGAAGCACCTGTGTGGCCCTAGTCTATATCTACGACCTTCCACTTCCGGGGTTGCTCTGTTTGTGCCGGAAATTCTACCGTATGTCCTTCTTTTTGGCCGGATGTCCGTCACCTTCTGCTTTCTTTGTGTTGGAATTCTAAACTCCGGTGAATTTGTGAGGACTATGTCTAACGGCTCCTCAGATCTCTGCAGGGTAAATCCAGACAGCTAGCTAGACTATCTGTCCAATCTGAGTTTTCTGTTGCACGACTAAAACAACTTTTGAACGTCCACACGTTCCACCAAAACAAGTTTTTTCCCGAGGCTTTTTGGCAGCGGCACCGGGGCTTAGTGACAATTGTGATTGGTTTAAAGAAATGCCAATAAACCAGAGCACGTTTCTCTCCCATCCCAGAATGCTGTGTGGACTAGCCAGACCCTCCTTTGCAGCGCTGTGGAGGAAGGTCTGGCAAAGCGAAACTAGTATGGCCCTAGTGTTCTCAAAGGTTGATGGTACTAACTTCACTGTTCTATTCATGTTTTTATCAGGGTTATACCAATATAGGTTGTTAAAGACCAATACGACATGTGTTATGACTATAATGGATTTTTCAGCACTCACTGTTTTGCCCCCTTGTGATTCTACTGAAACGTAAATAAATGGAGCTCACAGCTGTTAAATATACAGTGAACAACACACAGCGGTGAATACATCTCTGCAAAATGAGTGATGCATTAATAATAGATTAAAGATGTGTTGTTGTTGTCCTTATTTAGATGTAGTCAATCATTACATTACAAATCATCCCCAATATTGGTTTAACCCTGTTTTGTCTTCATTTCTGCACTTTTCTTCTTCCTCCCTACCTGCTGCGTAATCTTATTTCACCCATCCATTTACCGCCATCCATCCATCCCTTGCTCTCTGCTCGGCTCCATCATACCTGGGCCAGACAGGAGAGGATGTAGATACAATGTGACCTCTGAGCTCATGATGGAGCCATCCTCTGGTCCTTCCCCTCCTCCCCCACTCGGTTGGTATCTCTGTCCTTCTCCTCCTCTTCTTTCATTCCTCTTTCCTGTATCATCAACCATATAAATGGTCTTTAATGAGCGTCTTGGTTTTTAGATTTGAAATTGAAACCCCTTGTCTTACTGTAGTAGGTCTTTTAATTATTGTAAGGTATTTGCTTATTAGTTGGAAATCCATGGCCATCCTTCGGTATGTAGGCTTTGATAAAACCATGAAAGTGTTTTATTAAACTGAAAGTGTTTTATGAACTAAAATGTTCTGTAGCAACACCACACCATCCCGAAGCACCTAGCACAGTGTTTTTTTTGGCTTGGGACCATTTCAAATGAACTGCATTGAATGCTTTTTAGAGTTCTGAAGAGGTAAAACTATCCAGTATTTCACAATAGAAATGCTAGAAGATTAATGTTAATTAAATAAAGTTATTTGTATAGAAAATATTGTCTATCTTGTTAATCACCACACAACCTCTGAGGTTTATCTTGCGACCTACAGCTCTGACTTCACAGTAGATGTTAGTAGTTTCAGTATAATGATGCTTTCCATGTCTAGACGTCACATAGCTGTTTGAAGTTGTTTTTAAAGCTACATTGTGTAGGAATTTCTCCCATCTAGCCTTGAGATCGTATATTGCAATCAACTCTCTCACGCCACGCAGTTCAAAGTACGTATTACAGCTATGGTAGCCTTCACGCTTCAAAAAGCCGGTCTCTTGCTCTTTTCAGTATCCTTTTTCTGGGCGAAGAAGAAGACTCCTGTTCCTGAAATTTGGATTTTGAATACGTGCATGAGACGGAGTGGCAATCAGGAGAGTTGGGACTTTCCCTGTGGGCCAGTAGTGTTTCGAGGCCACAAGGGCCGGTCTGAGCGGCTGCTCCCCGCAGCTGCACCAGCTGCTGCCCGCTGGTCAAACTAACCTGTACAGCGGGCCACAGCAGCCTCTTATTTTCGAACATTCATCTCTCCCGGTAGATTTATTGGTCCCACTTCGCCGCTGTGCGTGGATGTATTAAGAGAACGTGTGGTCCTCCATGTTTCCTTCTTCAAACTTGCACAACGAGCAGAGGAAATGACCAAAGGGATCTGCAAGTTCATTGAGATGGATATTGGAACCAGCATGTCACATTCCGTCACGACGTACCATCACTAGACTGGTAGAAACTCACTACGAAGAACGGAATAAGGTTCCCCGGCCGCGAAATTACGAATCCCACTATGGGAACGCCAAGACCTGCCCTACAAAGCAGCCTGATTGGTTGGGGTTAGGCATTTCACCTTGAGTGGTTAAGGTTAGGATAGCGGATTGGTCAGGGGATAGGACCTGAACAAATGGGGTTACGTTACCTTGGATGCCTGGCCAATAGTATTGATTGAAGGGCGGGTCTTGGCGTTCCCATAGTGGGATTCGTAATTTCGCTCCCCGGCCCGGGCTGGCCAAGTTAGCGCGGAGGTAGCTTCCTGAATCCTGGCCGGTAGGTGTGTTCGGCGGCTGGACTGACGGTCACCAGTTAGCGGTTGCGTCTGACCCATAGACAGTATATAAAATGGACCAACAGATCCCGTTGCTCTGGACGGAGACGAGTGTAGTCTATTAGAAGCACTTTTCCGGTGGCAAAATTACGAATCCCACTATGGCAACGCCAAGACCCGCCCTCCGAAGCTCGATTGGTTGGGGTTAGGCATTTCACCTTGAGTGGTTAAGGTTAGGATAGCGGATTGGTCAGGGGATAGGACCTGAACAAATGGGGTCACGTTACCTTGGACGCCTGGCCAATAGTAGTGATTGAAAGGCGGGTCTTGGCGTTGCCATAGTGGGATTCGTAATTTCACTTTCCAGGGATGGTTGAGCGTTACTGTGCAGCTGCAAACTGAGCTTGCCGCCGTAGATGTGACATGAGCAACGTGTCTGCAAGTTGTAAGTCTTCTGGTAGCTGTGCCAAGAGAAATCTCAATCATTCCCAATCTTGCAGAGACGGAGAGTGTAGGTATATGTAAGGAGATAACATAGGCACAGGCTAATTATTGCTAACTAAAATGCTAGTTAACATTATCATTTAAACTTAAACAGCTAATGTAAGTCCAAACTGCCTGCGAGCTTCTCCTGTACTATACGGTAATTCATCTACTATACGACAGTAAGTCACGTGGTTATGACACAATCGTTAGCCTATTTTTATAAAAACGTCTGCTACGGAGCCATAACGTGAGGTACAAGGTAATGGAGCCTTTTATACATTGTCGTGTTTCTTTAGAAATAAACAACGGACAAATTAAGTCTTTAAACACTTCAGATGTAAAGTTATTGGCTGTCAAAGTGACGCCAAAATGAATGGCAGTCAATGGGATGCTAACGGGGGGGGGGGGTGATGGTTTAGGTAGCATAAATTGGTGGCTTCGCTCTGAGGAGGCAGGCTTGCCCCCTTGGTCTGACCCCAGATCATGTCAACCTGCTTATTTTTCTCAACAAAAACCAGTAGACTGGTGCAGGAGTTGTATGTGAGTTACTGGTTAGTTTATATTAGGCTTTGTCAAAAGTTAGGTTGTTAGGTTTGACAAAACCTGTCAGATCTAAGTATTATTATGTTTTTGGTTAAGTTATTATTTAACATGATTCTTTTTATTTATATTTATTTATATATTTTTTATTTATATTTTGGAACAAACGAGGGTCTCTACTTAAGAAGGCCGGCTCACAGCAGCAGGTTCCGCTGCTTCAGAGCACCGCAGCGCATATATCTTCAAGTTTAACCTCCAGTTTAACTGTCACAAGTTGTTCTTCTGGTAATTGAGATCTCATCGAGTAAAAACACGCTATATTTTTGTATTTTCATTGAGTTTTTAATTTATAAAAAGTTAAATAAATAATGAATTTTAATATAAAAATATGAATGATAAATCGGTCATTAATTGTCCCAACGATCGACGAAGAAAATTTAATCGAATGCCCATCCCTAGCGCCCAGAGGCATTTGAGCGGCGTCCGTTGGTGACGCCCCTTTGGAAATGAGCTGTGAATGAACCTTCCCCAGATCCTTCTCAGTTACAACTGAGAAGGATCTGGTGTCAGCCAGGCTATTAGAAAGCTGGATTGAAACGACATTTAATAAAACTTAAATTGTGTAAAAACGTCTCGTTTTCTTTTGTCTTTGTAGAACAATGAATGGGATATGGAAACACCTTGCTGAGTAGGGCCGTCCTCGACTAAAGAAATTCTTAGTCGACTAACACTTATATGATTTTGTTGACTAATCGATTAGTTGATTTAATCAACAGAGCTGTGCTCTTTGAGAGGTAGTTAAGACTAGAAAAGCGCAATATAAATGTAGTTAATTAACCATCTGTAAAACTTATCTGTAAATTAATCCTGCAAAAGCACCACTTTAAATCTTGTGTTCACCAGAAATGTTCTCATAAGTTGCTTGGAAATGAGTAATTAAGCATGAATAAGCATAAAAAATGACTTATCGACTAAAGAAATCTTAGTCGACTAAGACCAAAACGACCGATTAGTCGACTAATCGACTAAGAGGGGGGGCAGCCCTATTGCTGAGTAAGTTCTGATGTAGCGAACATTTAACTCCCAGGACTGATCAGCTGTTTCTGCGTCATTTCGGGTATTCCCATAACGTGGCTTTGTCCCCTGACAGCATGAAACGTGGCCAATACTAGCTGACATGAAAGAACTATTAAAACCGAAGACCTCTCGTAGATGAGTTAGATGGTGAAGGCAACTTGTTTTGTTTCTGGTTAGCAACCTCCACTTCTTCTACTCTGTTTATTGGCGGATTACAGCCATGCGTAGCCTAAACTACGCTGTAGGTTGATGGAAATGCACCTGATTCACATTTTTCTTTTTTTGCTACATTTCAAAATGTTAGTCTTCTGTCTTGCACTGACTCTCAGTGATGTGTTGTGTTAACTGAAAGAAAAAGAAGTAGACTGTATTTTAAAATATAACTCATTCTTTTTTTAGTGGTTCCAATTTATATTCAATTCAATGTTCAATTTGTTCCATAGAAGAATGTTGGAAATGATTTCCTTTTGTTTGTTTTAAATTCAACAAGTCATTTGTTGTATTTTAGAAGAACACTGTAACCCCCAGAAAGGCAAAAGTAAGAAACACTTTATTTATCACAAGTAAATCTTTATCGCGATATTCAACGTTATCGCATATCACATATTTTCCTCATATCGTGCAGCCCTAGTATGAAACACAATTTTGTTTTGTGGTGCATAAAAATGACAAATAGAGCAATCTTGAATCCTGATAGGTTTCCTTAGAATTTGCTTGACAGTTGCACTTCTTCTTATTCCGTGTCCTGACCTCCTCCTTCTCCTCCCCACAGACTCGGGCAGTAAGATTGTGAAGCCCATTGCAGACCAGGAGGAGGACGAGGGGACGCAGTGGAGCTGCACCGCCTGCACCTTCCTCAACCATCCCGCCCTCAACCGCTGTGAACAGTGCGAATTCCCGCGGCACTTCTGAGCCAACAAGGCTGCCGCCACCGCCGCCTGTCTTCTACCAGACCAGAATAGCAGAGGGCCTTTCTGTTTCTTCTTTTTCGGTCGTCATATGAAAACTCGGATGGGGGCGTTGTCATCATGCATCCTGTTTTTTCTTTTTCTTTTCTCCTCTCTAAGGTTTGTAGGACGCTGTCCGCGGAAGGCTTGACTGGATAGTGTTTACAGCTTGTGTCATAAACGGCTGGCAGAGTGGGATGATACCTCACCTTAGAGACTCGGATGGCGTGGGGGGGGGGGGGGGGGGGTGTCACTCGATGGGTGACACTTTACCCCTGGGGATACCTCGCTGCTCCCACTTACAGTATTACGAGTGTGGCCATGCAGTGTGACGGCACACATACACACACCTACATACACACACAACCCAGGTGCCAACGTGCCTTTTTGCTGATTACATTTTTGTTTTAGTTTTATTTCCTCTGCGGTGGCATGGTCGCGGGATTGGGAACTGTGTTCAGCCACTGCTCTCCATCTGAAGGGAAACTAACAGACTAATCGTGGACTTTTAAAGTTTGTTTGCTGTTTCTAGGATGTCAAAAGGGGACCACTCAAATGTGCCTCTTGCTCCCCCCCCCCCCCCCCCCCTTCACCTTTTCTGTCTCTTCAGTCATGAGTTAATGAAAAAAAAAAAGAAACTACGTTGCATGCTTTGTGTACAGTACACGGAGGCAGAACTCCCCTTGAGCTTTTTACTGTACATACTTTTAGAATGTGCCTTGAAAGCCATCTTCCTCACACTATAAATCACTTGTATTTCCTGTAAGTATAGCTTTATAGACTTTATTAACTTTTTTTGTCTTGTTATGTTTCCCTCTATCAAACAAATAAGCACCATGCTCCCTTTTTAAAGCTTTTGACTTGATTTCTGTGAGAGTTGAAGCCTTGCAGAAGGAGAGAAGCAGAGCAGTAAAAAAAAACCTTGCAGTCATCATGAAGCTACGTCTGCCCGCTCCGTTCATCGCTCGTGTCGTTGCTGGGTTCCCTGCGTACATCTGCAGATGCAGCAGAGAGGAAGGCGATGGAGGAGTCTTATTTTTTCTTCTTCTTTATTTTTCAGGATGCCAAAAAAAAATGTTGGGACTATCGGGGGAGGGAAGGGGGTTAAAAATGCAAAAATTACAAACTGCCATCTTATCTGACAACTGGAATGTAGGTTTAATGTTTTGGGGGACGACGACACCTCAGTGCAAAGAGACTTTTCCAGTTCAATCAGGACGATCCTGGAACAGCTGATTGGGTTCAAAGTTTCCATGTTGCTGTGCGCCTGAATTGGGTTTTTGTGATGTAACAAAGTGAATATGTTTGTGTTTAAAGTATTCCTATGATGTAGAAATATTCCTATGGGTCACAAAAACATGACTGTCCACTTTGTATACTCTTATTTTTATTTGGCTCATTTCATCCTCCTAAGCTTTTATTGATGGGGGTGTCTCTAAAGTTTACTTCTTGTAATTAACTTACCTTAACTGTGGAGTAGTTTCTTTGTTTAGTTTGTTTCCACACTTGTGAAATGTTGCCTTGCATCATCAGTGCCTTTAGAACTATTGAATTTGTATTGCTACTCTATTCTGTCACATCCAAGTGCCATTTTTAAAACCTAAATCTTGGTATTGTTTAAACCCATTTAAAATTAATTATTGTCTCTTAAGCACTTACGCCATACTTTTTCCAATCCAAAGAAATCAGTTTTCAGCTTTATCTGCACCTTGGTGTGAAGAGGCAGTTAATTCATGTTTTATTAAATGGAAAAAAAATTTGGATATCTAAAGTGTTTTTTTGATTTTAGCTGGGAAAACTGTCTTTGTAACAGATAAGTTATTTGTAAAAATAATTAAAAAAAATCTATTCAGATTTTTTGGGGGTTTGTCTTTGTAATACTGATGCTTTTATCCACTAGATGGCAGAAGAGACCAACATATGTCATGGCATGGAGGTATTAACTTTTTTTTTTAAGATTATTTTTTTGGGGCTTTTCCACCTTTATTTGATAGGACAGCTAGGTGAGAAAGGGGAGAGAGAGGGGGAAGACGTGCAGCTGGAACTAATAGTTAACAATGGGTGCATTCCATTTAGGTTTTATCAGTTGCAGGGCTGGCTCACTGGGACGCAACAGAATTGCACCATATATGTTATCCATTTTGCTTGTGTTTTTCCATTTATGACCAGTCAACATGTCTCCCGTGAACAAGTTATGTGTTGAAAACACCTGCATCCTAAAAAGTTTGTTTTTTGTTTGTTCAGTTTTTTTTTCTCCTTTTGGGTATTTTCTACCTTTTATTCATAGCTGTATAGTAGACACGGTAGAGTGATGGAGGAAAAGCTGCAACTAAGATCTGCCAGACAAGAACCAGGGACGTTGCAGCTCCTGGTCGGCACAGGGCACCCCGACTCCTGATGATATGAACCGACAGAGAGCTCTGAAGCAGTGCTTTTCTGCCCTGTTGCTTTAAAGCTGGACTGTAAGAAGCAATACAAATCAATTCTAGAAACTCCGTTTGCTGCTATACAGTATAACTTGGTCTGGTATGACCAGAAGATTAGGGTGGCTAATGTTAGCATACTTAAGATATATAATAGTGTGTATAGTGGATATATTACTTCATGCATCTTCTCTACCTTTGCTTCTGTTTTTGCGTTTGCCATATCCATGATTTGTCTCTTATGGCTGCTGTTAAGAAAAAGTTACATTCTCATTTTAAGGGATTAATCTGGTGTTACTCTTCATTTTTTTTTGTCAACAGCATTTTAGTCATGTATTAATACATTGTATGCATACAAACAGGTGGTAGCTGTACGGTGTAGGAAGACATGGATGTTAACTGAAATATCTCAAAAAACCATCCAATACTGGGGACTAGGAGTCAGGATATCTGCTGCTGTTTTATAGTGACTTTTCTTTGTTGAAAAAACTAAAAGTCATGCAAGTCCCCCAAATGTATGCAGGAAATGCAGTAATAAATCACTGGACTGCCCCTTTTAAATGTTACATAAAACAACTGCTGCTCCACTGGCCCAGAGCTCCCAGCATGTTGCAGCAGGTATTTGGTCGTGATAATGAAATACCTGTTGTGTCATTACTGAATGTTCAGAGTTCATCATTGACAAATATCCAGAATGATTTGAGTGCTTTTATTTCACAGGAACTGCAACAACACAGAATTCATATAAAAACAGATCAATGACATTGAAGTACAGAATAGTATAATAGAGTTCCTCACTTTGAGGCAACATGAGAAAACAACACATGCTGCTTTAATAAAACTTTTTCACTGCTACAATAAGTAGCATGTACAGAGCGTAGTGCATTGCACTTTTATACTAAAGAAATAGCATTAAGTCTGCTACATGTTTAAGACTTCATCAGATCGAGTCACTTTTTGAATGATTCGGTCTTAGGTTAGACTGTGTTCAAGCAAGATTGTTTTGCCACAGCATGATTCGTAATAGTTAAAGGTGCTGTAGGTAGGATTGTGAAGATCCAGGACTTAGCCAAAAACTTTGAACATCAACAACTTCTCAGTCCCTCCCCCCTTTCCGCTAAAGCCCAAAACGGTCTCCTAAGATCTTCCCCCCACACGGGAGAATGAATGCGTGTGCATGAACAGTAATTGACACGCCGTTAGACAACACCCCCCCCCGAATGTTTTTTTAAAATGATCTACTTCATGTAGTTCTACTGGAACATAGTCAGTTTCAGCAAATATGACTGCACCTTTAAGAGAAGTAGAAATGTTCGTTTTTTTCACTTTACCTCTGGGATGAGAAGATGTGGACTCAGTTTGAGTCAAAACTAAGTCTTTCTTATCTAGAAGGAGATGTGGCTCGTCCTGTAGCTCTGGATGAGCGAGATCAGTTCGGACATGTCTGAGACGTGTGGGTAAGCATTCATGACTTGCTCCACCGTGCTCTGAGGGAAGAGGGTGCTCAGCTGGCTCCTTAGGCCCTTCCTCTGCTCGCTGGACGGGCTATTGTCTCTTCTCTGCACCCATGGGTCCCTTGGTAAGCTGTGGCTCTGTCTGTTGGAGTGCTGTCTCAAATACTGCTTCTCTGAAAAATGGCTAGGATGCTCCCTGTTATGTGGAGGCAGAGCTGGGCAGGAGGTCCATGCTGGGTGGAGGTGGTGGGACGCCCTTGTGTCCTGGTGACCACACCTGCAATGGCTGCACATGGGGCGTTCACAGGGCACTGAACCGTTGTGATGAGAGTAGTAGCCTCCTCCGCCAAAAGACCCTGAGAGGGAGTAGTCGTCGTGGCTCAGGCTGCAGCTGGCCAATCCGCTGCTGTAGCTGTAGGGAGGACACTCCATGCTGTAGGGCGCATCCTGGATGTAAAGCCTGGACATGGAGCTCTCCATGGAGCTGAAGGCCTCGTCCACATCGGGGCTCGGGCAGAAGTGGAGGCTCGTGTTTGGTTGGCTTCTCGGGCTGCTGGTGTCTCTGTGATACATGAACTGCTCGTTGGGTGAAGCCCTGAGGGATTGATCCTCTATGCTCAGAGGTGGAGGGGTGGATGAAGTGTATCTGACCGCCGGCTGATACAGAGCCGGGCAGCAGTGTGTGTCCTGCAGGCTCGGTTTGGGCGAGAAGTTCTTGGCTCTGTCTCTCAGTTCATCGGCCACAGACAGCTGTGATTGGTTGGCCCGCTCTGGGTGGTAGAATTTGCACTTGACTCCATAAGTACACTTCTTTCCTAAAAGAAAGAAAGAAAGAAGAGGTTATTTATGGGCTCCACAGCTGCACACCTGTATCACCTGAAGAAACTGTTAACTGTGTGTGTGTGATCCCCCTAACCTTAAACACATATGAATCAGTGACTGACAGGCAGGCTAATAAATCACTGCTCAGCTGAGTGGCCTTCTGCAGGTTTCAAATGCCCAAGTCAGGAGTCACCCAGGAGTAAGGAAGGACAAGAAATAAACAGCTACTCGCTCTACTTTTCTCTGAGAGCGGCCGGCCTCAGGTCATTTCTCAATTGTCTGAATGCTCTTTATAAAAAAATGTACTATCTCTAAACCAAAGAATATTATGTAGTGTTCAAATCATAGTTTCAACGAAGGCAGATAGAAACTTTTAGAGTCTACAAAGATGTAAAGCAAGGACAGAGATTTCCACAGTTTAGAACATCAGCCTCAGCTGTACTTTGTGTTAAGTGCTAATTAGCAAATGTTAGCATGCTAACACGCTAAACTATCATGGTGAACATTATACCTGCTAAACATCAGAATGTTCATTGTGAGCTGTGCTTGAAGCTAAAAGTGCAGCCTCGTGGGATCATCTCTATGTTCTCAGGGTTTGGTAAGGGCTATCTTCGCAGTTCAAATAAAAAAAAAAGAGAGGGAGATGGATGTTTCAAATGCAGTTTGAATGGTAAACATTTGTTCAGCCACTTTTGAGATATCAACGTCCAAGCTAAGAAAACTGCAAAAAAGTTGAGGGCGTAGGTTTCAAGGAGCTTATCATCAGTAGGCTGTAGTAGTCTCGCATTGCCTCTCCACAGCGATGTGTCAGCTCTGGAAAATGGTCTGGCTACACCGCTTATCTATTCTGGAATTGCTCTGGCTTGTTTACATTTGTTCACAATCACAACGTCCTGGGTGGCACTAAGCCCTGGATGCAGCGACGGAGCTCTTGCAAAATAGAGGGGAGGGACATCTGGTGTGCGAGAGATCAATGCAATCTGCTCAATCTGTTGAGCCAGAGTAGTAGTCTATAAGCTATATGTGATTTTTAACAGCTGACACAGGGAAACACTGACACAAACAAACATATTGAACATTTGACCTCAGGGAAAAAAAGCATTGCTGAGAACTTTTAATCGTTTGAAAGGTGGGTCTCCTTAATGTGTCATATTAAGAGGATATACAGGGAACAAAGATACGCTCCCGGCCTCGCAAAGCTGCTATGGCTGTAAACTCTTTTCAGACGAACCACAGGTAGATTAGTCTACAACCCCAAATCAGAAAAAGTTGGGACATTATGGAAAACACAAATAAAAAAAGAAAGTAGTGATTTCTAAATGTACTTTGACTTGTATTTCATTGCAGACAATACAACAGCACATCATTTAATTTGTTCCTCATGATTTTTATTGTTTTTGTTTAAAAAACAATTCCTATTTTGGTTCTTGCAACACATTTCAAAAAAAGTTGGAACAGTAAAGCATGTTCCACTTTGTAATGTTGCCATTCCTTTTCACAACACTTAAAAGACGTTTAGGGACTGAAGACACCAAGTGATGAAGTGTTTCAGGTGTAATTTTGTCCCATTCTTGCTGCAAACAAGTCTTAAGGTGGGCAACAGTACGGGGCCTTCGTTGTCACACATTAAAGCCACACATTCTCTATTGGAGACAGATCGGGACTGCAGGCAGGCCAGTCAAGTACCCGTATCCTCTTCCTCCGCAGTCAGGACTTTGTAATGTGTGCAGAATGTGGTTTTGCATTATCTTGTTGAAATATGCATGGACGTCCCTGGAAAAGATGTCTTCTTGAAGGCGGCATATTGTGCTCCAAAATCTCTATGTACTTTTCAGCATTAATGGTGCCATCACAGAAGTGCAAGTTACCTTTTCCAAGGGCACTGACACAACCCCATACCATGACAGACCCTGGCTTTTGGACTTGTTGCTGGTAACAGTCTGGATGATCCTTTTTTTCTTTGGTCCGGAGCACACGGCGTCCATTTCTCACAAGAAATACCTGAAATACTGATTCATCTGACCACAGTACACGTTTCCACTGTGTGATGGTCCATCCCAGATGCCTCCGAGCCCAGAGAAGTCGACGGCGCTTCTGGACACTGTTAACATAGGGCTTCCTTTTGGCAAAGTACAGTTTTAACTGGCATTTGTGGCTGTAACTACGTATTGTGGTACTTGACAAAGGTTTGCCAAAGTAGTCCTGAGCCCATGTGGTGATATCGCTTAGATGAATGACGATTCTTGATGCAGTGCCGCCTGAGGGATCGGAGATCACTGTTGTTCACCTTAGGCTTGCGCCCTTGTCCTTTACGCACTGAAATTCCTCCACATTCCTTTGAATCTTTTAATTATGTTATGCACTGTTGAAGGTGAAATAAGCAAATGTCTTCCTATCTTTCTTTGAGGAACATTGTTTTTAAACATTTCAATAATTTTCTCATGTATTTGTTGGCAAACTGATGCTGCTTTTGTACCAAATCATAATTACAATCACCTCTTGACATCTCCTGTTTCAAATCACATCATTATTTAACCAATTTATCTGATTACTAGCCCTAAATTGCTCCTGTCCCAACCTTTTTTGGAATGTGTTGCAGGTCTGAATGACAGGAAAGGATGTATATTTACAAATAAAATTAAGTTGACCAGACAAAACATGAAATATTTAGTGTTCACATTGTCAGCAATGAAATACAAGTCAAAGTACATTTAGAAATCACTACTTTCCTTTTTTATTTGTGTTTTCCATACTGTCCTGTTGTCCTGTTGCTCTCTCTTGCTCTGTGTGTCAAATGTTCAGCTATTCATCTGCCTCCTTCAGTGATAATGACACTTGTAATAAATGTAGTTTATTCGCTGTTCTGGAGGCGAGGCTTAGTGAGTTTGAAGCACGGCTCCACACTATGGAATCAAAGTCGTATGTTTCCGTAGCTAGCCAGCTTAGCGTAGCTGGTGCGGGGCAACATGTAGCTTCTGCTAGCAGTCCGCCGGCAGACCCAAAGCAGTCGGGCGGGTGGGTGACTGTCCGAAGGAAGCATAGCACTAACTGTAATCCGGGGGGTGCACATAGCAGTGGTCACTCCAAATCGGGGCATCCTCAACTTTCTAACCGGTTCTCCCCACTCAGTGATACAACCGCTGAGAAGCCAATTCTGGTTATTGGCAGTTCTATACTGAGAAACGTTAGGATGACGGCTCCAGAGGCCGCGGTCGTGTGCGTCCCTGGGGCCAGAGCGGGCGATATAGAATCTAATCTAAAGCTGCTGGCTAAAAATAAAAATAACAGTAAATACAGTAAGATCATACTCCACGTAGGTGGCAATGATACCCGATTATGTAAATCGGAGATCACTAAAATTAATGTTGAGTCACTTTGTGCATATGCAAAGACTATGTCGGACTCAGTAGTTTTCTCTGGACCCCTGCCAAACCTGATCAGCGATGAAAAATACAGCCGCATGTCATCCTTCAACCGCTGGTTGAAGGAATGGTGCCCAGCTAATGATGTGGGCTACGTAGATAACTGGAAGGCGTTCTGGGGAAAGCCTGGTCTGATTAAGAGGGATGGCATTCATCCCACTTGGGATGGAGCCGCTCTCATATCAAAAAATCTGACCGAGTTTATTAGCGGTCGTAAACCATGACAACCCAAGTTAGACATCAGTAATCAGAGGTGCAGTGCAACGTGCTCCTCTGTGCCTCCGTTGGAGCAGCCGCCCTCTCATAGCCTAATAACCACGGTGTTTGTCCCCCGACTTAGATCGGTTAAATCAAAGGTTAACAAAAGAGGAGCTATACTTAACAACCTAATTGGAATTAAAACAACATCTGCAATGATAGAACAGAATAGGAAAATCAGATGTGGACTATTAAATATTAGATCTTTGTCTTCTAAAGCAGTATTAATAAATGAATTGATATCAGATAATCAAATTGATCTATTCTGTCTTACCGAAACCTGGCTGTGCAATGAAGAATATGTTAGTTTAAATGAAGCCACTCCTCCCAGCCATAATAATACTCAAATTCCTAGAGGATCAGGCCGAGGAGGGGGAGTTGCAGCGATATTTGATTCAAGCCTGTTAATTAATCCTAAACCTAAACTAAATTATAACTCGTTTGAAAGCCTAGTTCTTAATCTTCAACATCCAACATGGAAAACTGTACAGCCAATTATATTTGTTGTTGTTTACCGAGCTCCAGGTCCGTATTCAGAATTTTTATCTGAATTCTCAGAGTTTTTATCATGTTTAGTCCTAAAATCAGACAAAGTACTTATTGTAGGTGATTTTAATATTCACATGGACATTGACAACGACAGCCTTAGTATTGCTTTCAACTCACTATTAGATTCAATTGGTTTCAGTCAGAGTGTGCATAAGGCCACTCACTGTTTTAACCACACCCTCGACCTTGTGCTGGCATACGGCATCGAAATTGAAGATTTAATTGTATTTCCGCAGAATCGTTTATTATCAGACCATTTTTTAATAACTTTTGAATTCTTACTACCCGACTATATGAAATTAGATAAAAGCTTCTACACTAGATGCCTATCTGACAGTGCTATAGCTAAATTTAAGGAAGATATTCCAACAGCATTTAACTCAATGTCATGCTTTAATATAACAGAGGACCTTTTTGTTAACTTCAGTCCCTCCCAAATTGATAATTTTGTAGACAGTGCTACGGCCTGCCTACGGACGACTTTAGACTCTGTTGCTCCCCTCAAAAAGAAGACGAGGAAGCAAAGGAAACTAGCACCTTGGTATAACTCCCAAACTCGCAAACTAAAACAAATATCGCGAAAACTGGAAAGTAAATGGCGTTCCACCAAACTGGAAGAATCTCGTTTAGATTGGCAAGACAGTCTGAAAACCTATAGGAAGGCCCTCAGAAATGCCAGATCAGACTATTACTCATCAATAATAGAAGAAAATAAGAACAACCCAAGGTTTCTTTTCAGCACTGTAGCCAGGCTGACAGACAGTCACAGCTCTACTGATCCATCTATTCCTATAACTCTGAGTAGTGACGACTTCATGAGCTTCTTTGATGATAAAATTATAACAATTAGAGATAAAATTAATCACCTCTTAGCCTCAACTTCTAACAGTTCACTTTCAAATGCAGGACTGCTAGAAGGAACAACAAGACCTGACATATACTTAGACTGCTTTTACCCTATAAACCTTCAACAATTAATGCTAAGAGTCTCTTCAGCTAAGCCATCTACCTGTCTCTTAGACCCCATCCCAACGAGGTTACTTAAAGAAGCGCTACCACTGGTTAACATTTCATTATTAGATATGATTAATATGTCCTTATTAACAGGTTATGTACCACAGTCATTTAAAGTAGCTGTGATTAAACCTATTCTGAAAAAACCCACCCTCGATCCTGAGGTCTTGGCTAACTATAGACCAATATCTAATCTTCCCTTCCTCTCCAAAATCCTTGAGAAGGTAGTTGCTAATCAGTTATGTGATTTCCTACATAGCAATAGTGTATTTGAGGACTTTCAGTCAGGATTTAGAAAGCATCATAGCACAGAGACGGCACTGGTGAAAATTACTAACGACCTTCTAATTGCTTCAGACAAAGGACTTGTTTCCATACTTGTCTTACTAGATCTTAGTGCTGCCTTTGACACTATTGACCATACCATCCTGTTACAGAGACTGGAACACTTAGTTGGTATTACAGGAATCGCACTGAGCTGGTTTAAGTCCTATTTCTCTGATCGATCTCAATTTGTTAATGTTAATGACAAATCCTCCAAGTACGCTAAAGTTAACCATGGCGTTCCACAAGGCTCAGTGCTTGGACCAATTCTATTCTCCTTATATATGCTTCCTCTAGGTAATATTATTAGGAAACACTCAATAAACTTTCACTGTTATGCAGATGACACCCAATTATACTTATCAATCAAACCAGATGAAATCAGTCAATTAGCTAAACTTCAAGCATGTATTACAGATATAAAATCATGGATGACCTACAACTTTCTGATGCTAAACTCAAGCAAAACTGAGGTGATTGTGCTGGGTACTAAACACCTCCGATCCTCAATATCCAAAGATATAGCTACCTTGGATGGTATTGCCCTGGCCTCCAGCACTACTGTCAGAAATCTAGGAGTTATTTTTGACCAGGATATATCCTTTAATGCCCACTTAAAACAAACCTCAAGAACAGCCTTTTTTCATCTTCGTAACATTGCCAAAATAAGGAACATCCTGTCTCAGAATGATGCTGAAAAACTAGTCCATGCCTTCGTTACTTCCAGGCTGGACTATTGTAATTCCTTACTATCAGGATGCTCAAACAAGTCACTTAAGACTCTCCAGCTGATCCAGAATGCTGCAGCTCGTGTACTGACAAGAACTAAGAAAAGAGATCATATTACTCCCGTATTAGCTTCTCTGCATTGGCTCCCTGTAAAATCCAGGATTGAATTTAAAATCCTCCTCCTGACCTACAAAGCTCTAAATGGTCAAGCACCATCGTATCTCAAAGAGCTCATAGTACCTTACTGTCCCACTAGAGCCCTGCGCTCCCAGAATGCTGAGTTACTTGTGGTTCCTAGAGTCTCTAAAAGTAGAATGGGAGCCAGAGCCTTCAGCTATCAGGCTCCTCTCCTGTGGAACCAGCTCCCAGTCTGGGTCCGGGAGGCAGATACTGTCACCACATTTAAGAGTAAACTTAAAACTCTCCTCTTTGATAAAGCTTATGGTTAGGGAGTGAGGAGTTGTAGTATCTGCCTAGCCGGCCCACCTGCCTCTCTGTCCTAGAAATGCTTGTTACTAACCTAGCTCTGGGGAGCTTGCTCCCCGGAGTCTTTCTGTTTCTTTTTCACCCAGGATGAAATCCTGGGATTAGGATGGCACCAAAATCTTGGTTCCAGCTGTTGCCGTGGTTCTGCTGAGAAATACCCTGCTATGCCGTGCTGCTCCCTGCACTACTACACCCACTTTTTCTAAACACTGTTTATTTACTATACTGTGATGCACCCCAACGGCCAGCAGACACCTCCTACCAAGAGCCTGGGTCTGTCCGAGGTTTCTTCCTAAAAGGGAGTTTTTCCTTGCCACTGTTGCACTAGTGCTTGCTCTTGGGGGGACTTGTTGGGTTTTTTGTAAATTATAGTGTGGTCTAGACCTACTCTATCTGTAAAGTGTCTTGAGATAACTCCTGTTATGATTTGATACTATAAATAAAATTGAATTGAATTGAATTGAATTGTCCTAACTTTTTCTGATTTGGGGTTGTATATCGAAGACGTTTCATTTACGGGATTGTTCCAGTGCCGCCAGATGTCCCTGCATTCTAAACTCTGGTCGATTCGGAAAAGAAACATCCTCCGAGCTAGAACCGACAATCAAATTATATTTATCTTTTTTTTTTTTTATTCTCATCACACACTCAACATCCATTTTAATTCCAGAGCTCGCCTCCCTACGCGCATATGATCCACCAAAATAAGTTCCTTCCCGAGGCTATTTTGCAGTGGCACCGTACCTGTGTTCGCCGCTTAGCGCCGCCTAAGTCAATTGTGATTGGTTTAAAGAAATGGCAATAAACCAGAGCACGTTTTTCTCCTATTCAGGAATGTTGTGTGAACTAGCCAGACCTTCCTCCACAGCGCTGTGGACAGTCTGGCAATGCGTGACTACAGGTAGATTCATTGGTATGTAAAATGCATTCAGATACTACACCTACGCTGGTTGTTATTGTGCTGTTTTAATCCCCCAGGAGAGGACAAGGAAGTGTAATCTGAGCATCTGTATCTGTTGCTGGGTGAAACAAAAAGAGTAAACCAACCGTAAGGACAATGCTGCAGCTTGTTGTCTGGAGTCCACGGCTTCTTCCGCAGAAAATCCTCAATGGTGGGACCATTTCTACCCAAAGGATCATCTGGAGGCATGAACCTGCACCAGCACAGAGACACAGTTAGGATCAGATGTTAAATGCATGGGCAGTGTTGTAGTCTACGTAATACGCAGGTATACGCAGTATACCCACTAAGAAAGCTCCACGATTTCCATATACCCACTTAAAAATGCCCAATGACACACAACAAAATACTTTCCATTATACTTTTGATATATTTTGAATTGTCATATGTTATTTTCTTTTTCATATAGGCTAAATAAAGGTATTTCCACCATAAATTGGGGCATAACAGTGTACACCGAATACAGGAAATGAAGTTGTTGATGCTCAAAACTTCCTTGGGGGAGGAGTCTGGCCAATGTATAAATGATATACAGTACAGTATACCCACTACAATACATTAGACTACACCACTGTGCATGGAGTTATTTTGTGGGAAAGGGAACGTTCTCTCTAACTACTGTATGTGTGCAGAAGAGGTTCCTCTTACACTCTCTGTATGGTGGCCTACAGCCGTCATCAGTCTTACTTGTCATTAGCGAAGGTGTACATCAGCAGCCTCTCCTCTATGAACTTCTTCCACTGGGGATTCTCCGTCTGCAGGTCACGGTAGTTGTCGTTGGACACGATGATGCCGTCTGAGTCAAAGGCCAGCTTGACGATGTATCGGTCGTCGTAGCACACCACCCTCTTACCCTTTACGCAGCGAGACGGTGTGTACACCAGGATCTTCCTCCTCTCCAGCTCATGGAGAATATGTTGATCTAGGAAAACACATGGGAACAGTGTTGTTTTATCATTATTCTAAGGCTTATTATCAGCCGAAGGCAATGCAACCACCTGATCCTTTGTGTGTCTGAAACAAATAAATGTCTACGCTTCAATGGTATCAATCGCTTGTTGGAGCCATGGACTGTAAAAGGTTGGAGCTCATTTTCAGCTGATATTGTGTTAAAAAATGAGTTGATGAATGCTCAGTTCAACCTGACTGAGCCATCATAGCCCAGAGGTGTCGGGGGGTCTATGGTGCTGGAGTGGATGAGGGGCCATATTTCCTTATGGCTGGCCTGGCTGTTGCACCAACACACAGATGAGCAGGTCTGATCGTTCACCACAAAGGTTGTGCTACTATCGGACTTCTATATCTCTATCAGGTCTAGTTTTATTATAAATATTAAAAAATTTTGGTTTTAGACATTGCTCTTGTTTAATTAAAATAGATTTTTATTTCATATTACTGTATAATGATATCTCAACAATTGGGTAGAAAACAAAATAATGTTAAAAAACGCAAAACACAAATATTTTGCTGTGTGGAACCATTAAAAGGTTGATATATGAGTGTGTCCCAGCATCATGTTCCTTAACCAGAATGTAACAGTCAACATTATAACCATGGAAACATTAATGTAAGAAAAACAAGTGTGTTGTGGTGCTGGCTGAAAGGTTTCCATTGTTCCTCGGCAGGGAACACGTTCTGAGGCCGGTCGGTGTGCTGCATGTTGCAGCCCATACAAAGTTATTTTGATCTTATATCCTTGTTGGGATAGTGAGCTTTACACCATGATCATAAAAGGTATGAAACAAACAGCACTTGGCACTGAGGATACTTCCTTGTAAACCCAACATGAACAAAAGACTGGATTTTAGTTTTGCTGGTAACACTTCCTTATTGTTTTAGAAGTTTCCATTAAGTTTGACTCATTGGATGGACTCCATGTGAAGCCATGGATGAAGAGAACATGCCAGACAAAATAAAAATATATACATATATATATATGGTGTTGAAGTTCCCCGACAGCCCCTGATGGATTCTGGGTTGTTCCCCTATTCACACACTGTACTGAAGCTAGAAGCTGGGTGACGAGCCTTTACGATCAAATCAACTCTGGCTCTGCTACAAAGAGACGATGAATAGAGTTGCTGTTTTTGTCTTTGAAGATTTGAGTGTCAGCTGGTGTGTCCATAAATTGTGGTTGGTCCTGATCAGCAGTGCCTGACATGAAGGTTATCGTGTTTGTTGTGTGGCACTACTTCCTCGACCTGCGTCTTGTGACACCACGTTGACTGACACTCAATTCATGCCTGTCATAATACAATATGACAACATGACTTACAGGGAAGAACAAAAGTACCACAGGAATTCATCCAGTTGATGGCATTTCCCTTAAACAGATGTTTTTAATTCCTCTTTCATGTTTTATGTAAAGCACTATGAATTGCCTTGTTGCCGAAATGTGCTATACAAATGAAGCTGCCTGGCCTTGCCTTGAACTCTCAGGTCCTCAGGCAGAGACCTTCTAGCTGCACCCAGAATAAGATCCAGGTCCGGTGGGGGGGCCTTCAGTTACTGCGGTCCTGCTCTCTGGAACAACAGGCCTAATGAATCCATAGCAAATTCAAAAAAGCTTTTTATTTTATCAGGCATTTGTGTGTGTGTGGTATGAATTTGTATGATCGTGCTTGTATGTCTTGTTTTTTATTTTGTTAAGATCATTTTTGGCCATTTTAGGCCTTTATTTGATAGGACAGCTTAGACATGAAAGGGGAGAGAGAGGGGGAACGACATGCAGCAAAGGGCCGCAGGTCAGAACTGAACCCGCGGCCGCTGCAGTAAGGACCGAGCATCTTTTTATGGGCGCACACTCTACCAGGTGGGCTACCCAAGGGGCCCAGTCTTGTTTGTTTTTGTTGTGTATTCTTATTTCTATTCACACTTTGTTTTAATGTGTATGCTGTTTTTAATGTAAAGCACTTTGGGTTTACGTGTAATGAAAGGTGCTACACAAATTAAATTGACACTGACATTTAACTGACCTCCCAGCATGTCAGTGAATGAGTGAATGGGTGCCACCTCAGATCGGTCAGGTACCTGTGATAGGAGCCTCGGGCCGCGGCTGCTCCTTCCTCCAGAGGGGGATGAAGACGGTGATGTCTCGCAGCCCTTTGTCCCAGAACCAGTTCACTGCCAGCTGGAGGCCCTGGCACGAAAACACCTTCTTGTCGCCATGGCTACAAAGACACAGAAGCACAGAGTTAACAATAAAAAAAACAGCTTCTTCTTTTGTGTTTCCGTGCACGCTGTGCACACACACATCTCTTCTCCCTTTTTCAGGAACTAGATGGTGTCGCAAGGCGAGCTGAGAGTTCTCTAAAAGCACAGAGAACCGAAACTGTTCACGTGCTCCTACGTCTCAAGGTGTGACCGTAAAAGAGTCATTTTTTACTGTAGATTATTGAGCCTTGCAAAACAGTGGCAATATTTCTAAATTAAGAAAAAACATTTGTTGGTGTCATCACATCTAAACCCTGATCATAACTATCAAAAGCTTCTGGTCAGTGAACATGTCCTCAAAGCTTGGTAAATATGTCCTTGATGTTTGGTGTAAGAAATGGCTTTAATACTACTTTGGAAAATGTTACACCCCGAAGGCAAGATTGACATTTCACACATAAGATCATGAGCCTCTGTTCACTTTAACCCTGAAACATTTCCCTAAACTGGACCATGAGAATTCAATTCAAGGATTAAATGGATGCAGGTCATTATCGTAACTTATATCAGCAGTAGAGCAACAAAGATCTGTTATCTGTAACAGGTTCACCAGCAGTTCTCTGAAACTCAAACATACTATAACATTCCCAGGATGTACTCAAGAACTACTTAAGTGAACTGGATTGTTTTGCCTACAGGAGAAAGTAAAATGTGTGTGCGTGTGTGTGCATGTGACTGGGGGTTCCCCTTCTCTCTGTCAGCAGGAAGTGGTGAGGCACTTTGCATACAACAGGTTGCAAAGACAAAACACGAGAGTTAAGAGGGATGGTTTATGGATTCTGAATACATCTACCTGTCTTGCATAATGCTATTTTGAATGGTATTTCCTGTATCACTTATTCTTGCAGCCTTCAGCTCTTTCCTGAATATCTATTCTACGCTGTCAGAGAGTTACACATTCAGACGCTGGATCATTTGCAGGCTTAAATTTAATTTGCTTGTGGTCATATACTGTCGGCTCAATCAAAGCAGCAGTAATTGATTTTTCTTTTCTTTTTTTTTAGCCACTTGGGAGCAACACAACAAGCTGTAAACACTGACATATACGTTGTTCAATTAGCATACTGCTGCCTAGCTCCACATCCATCAGTTACAGAGCAACACTAGCATTCATTAGGATCTTTGTGTCCACCTGATGGCTGTTAGTCCAGTATTCTCTCTACTTTACCTGTTTTTAGTCTCCACCAACTGCTGAGGGAAAGACGTGTCTGTTTAGCTGCTAAATGTCTCTAACTGTGTCTGCTGTTTGCTGCTGAGCAGGTAATGTACGGTGGGTTTAACAGAGCAAAAACAGCTTCCTGCTGAGAGACTGAACCAAACTGAGTAGCTGTAAAACCAAAACAATGATCTAAAGAGGCTGACTGCGTCATAGAGCTGAGAGGATGTGCAAATGGAGCTTGTCAGTAGGAGTGATCTTTCACATTACAGCGAGGTCTTCCCGTCGACCGTGCAACTTTTTGTTTTGTTTTGGTCGTTTTTTCCACACTTTTGTCGCTTTAACCCCGAGGTTTTTGTCACTTTTTTCAACGTTTTTGTCACTTTTCACGATGTCTTTGTCAAGTTTCTTTCTGTGCCTTTTTGTGTTTTTTCTTCCCACGTTTATTGACTCTTTTTCCGACATTTTTGACACTTTTTTCAACGTACTTTTATGATTGTTTTTTCTCCAAATGCTATTAAATTGAATAAAACACCCAAATTCAATGAAATAAGTGAACTGATTATTTATTTTACTTGCGAAGAGCGTCGTAGCGAACCATCCATGTTACTTGTTTTTGAAAATTTGGTTGAAAGAAACCCAAATTTCTGCTATAGAAACATTTTTGAAAATGGATCAAATTTGACCCAAGGACAACAGGAGGGTTAAGCTCTCACTTTACGCTCTTATGAACTATCTTACACTCTGACCCTCGTTCTCCAGGGTCATTAGTGACTTCAGCTGTCAGATAAATGCAGTGGAGTTAAAGGCAGGGCTGGTAACTATTTCCAATGTTAACTTTTTTTATATACTGTTTGAAATGGTCAGCAATAAATAAGTTATGGGCTCTGAAAAAGAAGCGAAAAAATTCTGTCATCTGTAGTTGCTGTAATCATGTAAAAAATCCATCCAATCACTGCCTCGCGGTCCGCTTGGGGGGGTTGAAATATATGGGCGCTTACCGGGCACAGAGGGGTCAACGAAAAATGATATTGACTTGCATTATGGGAAATGTGGGAGCCAACATTTTTGGAGGTTGAGCTATACTAGGGTCAAATTTGAAGAAAGGGGGAAAAAAGGAGAAATGTCAGAAAAAGCTTTAAAAACGTGGGGAAAAAACCCAACAAAAACATCAAAAGCGCAGAAAGAAATCGACAAACAAATCGGAAAAAGTGACCAAAACGTCAGAAAAAGTGTCCAAAAAGACGACCTAAACGTTGCCATTTTTATTTTATTTTAAATTTGGACCCAGAAATAACTAAAAGTTGCAGGTCGACAGGAAGACAACACAAGGGTTAAGTCAGCGTATCTCAACTTTTTTTTTTTCTCACCGGTCTCCAAACTTCAATAACGGAATAAATCAGGGATGGGCAGCGGTGGTACACAGGGTCACAGCAGATCAGGCGCTAACTGTGAGTAACTCTGACATACAGGGAAACAGAATAAAGAGTCTCTCTCCCACACAGCCTGTGACTATCATGCCTGAGGCTGGACTACAGTCTGTACCGTAAGTCCTGCCTCACCTGGGAACAAAGGTGTGATCGTAAATACTTTGCTCACTCAAACACTCACTGCATGTCCTTACTGGAATATGTGTTGTGAAAGCATCGCTCTTTTGTTTTCCATTTGCATTGTATGCCTTCCTCCTACCTGCCAGGTTATTTGTTGGAGTACATTTTGACTCAGAACTTCCTTGTTACCCATTTAGGTCAGGTAAAGGGGGCAGGAATTCACGCTAGATAAGAGTATCATCTTGAACTGATTTAGTCTGATGGGAAATGAATGAGCATGTCACTCTGCCCTTCTTGAATTGAGTGGACAACAACAAAAAAGAGAAGACTATAGGCACACATCACGTTTTCACTTCCCACATCTTTAAAGAGGAAGTGTGCTGTAATCAAATTTGATGTGAAACGCTGCTATACAAACGAAAATTAAACTTAACACTAAAATAGTGCAGTTTCTTTTCAGTTTTGTTTTTTTAAAGTCAAATACACACATATATAAACAATAAAGAAACTAAATAGCTTCTCTCTCTGCCATGTAAAACATGTTTTAATGTTTGGTCCATGAATGAAATGCCACACAAAACACTTTTGATTCTTTAAGTACATATTAAGAGAGTAACATCTCACAGAGTTAGCAAAGTGATATTGGTACTTTTGCTTCTTTCAGCACTTCACCTGGATATAAACATACAAAAGCATTGTTAATGATAGAAGTACTAACTCACCTCATGGCCACGTTGCTTCCATCTATAACTACGGGTCTGAAGGCGGCGAGTGGCTCTCTGTCTGGTCCCGGTCTGGGTTGACAGGGACCAGGGCTGCAGCCTCTGGACACCAGCTTGGGACTGTCTGGGCCACTTGTGTTGCTGCGAGTGTGGCAGGTCTTTATCAGCTCCTCCAGGATATCATTGGTCTGGGCGTCATGGCGGAGGCTCTCCAACACTCTCAGGATGTCACTGTGAGAGTACCCCAACTTGAGAAATCGCTCCACTTTGGCGTGCTGCTGCTGGTCCATTATAGACATGTGTTTCCTCTCTGGCTTCTCAGGCTGTCTGGCTGGCTGGGGGAATCCTCTTCGCCTCCTTATTCTGGCTCGTCAGCGTCTCCACAGCAACACCCTGTGTTTTAGAACAGTTGACAGGTGTCAAAAAAAAAATGGGGATGGAGGCAGAGTCAACCTTCACTGTAAACACAGGAAGCACAGCTGCGGTCACACAGGGGTTTTTCAGGACCAATTGGTTGAGGTTTGGCGCCCGCTGATCGAATCTGCTCTGGTTACCACAACCTCATGACTGCCAACGCAAGCGCAACACCGTCTGACGTCATGCTGGTGAAGAAAGCCCCCGTCACACACACACCAAGAGAGGAAGCTGAGGGTCAGACTGATCCTGTTCTAACTTTACCTCTAGTGTCATTGAAGTCAGTAACCAAAAACAAACATGAATGGAACTGATGGGAGTGTTAACGCTGCGAGCCTCACCCCATTCCACACGTTTTTATTGCTCCTTGTGGAAACCCCCCCGTGAACTTCACTGATGTGTTTTCACGGTGAAGACGGTTGAATGACTCAAACCCACTTCTTCCACTTTTGCTCCCACCAGCAGAGCAAAACTTGAACTAACGTCTCACACAGTATTACACCTGAAAGAATGAAAACACTAAACCACCATTAACGGTGACTCAGAAGGTGTGTCAAGTTTAAAAAAGAAAAGAAGAAAAAAAATGCCCTGAATTTCCTCCTTGTTTACAGATAAAACATATCCTCCATACCTTCTTCTTGTTCAATCATCGCTATGCATAATGGATCAATGAGCTTTTACTGCGTTTGATGTGTCAACTTGACATTTGAAGTATGAGGAAAAGACATGGTTTATTTTTTTTTTTTTTGTTTTATCTGAGACATCCTCCACTGTGCATGGGGCTTGGCTCTGCACAGGCTTGCTACAACCTGCACCGAACCACATCCTTTGCTGCCGCCGAGCCCTGAGACTTTAGTTTTCCTCTGAAAATAACAAAATTATCTATCCATCTCTGAGTGATCGTCCTTACAAACTCCAGCAAACTTTGTCCTTTGCAACACTGTTTACTCAAGTCAGCACACAGTCTGACCCCTGGCACAGTTTCTCACAATCTGGAACACAACACAAGTCTGAACAAGACAACAAGAATTCACATACAGCACGAACAGAAAAGACACATTGTCACAGGACTCAAGTTGTCCCATTCTGTACTTACACATTAAACCAGTGGTGGATCGTAGCCTGAGTCTCTCCTGCTGTCGCTGTGTGTGAGCTGCTCTCCGTCACTCAGTGCTCTTATTACTCACAGGAGGAAGTGAATGCTTGCTGCTGAGAAAAAAAGAACGCTCTGTAAATGTGTGATCACTACTTCCTCATCAGGAGTCAGGGCTGTATTGAGCCTGAGGGATTTCATTTCTCTTCTCCCCGTGTGTTGAGCCCTTCCTGAGGCGTGGGTGAAATAAATGCTGACTGTCTGTGACAAAGCATATTAAGCCCCAGGAAGCAAGCCGAGGTCAGACTGTTTCATTCAGTCACACTTTTTGTTGTAATTCCTATTTTAGTTCATGCTGCAGGGGAAACAGCTGCTTGTTGTCAACATACATACATTTTCTTTTTACACTTTAGTTTTTGTACAGATTAACCCTCCTGTTGTCCTCGGGTCAAATTTGACCCATTTTCAAAAAGTTTCTATACCAGAAATTTGGGTTTCTTTCAACCAAATTGTGGATTGGTTCCATGCAACTCTTCACAAATAAAATAAATGATCAGTTCCTGTGGATGTTTTATTCAATTATTTAGCATTTGAAAAACAAAATGGATAAGAGAACATTGAAAAAAGTGACAAAAATGTCGGAAAAGCTTCAAAAATGTTGGGAAAAATAACAAAAAAACGTGTAAAAAGGTGACAATCGACAAAAACATCGGAAATAGTGAAAAAAAACTTGGACAAAAACTGACAAACATTGAAAAAGATGACCAAAATGTTGAATTTCTTTTTTTAAATTTTGACCCAGAAAAACTAAAAGTTGCATGGTCGTCACAAGGGTTCAACAAGCAAGATGTTACATGTTAGTCAGAGAGCTTTAGAGGAGCTGGTATAGGTGGATGTTGGTCTAGTCTATATCCACAATGTTCCACTTCCGGGATTGCTCCGTTGCCGCTGGAAATTCCGCCGGATGTCCTTGTTTTCGGCCGGATGTCCGTCCCCTTCCTCTTTCTTTGTGTTGGCGTTCTAAACTCCGGCGGGTTTCTGAGGACTCTGGTTAACTGCTCCTCAGATCTCTGCAGGGTAAATCCAGACAGCTAGCTAGACTATCTGTCCAATCGGAGTTTTCTGTTGCACGACTAAAACAACTTTTGAACGTACACATGTTCCACCAAAACAAGTTCCTTCCAGAGGCTATTTTGGCAGGATGATTGTGATTGGTTTAAAGAAATGCCAATAAACCAGAGCACGTTTCTCTCCCATCCTGGAATGCTGTGTGGACTCACCAGGCCCTCCTCTGCAGCGGCGTGGAGGAAGGTCTGGAAAGTGGGGTGACAGTAGCTCAGTCTGTAGGGAGTTGGGTTGGAACCGGAGGGTTTCTGGTTCAAGTCCCATATGGACCAAAGTATGGTGGTGGACTGGTAGCTGGTGAGGTGCCAGTTCACCTCCTGGGCGCTGCCAAGGTGCTCTTGAGCAAGGCACCGAACCCACAACTACTCGGGGCACCTTTCCATGGGCAGCTCCCATAGGTACTGAGCATGTGTGTGTAATTCAAGCCTGTGTGTAATGTGTGTGTAATTACAACAGAGTGAAAACATTGTAATGTCCCCTTGCGGGATTAATAAAGTATAAATTAAATTAAGTGGTATTGATCTTCACATCTACAGTAGCTGTCTGTCAAACTATTGTCTAATTGCTGTTTTACACTACAAACATGCATGCAGCTGATCCAACATGTTTAGATATTCAATATCAACGTGTATAAAAAGACAGAGGATGACATCATGATGAGAAGGAAAGAAAAAGGAAAATATGACTAAGATTAGGAACAGGAAAAGTTAAAACAGCATTTTGATGTTGCCTCTATTAGTAATGCTTGTCTTTTATCCAACCAGGATGTTGGACATGCAAAAAACTAACCAATGGGCTGTGTGTGTGTGTGTGTGTGTGTGTGTGTGTGTGTGTGTGTGTGTGTGTGTGTGTGTGTGTGTGTGTGTGCGCGCGTGTGTGTGTCTCTGTGCGCGAGTGAGTGTGTGTGTGTGGTGTGTGTGTGTGTGTGTGTGTGTGTGTGTGTGTGTGTGTGCACAATAACCTGTGATGAAATAGCTGATTGGAATTAATTGCCGGGACACGATTAGTTGACAATTACAGACAGGTACAGAGCAGTGTTTTACAGGGAAGGACGAGGGGAAATTTTTATATGAAAGAACAAGGAAATAATGCATGACAACACCTACAGAAACATATTGCTGCAATGGCAAAAACAAATGATAACATATTTGTATTACAACAACAGAAATCTGTTTAGTTTGAACAGAACATATCACTTTATCTTGTTAAATCACAAAGCATTCTTTCTTCTTATTTAATAAACCAATAATTGCACAAAACCTTTGTTGTCATGACATAAGTTGGCATGCAAGATTTGCCATTTGTGCATACACCAAACAGTCCAGGCACATATTGTAGGAATTCTTGTGCAGGCTGTTTGAGTCAAGTAAAAACAGTTACATTACATGTCATTTAGCTGACACTTTTCATCCAAAGCGACTTACAATTGTTATATATGTCAGAGGTTGCACACCTCTGGAGCAACTAGGGGTTAAGTGGCTCAAGGACACATTGGGTGATGTATCACAGTGGGAATTGAACCCAGATCTCCCCCACCATAGGCATGTATCATAACCCCTGCACCATCACCACCCCAGGGTAAATAAAGTAAAATAAAATGTAGATACTGTTACAAAAGAGTTGGAAAAATATAATAAATTATGAATACTGTAACTGGTGGATACAACTATGCAGGGCTGTTGTACTTGAGTCTCGAGATGCTTTTCTGTTATCTCGGACTCGGACTTGTCTCAGACTCGGGCATTGGACTCGCCAAATATTCTAGTTGGTCTCAACCAAGTCCAACACTATATGCTTTTGTTCTAAAGTAACTTCCTCCTTCAAAACGAAACCACTGATGAAGCACGCTCGTTCAGAAAACAGTTATTGGTTTAATTCAAAATCCACCCAGAACGGGCGTCATGATTGGTCGCCTGGTATACGCCTGGCTGCATCATATACCTCAATTATCAGGTATCAGTCATTTTCAGTTTGGCCACAGACACAATGTCAATAAGCTTTGCGTACTATGAATTCTTCAGGAAAAGTAATAAGTTCATGAATGGGAACATTTCCATTTTAAGTAAATAATAATATGGCCTAATTTGATCCTATAGCGTGTTACTCTGCACTTGCTTTTTGATTATTACAAATAATAAAGGAAAATGATCATTTTAAAGTAAACAAACTGTCTCTCGCATCACAAATTATAAACAGGTAAGTAAGTGGTCTCGAAGAGGATTCTTTTTTTTTCGGTCTCTCATTTGGACTCAGTCTTGACTTGGACTTTAATCTCTTTGGACTCGGGCTTGACTAGTCCTGGTCTTGGACTTGTCTAGGACTCGACAAAGGTGGACTTGATTACAGCCCTGCAACTATGAGGGGTATTGCATGGAGAATTGACGTCTGGAAGAATCCGTATAGTAAGTGTTTTAGACCATGCCTTAGGCTAACCAGCTACGACGTGACTCTTAAGCATACAACGTGTCATTTCGAATGAAAAAACAAACAGAAAGTTTAGTAGTACTAGCCCACTTCTTCACACAATTCACTTGGTAAGACACACCATCTGGTCTGGCAGCTGCCCTGGGCTTCAGACAATCAGCCTATTTGTAGAGCGGCGGCTTCATTGGCTCCCACCGATTGGCCGGACAATGGTGGCTTGCCGCACCAATCAGCCTCCTCCTCCAGGAACTGGGCGGAACTTGTCGTCTTTATCTAATCCAGGGGATGGGATGGCACAGCCTGTTTTGCATCTCACAAGACACTCTTAAACACATACACACCTGAATTAAACACACACCTCAGAGGTTGCCGACGGCAACCGTAACAAAGACCCTCAAAATAAAACCTGAAAAGAACCGTTAAAATGTATAACAGCTGTTACATCAGCTGTAGCTTGTTTTCCCCAGTATTTAACGTTATTTTAGACTGAATCAAGCCTAATTAGCTGTTAGCTAAACTAACGTTAGCTTGCCGGCCGAAGTGGCGGAAGTGTGGAACAGGTCGTGATTCGTGAAGTGTCGTAGATCCTCGGAAAATCATCTTTCTTGTGCATGATGGATCGTGCAGGCAGCTCCCCCTCCTCACCAGCATGAGTTCCACCAATCAGAGGCATCACTGTGGGATTGTTCAGGATTGTGGGTAATGAAGTACTTATCCAAGACATCGAGAATAAAAGACATTTATCTCAAAACAAGGTTAGTGCCCCACAAACTTTTGGCGTCTATATGAGCATATACAAGAATTGTGGAAATACTGGGGAGGCTGCAGTCCATCAGGACCAAAACCTCCAGCCACAAGAACAGTTTCTTCCCGACTGCAGCAGGACTCATCAACAAGGCCCGGGAGTTGTTTGACTACCTCAGTGACCTCCACCAGGGAAATTGACGACAATCCCCCGTCATCCTCCAGCTCTGCCTCTAACAAAGAGGGCGCATCAGCTGGATTTAGGAGTTCCTCAAAGTGCTCTTTCCACCGCCCTATTACCTCCTCAGTTGAGGTCAACAACGTCCCACCCTTACTGTACACAGCTTGGATGGTTCCCCGCTTCCCCCTTCTGAGGTGGCGGATGGTTTTCCAGAAGCGCCTTGGTGCCGACCGAAAGTCCTTCTCCATGTCTTCTCCGAACTTCTCCCACACCCGCTGCTTTGCCTCTTTCACGGCTGAGGCTACAGTCCTTCGGGCCCTTTGGTACCTTGCAACTGCCTCCGGAGTCCTCTGGGATAACATATCCCGGAAAGACTCCTTCTTCAGTCGGACGGCTTCCCTGACCACCGGTGTCCACCACGGTGTTCGAGGGTTAAAAGAGACTTCAGATACAGTATTAGGGACCACTAAGGTCTATATAAAAGAGAGTTCAGATACAGTATTAGGGGATCACTAAGGTATATATAAAAGCATCCAAAGAGCACCATGTCATGGGACCTTTAAAGGGGAGAGAGAGGGGGAATGACATGTAGCAAAGGGCTGCAGGTCAGAATCGAACACACGGCCGCTGCGTCGAGGAGTAAACCTCTATATATGGCCGCACCCTCTACCAGATGAGCTACCCAGGCGCCCCTATCTATCTTTTCTCTACAAAAACAACAAACAAATCTGTCAATTAAAAGTACACAAATGCATCAAGAGAAAACAGAACTGAACTGACTCCTGTGCAGTACAATTACACTATGCATGACTGAATGTATATACTGTAACATTGTTGTAGGTATGTGCGCATGTCTTGGATTGGAATCTGGACTGACAGGAGTGTATGACAGCTTGCAGGACAACCTACCATTCAACTATAAGTGCTTCATTTAACCTTATTGCATTCCTTAACCCTCCTGTTGTCCTTGGGTCAAATTTGAACCATTTTCAAAAAGTTTCTATATCAGAAATTTGGGTTTCTTTCAACCAAATTGTGGATTGTTCCATAGAACGCTCTTCGCAAGTTAAATAACTGATCAGTTCACTATTTTCATTGAATTTAATTTAATTTTATAGCATTTGAAAAAAAAGAATTGATTAAAGAACACTGAAAAAAGTGACAGAAATGTAGGGGGAAAAAAAACAAAAACGTCCAAAAGAAAAACCTGCAGAAAATTATCGACAAAGACATTGGAAAAAGTGACAAAGAACTTTGGGAAAAGTGAGAAAATGTCAAAAAGTGACAAAAGAAATGTCAGAGAAAGCTTCAAAACCTTTGTCAAAACAACAAAAATGTCCCCAAAAATCGACAAAGAACTTCGGGAAAAGTGACAAAAGTGTCTGGAGGTTTTAACTTGAAATTTTGACCCAGAAAAAACTAAAAGTTGCATGGTCTACAGGAAGACAACACAAGGGTTAAGTTAACATACTTATGGTATTAATAAGTGAGCAAAGCAGCAGAGAACAATGCTGACATGAGTAAACACGACGCTGAGGAGAGGGAAGTTTGGTTCAGTAAAACGAGTTCCACTCCCTCAGCCATAACACTTAAATTACTCAGAATCTCTACATGTCTAATGTCATAGGAAAGAACTGGCAAACACCGCAGCATGTGATTCTGCTGAAGGTTAAAGGGGACCTGCAGCGTAGGCGGCTGGGGAAGTCTCTACCAGTGGTTCCACCTGGGGGAGTAAAGCTGTGCAACCCCTTTTTTCCACGCTGCTCAGTGCTGTCAACTTTCAGAGTTTATTCAGCTTCACTCCGGAACACTTATTTCCACTTCTGCTCACCACACATACTTAACAACCCCTCCACCCACAAAACAACTAGGTATTTTCGGGAAGTTCAAAACATTGTGTGGTGACTCTTTCTGAAGAATTAAATAATTCAATCAAGTGACTGTGAATGCATGTTTTTGGTTAGGTTCGCTGATAATCAGAGATAATTCACATTCGGTAAATTATGTTGACTAATTATAGCTTATGCTATAATTTATGTTAACAGTTTATTGGTGCCCAGAACATAATTTGTTTTATAATTTATAAGGACTTGTTAATGATTAGGAAATTGTTTATAAGCCGTCAATTAACATTATGGTGAATATGATACCTTGTTACTAGTTAATTAAAGGACAATTCTGGCGCAAAATGAGCCTAGGGGTCAATAACATATGTGTACCGAGTCAAACGTAAATTAAAAAGATAGATTATAAAGACAGTAGCGTTCATGTTTACATGCGGGCGCCATCTTGGAAAACAGTCATGAGCAGTCAAACGACGAACACCGTGCAACCAGTAACATAGCTCAAACACAGCGTTCGTGATTCGACTGGTCATGACTGTTTTCCAAGATGGCGCCCACATGAATGCTGTCTTTATAAACTGTCTGTACACTTACAAAGTTCTCAATGCTTCAGTTTACATGTAGGGACCCTCATTATGCTACCGTTGAAGTGTGGTGCTATTTTGAGCCTTGTTAGTGATATAAAATAGTGATTTACCAACTGCCCCAAAAGGTAGCGTTAGCAGCTAACCACCGGTTTGCAGTAGCTTGTTTAAAGCTAGACACATTCAGTTAGCATGAAAACATATCTCAGAGAAAGTTCGACTCGGTACACATTAGTGTTATGGCTGAGGGAGTGGAACTCGTTTTACTGAACCAAACTTCCCTCTCCTCAGCGTCGTGTTTACTCATGTCAGCATTGTTCTCTGCTGCTTTGCTCACTTATTAATACCATAAGTATGTTAACTTAACCCTTGTGTTGTCTTCCCGTTTTTTCTGGGTCAAAATTTCAAGTTAAAACCTCCAGACACTTTTGTCACTTTTCCCGAAGTTCTTTGTCGATTTTTGGGGACATTTTTGTTGTTTTGACAAAGGTTTTGAAGCTTTCTCTGACATTTTTTTTTGTCACTTTTTGACATTTTCTCACTTTTCCCAAAGTTCTTTGTCACTTTTTCCAATGTCTTTGTCGATAATTTTCTGCAGGTTTTTCTTTTGGACGTTTTTGTTTTTTTTCCCCTACATTTCTGTCACTTTTTTCAGTGTTCTTTAATCAATTCTTTTTTTCAAATGCTATAAAATTAAATTAAATTCAATGAAAATAGTGAACTGATCAGTTATTTAACTTGCGAAGAGCGTTCTATGGAACAATCCACAATTTGGTTGAAAGAAACCCAAATTTCTGATATAGAAACATTTTGAAAATGGGTCAAATTTGACCCAAGGACAACAGGAGGGTTAAGGAATGCAATAAGGTTAAATGAAGCACTTATAGTTGAATGGTAGGTTGTCCTGCAAGCTGTCATACACTCCTGTCAGTCCAGATTCCAATCCAAGACATGCGCACATACCTACAACAATGTTACAGTATATACATTCAGTCATGCATAGTGTAATTGTACTGCACAGGAGTCAGTTCAGTTCTGTTTTCTCTTGATGCATTTGTGTACTTTTAATTGACAGATTTGTTTGTTGTTTTTGTAGAGAAAAGATAGATAGGGGCGCCTGGGTAGCTCATCTGGTAGAGGGTGCTGCCATATATAGAGGTTTACTCCTCGACGCAGCGGCTGTGTGTTCGATTCTGACCTGCAGCCCTTTGCTACATGTCATTCCCCCTCTCTCTCCCCTTTAAAGGTATGGTGCTCTTTGGATGCTTTTATATAGACCTTAGTGATCCCCTAATACTGTATCTGAAGTCTCTTTTATATAGACCTTAGTGATCCCCTAATACTGTATCTGAAGTCTCTTTTATATAGACCTTAGTGATCCCCTAATACTGTATCTGAAGTCTCTTTTATATAGGCCTTAGTGGTCCCCTAATACTGTATCTGAAGTCTCTTTTATATAGACCTTAGTGGTCCCCTAATACTGTATCTGAAGTCTCTTTTATATAGACCTTAGTGGTCCCCTAATACTGTATCTGAAGTCTCTTTTATATAGACCTTAGTGGTCCCCTAATACTGTATCTGAAGTCTCTTTTATATAGACCTTAGTGGTCCCCTAATACTGTATCTGAAGTCTCTTTTATATAGACCTTAGTGGTCCCCTAATACTGTATCTGAAGTCTCTTTTATATAGACCTTAGTGGTCCCCTAATACTGTATCTGAAGTCTCTTTTATATAGACCTTAGTGGTCCCCTAATACTGTATCTGAAGTCTCTTTTATATAGACCTTAGTGGTCCCCTAATACTGTATCTGAAGTCTCTTTATATAGGCCTTAGTGGTCCCCTAATACTGTATCTGAAGTCTCTTTTATATAGACCTTAGTGGTCCCCTAATACTGTATCTGAAGTCTCTTTATATAGGCCTTAGTGGTCCCCTAATACTGTATCTGAAGTCTCTTTTATATAGACCTTAGTGGTCCCCTAATACTGTATCTGAAGTCTCTTTATATAGGCCTTAGTGGTCCCCTAATACTGTATCTGAAGTCTCTTTATATAGGCCTTAGTGGTCCCCTAATACTGTATCTGAAGTCTCTTTATATAGGCCTTAGTGGTCCCCTAATACTGTATCTGAAGTATCTTTATATAGGCCTTAGTGGTCCCCTAATACTGTATCTGAAGTCTCTTTTATATAGGCCTTAGTGGTCCCCTAATACTGTATCTGAAGTCTCTTTTATATAGACCTTAGTGGTCCCCTAATACTGTATCTGAAGTCTCTTTTATATAGACCTTAGTGGTCCCCTAATACTGTATCTGAAGTCTCTTTTATATAGACCTCAGTGGTCCCCTAATACTGTATCTGAAGTCTCTTTTATATAGACCTTAGTGGTCCCCTAATACTGTATCTGAAGTCTCTTTTATATAGGCCTTAGTGGTCCCTTAATGCTGTATCTGAAGTCTCTTTTATATAGGCCTTAGTGGTCCCCTAATACTGTATCTGAAGTCTCTTTTATATAGACCTCAGTGGTCCCCTAATACTGTATCTGAAGTCTCTTTTATATAGGCCTTAGTGGTCCCCTAATACTGTATCTGAAGTCTCTTTTATATAGGCCTTAGTGGTCCCCTGATACTGTATCTGAAGTCTCTTTTATATAGGCCTTAGTGGTCCCCTAATACTGTATCTGAAGTCTCTTTTATATAGACCTTAGTGGTCCCCTAATACTGTATCTGAAGTCTCTTTTATATAGACCTTAGTGGTCCCCTAATACTGTATCTGAAGTCTCTTTTATATAGACCTCAGTGGTCCCCTAATACTGTATCTGAAGTCTCTTTTATATAGACCTTAGTGGTCCCCTAATACTGTATCTGAAGTCTCTTTTATATAGGCCTTAGTGGTCCCTTAATGCTGTATCTGAAGTCTCTTTTATATAGAACCTTTAAGGACACCAATTTTGTTTGTGAATGAATAATGTTTCGTAAATAAATAAATGTTCTTCTTTAAAATACAGGGGGCATAGTATACACACCCCTATGTTAAATTCCCATAAATTCCCATGCATCCTGACAAAGTTCCCTTGGCATTTTGGAATTAAAATAGCCCCACATCATCACATACCCTTCACCATACCTAGAGATTGGCATGGTTTTATTTCAGTTAGCCTAATAGTTTGATTTGCATTGAGAGATGATCTGATGGAAAGTACCCCATGCCAATCTCTAGGTAAGGTGTCCTTAAAGACTGGATTTTTCCTCATTTTTTTAAATTAAGGCATTAAGATCAATTTGCAAAAGATTTTTTTATTCCTCTTTTTAGTCAACTTTAGCATGGGTGTCCTAATTTTTTCACGACTGTATTACAAGCATGCGTAGCAACTTCATAATAGCCATTCAAATGTTTAAGGATGGTTTACAAAATGGTTTACTAAATTTATAAACTAATTTTATATTACACTAATCATAAAATAAATTATAGTACTAATAATTAGTAAACATAAATCATTTCATTGTTTAACAGTAAAAACTATTAACTAAAGTTTAATTAACTATCAATTTACCATTTATTAGTGATGGTTATTATAAAGTGTTACGGACAATTCTAATCTACATCCTATATTGCCTTATTAAGTCTAATTTCCTCATCATGGATACGTTCTTAATGTCTAGTGCGTAACATTTCCATGTTACTGAGCCTGACATGTTTGTATCTGTGGATTGCTTTGGAACTGGACTACAACTAAAAACATTGCCCATTGTTACAACATGAGGGTTGAAAAAGAAAATCTTTCCCAGACAGACATCGCTTTTCATCAGTAACCGTCGAGATCAGTTGTAAGATTACTTTGTTGTATTTTATCTTATCATCCCACCCCTTAACATTCCTCCAACCATTTGCCTTGAACTTGCAGCCAGACATTTTAGAGCTTCATGAGCTCTATGAAGTGGGTGGAGGGAGACACCAGTGAATTCCCTCAGTGCTGTGGAGACACACTCCACCCAGCCATTTTCCATGCCGACATATTATGAATATAAAAATCCCACCTTTGGAAACTAAAGTCAAAGGTGAGGTATGAATCATCTACCACTTTTGTTCTAAATAGACCAGTGTGAAAGAGGAAGGTGCAGGCGATGTAAATATCAGAAAGGGAAGTCTGTTGTGGAATTCAAAAAAGAAGTACGCAGATAATTTACTTCTGCAAACATAGTAATACCACAGTGTAGAAATACTCTGCTACAAGCCCTGCATTTCAAATGTTACTAAAGTAAAACTTCATAAGTCAAAGCATTAGAATATACTACCAAAGTACCAAGTACTCATTATGCAGAATAATGTATATTATATTACTGGACTATACTGTTTAGTGCTGGTAAAGGTGGAGCTCATTTTAATTACTTATAATACTGCTGTATAGTTTAATCAACAATAATATATCATTTTATTGTTTTTTATTAATAATATGTATATATAAAGTAATTAGGGACTAAATGTATTGAACAAATGTAAGGCAGTAGAAAGTACAATATTCACCACTGAGATATAGTGAAGTACAAGTATAAAGTTACATAAAATGGAAATACTCAAGTAAAGTACAAGTACCTCGAAAATATACGGGCAGTAATTGAGTGGGAATAAATAATTGATGAAAATCAAAAGACAACCGTCACATTTTGAGGGATTTTTTTTTTAATATAGATATAAAAAAGCATTTCTCAAACAATGTTTTTTCTTCAAGACAATGGGACCTGATCATCACTCAATTAGTTTCCTCAAACTTCAGGTCAGATGATATTAAACACAGCAGTAGTTAGGACAGCTTGTGAACATGTAGATGCCGTATAATTGATGCTGAATACAGTGGAGCTCTCTGTGGCTCCACTCTCCAGGTCAGGTCAACGCCCTCCCCTCACCTGTACCTACTCCTCTCTTTATCATTGGACTTCTTGGAGGAGCTGCTGTGGCTCCGGTCCTTGCGGCTGTGGCCTTTATCACGGCCCTCTTTCCCATATTTGAGCTGGGACTTGCTGTGTTTGTGGTCCCTGTCTCTGGAACGGGAACGGGAGCGGGACCGAGAGCGCTGGCGCCCCATCTTTCTATCTTGCCGGCTATCCTCGCTGTCCTGGAAATGTCACAGAAGATGTGAGAGTGAGACAGACAGCAGTGGAAAGTAAATAAGTACATTTTCCCAAGTACAAATTTGAAGTACTTTCAATTTATGCGAGTATTTACACGTTTGGCTACTTTCTACTTGTACTGTACTATATCTCAGAAGGCAAATATTGCACTTCTTATTCCACTACATTTGTCTGACAGGTTTAGTTACTTTTCAGATGAGTTTTTCACCTCCTTCCTGTCCAGTAAAAACAGTGCATCTCCAGATGTGTTGATGTCAAATGTTTCTATATGTGTTGAGAAAGTTTTCCTACTTCTTAAACTAAATGAAGTCTTTAAAATCCTATTGGATCAGCTGGAAAATGCATCATCACAAAGCTGAAAACAGTTGTTTTTCTGACACCATGAAAAGTGGACTTTTTAGAGATACATGGTTCTCACAGGACAGCGACGCTACAAACATATGATCACATAGAATATGATGCATTGCTGAAGATCAAACTAACCAACAGTATATAAAGGAGGTAAAATGATCCAACCTTTAACATCTACAGCAGTAAAATGCAACATACAGATTAATGCAGCAGGTTTTAAACACAGGAGTTTTACTTATATTTCACCTGTAGCGTTTGCCGTTTTATTACTCATAGCCAGACAGTATGTTTGATAACTAAAATCTCTCTCTCTTTAATTTATTTTTTGAAGGTTACATGCCACTATCTTTGTGTTTTCATAATGTTCAACTATAATAAAGGTTATATATAATATTTATTATATATCCATTTTGTAATTGCTTTTTATTATGTGACTGTTGCCACTATTGTCTTTTTTTATAATGTTCAAATTAATTACTGAATTACTGACTAATGTGTAAATCTTTAGTTTGTAGTTTCTGTCTCCCCCATGAGGAATTCTAAGTAATGACACCAACACTGTCGACGCGTCCACATGATACAAGCCTTCCGTGATCACACACATTTGACACGGTTGACCATGACATATTACTAGACCGATTGGAAAACTGGGTTGGCCTTGCTGGCTCAGTATTACTAGACCGATTAGAAAACTGGGTTGGCCTTGCTGGCTCAGTACTAAACTGGTTTGAATCCTATTTAAAGAATACAGACTACTTTGTTAACCTGACTCCGCCAGATGGATTGCTTCGCATTTGCTCAGCATATCCATCTGGGAACTTTCCGTTTGAGAACGTTTGGGAAGGGGCGAAAATACTGGTTAGCTGATTGGATAAACCATCTGTCTATCAGCACCTATCTTGGTGATAGACAGACCAAATCAACCAATCAGATCAACGAAGTGTATGACGTACCAACAGAGCAACGACGAAGCCAGGCTACCCCTGCTGCTGCAGGCAAAGCATAGTTTGTTAGCTCAGCAAGCAAGCAACATGTCGGTAAAGGATATTTGCCGTTTGTGTAACGAGAATTTAGGAATAAAAGGCCCCATTTCAGGTTCCCGGTCCATATTCCAAAAGAAGGATCCAAGAGAAAAAAGCATTAGCGAGCGGCTAACAGAATCAGGGCTACCGCTGTCTGAACATGTGTCTAGATCAGGTCGGATTTGCATGCGTTGCTTCCGCTTGCTGAGCCTCGTGAGACCATCCTGATCTCACGAGCTCCTCGTTGCATCACACCTAAACCTGGCTCAAAACCAACGCTGATTGGTCGGTCGTTTGGTGAACGGCTCCAAATTTTCTCTGCCTCAAGATGCCAGACTGATCTGCGAGTGGAAAACTGGAGCTCGCGAGATCAAGATGGTCTCACGGGGCTACTAATTTGTATCTATAGGTAATTATGCATCAGAGCATACAAATATGACTGCGGAGTTCCCCAAGGCTCCGTTCTAGGGCCTCTTCTGTTTAATATCTACATGCTTCCACTGGCTCAGATTATGGAAAACAACAAAATAAGTTACCACAGTTATGCGGACGACACAAATTTACATAACCTTATCTATCGCCAGGTGAATATAGTCCAATACAAAAACTGAGTAAGTGCATGAACAAATTAACGACTGGATGTGCCAGAACTTTCTTAAATTAAATGAAGAAAAAACTGAGGTGGTTGTTTTTGGAGCAAAAGAGGAACGATTAAAAGTCAGCACTCAGCTTCAAACAACAATGTTAAAAACAACAGACAAAGCCAGAAGTCTTGGTGTAGTCATGGACTCAGACCTGAATTTCAACAGCCACATTAAAACAATTACAAAGTCAGCCTATTACCACCTTAAGAATATATCAAGGGTTAATGGACTTATGTCTCAGCAGGACTTGGAAAAACTTGTCCATGCTTTTCTCTTCAGTAGACTGGACTACTGTAACAGTGTCTTTACAGGTCTCCCTAAAAAAATCAATCAGACAGCTGCGGCTGATTCAGAACGCTGTTGCTCTAGTCCTCACTAAGACCAAGAAAGTGGATCACATCACTCCAGTTCTGAAGTCTTTACACTGGCTTCCAGTGCCTCAAAGAATTGATTTCAAAATACGTTTGCTATAAATCACTAAACGGTTTAGGTCCAAAATACATTTCTGATCTGCTAGTAAATTATGAACCACCCAGACCTCTTAGGTCATCTGGGACAAGTCTGCTTTCTGTCCCCAGAGTCAGAACTAAACAGGGAGAAGCAGCGTTCAGTTTTTATGCTCCACATATATGGAACAAACTCCCAGAAAACTGCAGGTCCGCTGCAACTCTCAGTTCTTTTAAATCAAGGCTGAAGACCTTTCTTTTTGATGTTGCCTTTCGTTAAATAATTGTTCATTTCTTATACTGAAGTTGCATTGTTGAAACTCTATGAAAATCTATATAAGCATATAAAGAGAAATTAAAAAGTAAAACCGGTGGGACCGGCCCGTTCTGGAAACGGCCCGTTCTGGAAACGGCAAGGATTGCAGGTGGATTACGTGTATAGAGCAACGGCTTATACATTGTTCCATACTAGCACCATAAAATGTTGTATTTTATCTGCCTTTATATTTTTAACTGTTCTTTAATGTTTAATTTCTTATACTGCACTGTAACTTTTATTCTTGTATATTAATCGTTTTTATGTAAAGCACTTTGAATTGCCCTGTTGCTGAAATGTGCTATACAAATAAAGCAGCCTTGCCTATGTCACACTTACCACAGCATACACTTAGAATATAAAGCACTGAAATTGCAGTAAATGATGATGTGTACTTCCTGGAAACAATGCATCTGCTGTGGAAACCTCATAGTGCTAGGTGTAACTAAAATAAAAGCAAAACTAACCACACCTTCTGTCTGACTATAAAAGTTGTGTCTGGATACGGGAGTCCCGTGTGCACTATAAGCTATGATAATATCAGGTTGTTATTTATGACTCATTTTAACAAAACACTTTTAAATTTTTGTTATAATTTTGTATGACATGTAATCAGGGTGTCACTGGAAATGAGAGCTTGCTGACCCTCCCTGAATAAATAAGGTGATATCTATAAATAATGTTGTTCTTTCGTTAGACAAAATGTGATAATTTTATCACTTGCACCGTGATTATATTTAAAAATATAAAAATGCTCAAATGAATTACGTTTCAGCATTTGTTTCATGCCTTTTAGGGTTTTACTTACAACCCAAAACAGCATTAGATAAAACCAAATATGTAAATATGCAAAATGTTTTTTTTTTCATGAAAGTTTTTTTGCAGGACGTGTTTCTCACAATAACTTCTGAGACTTTATGTTGACCGAACTGAACGTCACACAGGGCAAATGACTGGAATATTATTTCTAAAAATAGATAGCAAAATATCACATTTTACACTGCTAAGAATAGCTATACCAGTTTTGTGTGTGGAACAGAATGAGCAATGAGACATCGCTGTGAATTTATGCAGGAACTTCCCGCATCATGAGTGCTAGATTTGCGGTAGTCAATTAAATTTTGAGCCAAGACAAGACAGACAGGACTGTCTGTCTGTCTGTCTGACTGCGTGTATTTGTGCGTGTATGTGAACATCTGTGCGTGCAGGGGCCAGTTCAAGGATCAGGTTTACGGAGTTATCTGGAATCAGTCATTGTTCCAGGTGAGAGGGAGTTACTTAATAATCCAGACACATGATTAAACCTACTTCTTGGAAGACGGTTCTGGTCTATATGTGTCTGTGAGCAGCCACCATAATGATTAACTCAAAACACTTAGCTAAACAAGCTTAAACTACTACATCACTACATGATTAATAGCAAACATGCAATTAACATCTGACGTTGTGTAGAAAACCTGCTTCAATTCAGGTAGAATTGTTTACAGTCTGCTGAAGGCTAAAGAGGAGAGAAGCTTAATGAAGGGTGTGCTACATTAACAAGTATATGTAATGCATATCAGAATGCCCCTACCATGCTATTGTCGAAGGATTTGTGTAACTTATGATGCTTTGCACAGTATACCACTTGTATTCCTACATATATATTTACATCAGTTTCCTTGTAAGATGAAACCACGTGTCTGCAGTAAAAGCAGAAACAAAAATGCAGCAGCAGAAACAGCATGTAGTTTACTCTGCCCTCATAATATTACCACAGGGAAAGTATAGCACAATATTAAAATACTGTTGTGTTGGCTTGAAGATACCTTTTGCTTTTTGGACTTCCTGCTGTCCTCGTCATCTGAATGATGATGGTGCCTCTTCTCCTTGTGTTTCTTCTCAGAGTGTCGATGGCTCGTCGCCTCCTCTTCCTCCTCGATTAGCAGGTCATACTTGGAACTTTTGGAGAAAGTTATGGAAAGCTCCAGGATGTTGAGAAAGTCAGTGCTGAAATGTTTAGCCCAAATCAAACGGCCACCACAACAGAGGCTGTACAGTTCAATATCGCAGACATGTTGTGACATGAAGTGGAAAAGCTGAAAAATGAATCCCCAGCCTATTAACACACAAGGATACTCTTGTTTAGGCTTTGCTTGATCTTTGAGAGCCAGTTTGGATCGGTTGTCCACATCCTTCTCGTAGGCTTTGAAGTCATCTTTAGTATACTTCCCACCTAGGAGACAGACACAACTATGATCTCTACTGTGGACACGAGGACATCACACTGAATATAGACACTAGGTTTAGATTAGATTTGTAACAATAACCTGTTCCCCCTTCAGACCAAAAAGAAAAACATTCAAAACAAACAGTACCAAGCTCAATTTGCTACACATTCAAACTGCAATTTTTTTTTGATTGCATTGTTAAAAGTTGTGGATGGTACCAATAGAACAGCTTTTTTTGTTACACCTCAAGCACACTGATCCAATACTAAAAAGGTGCAGCTAGAAACACAGCAGTCCACTGATGTAATAACTAAATACAACATGCTATATACGTGGATGGCACAGCTTTCACCATCCAGTAATAATCCCACCTACATTTTAGAAAAATGTCTGCGGTGGAAACGCATGTTTAGGTACATGTCCATAAATGCTACGCAGGGTTCTTAGGGTACTATCCTAAAGAGTAGGGATAGTTGTGTGTTTTTTGGCAGTTTGCAGATTATCTGTATCAGTGTTTTATTTGCCTGATAACCAATAAAGTTAATGAATTAAAAAAGGCGCTACTTTGGCTGCCCTACAGCTCTGTGTCTGTCCCTCTGCTTTGGTTTCACTCACCACTGAGTCTGACTTAATGTCCCCCCCACAACACTATCTGATTATCTTTTACTGTGTTTTAGGTTGAAACTTTCTCATTTATAAAATAATTGCTTAAAGCATTTAAACAGAGTTTTGTGTTGGAGTTTGTAACTTAATTTTGACTTAAAAACTTTAATTTTCACTGTAAATGCACATTGGTTCTAAATACTGGTTATCGGTTTCATTAACTACTAATAATCGGTATCGGCCTTGAAAAACGAGTATCGTCAATCCCCACTAAAAAGTGTTGGAAACTCGGCCAAAGGCTTCAGTACAAGTACCTTTGCCTTTCCATTTGATCTTTGAAACGGACTGGCTGAAGTCTACGTGAATGCGTCGATCATCAATGAGCACGTTGTCCATTTTAAAGTAGGCCTTTTCACAGTCTTCTTGCTGTGGAGACAGAAAGCATAAAAAGAGGTAAGAGAGGAACTGTAATAACAGGCAACATCAGATAATGTAAACATGGCATTACTGAATAAAAAAACAGTTACTCTGAATGGGTGGAACAATGTTTAGGTGATAAATTCAATTGAAATATGATCTTTAGATGGCAGTTATTTTTGTGAGAGCTCCAACTAACAATTATTGTCAATAATGATTGAGCTGCAGTTTCTCCTCAAAACATTGTGTTGATGCTTATACAGTATTCATGCTTTGTGTATGCTGTTTTTAATCAGTTCCTCCAGAAAAACGCCATGGAAACGTTATGAAGTGACGTAATTACGCCTAGTGAGAACAGGGTGTTGGGGGAATCACTTTTTTTTCTCTTCATCAAACCACAGCTTTTGCAAGTTCTCGCATCATTGCATAAAATTGCATAAACATCCCGCATATTCCATCGCATTTTTTAAGAAAACGTGCCGCATAATCAAGGATTTTTGCCCACAACAATCACAAAAAACTCAGCATTTTTCTGGAAGGATCGTTTAATGTAAAGCACTTAGGGTTTACTTGTAATGAATGGTGCTATACAAATAAAACTGACATTAATAACAGTCTACAAAAAATTGTATTAGTATGTATAGTGTAGTAATATAGTATATACAGTATATATACACATTTGACTGTTATTAAGATAGAGGAGAGGCACCGCGCCTATACCGAGTACCTTATGCAAGTAGCCAGACAGTGGGACAATGAGCATATGCTTTGTTTTGCACACAGCCTCCACCAAGCCATTACTGTTTCTCTCACTTTATTTATTGTTTGTTTCAATTTATTTTTTGTATCAACCTGATTTAATCCCACTTCATAAAAGGGGATGTTTTTGTGAGCCTTTATTATCCTACATATGAGGTTAAACTTTTTACATTTAGCTGACCAATGTACTTGTACAATGCGCGTTGCTGTAATGCACGAGGTCCATGGTTTTGTGTTGATCTGCTTAAAAAAAAAAAAAAAAAGAGATGTTTAGTTAACCTTTACAAGTGTAAAGTGGGACACTACATTGTGTTAGTATGACCAAGTAATGTTATATTCAGGTCAATATGCCAATCTGTTGTTGCTTGATGGGCTTGAGTTTGCCATATTATGCTTTCATATTTTTTTAACATTCTGTATTTTTATCAATTGTGGAAAGACACTTGTCTTTCATATTCATAATGACTCGTTTACAAGGACAATTTATTCCATTTCATAAAATGACTATTATGTTACTGGCTGTCACTGGTAGACGTCTGAGTGAAAACAAATTTATCTACAACAAACTGGCCAGCACCCTCTAATGGATTAAATGTTCATTGCACTTCACTATGTCCAGCATTATCATTCATTAGGGGTGTAAAGATATATCGTGGTACGATTTATCGCGATGCAAAAATGTTACCATATGTATTGTAGAGGTATGGCGATATTGTTATAATTTTTTTTTATTTTATTTTACTACCACCATATATGTGCTGACACACATACCAGACGGCCGACCATCGGCAGAAAAGCCAGTCGAGATGATCAGTCGCGTCCCCGAGGTCCAAAAAACTGCCTCGGGACACATCAAATAGACGAGACGTAATACATCTCTATAACAGCAGGTGTCGCTAATCTGTATTGTTGCCCAAGAAATGACAACCGGCAGCTGATTGGATGAATGCGTCACATGGGTTTGTTTACTCCGGAAATTCAAAGCCAGACTGTCAGTGCGGCTTGTTCAGAATACGATCTCATATTGTACTAAAATAGTTCACTGAAACGTGTTTCTGAAAACATTTTAAGCAAGAAATAGGCCATGCAGTTGCTGAATCTGTCTTCATTTCAGATCAACAAAGGTCAGTTTAAAAGATAGAAAGAAGAAGAAGAAGAATATATCGACGTCTGTTTAACCCTATTGGTTGAGCTACCGCACCCGCGTAAGGCTTGCATTCACTGCATCAACGCTCAAATGAATCGCTTGAACTGAGCAGTAGCAGGGCAAAATGAGTTTGACTTCAAGTGAAATTGAAATAGAGGATGCCCCGTCCACTTACAAGTCCGACGTCTGGCAGCATTTTGGTTTTCCAGTTACTCAACAGGAGGATGGTAAAAAAACAGACAAAACACGAACTGTGTGTAAACACTGTAAGCAAACACTGTTATACATGACGTCGAACACAACAAATATGATGTGTCATTTAAAACGGTACCACAAAGACAAACTCCTGCAACCGGGTGCGAAAAAGAGAGTGAAAGAAGGCCAAATATCTATAGAACGTAGTTTTGCTTCAACGTGGTCTCAGTCAAGTGCAAAAGCTCAAGAAATAACCATCGCAAAAGACATGAGGCCATTCTCCGTCGTCGACAATGTTGGATTTTGCGAACTGGTCAGGGTAAAAAAAAAAAAAAAAAAAAAAAGAAGCTCTTTGTGTTGAAATTACTTGAACAGGACACTACTTGTGTGGTGTTTTTTTTTGTTGCACTTTTACTGCTTAAAGAAGTTATCTCTTGGGCTATCCTAATTCTAATTTCATGATACAATTCAGTTTTATTGGTCAGTGACACCTAGTCAATTGTTGATTTTACATACAGAAGGTTAAACTAAATCTTTTATATTGAAGTATTGTACATTCTTTAAGTTGTATGTATAACAAGACAGTTATTGAACACTGTTAATGTTAAATAAATCTGTAATTTGATTTTCAGTTGAATTTTTGCATTTTTTTCAAAATATCGCGATACATATCGTATCGTGAACCCAGTATCGTGATACATATCGAATCGTGAGCTGAGTGTATCGTTACACCCCTATCATTCATTAAACTACCACTGCTTTGGACCATTTGAGATGTCCTCTGCTTTGATATACACTACATGGTTAAAGCTGTTCAGAGGACTGAAGGCCAGAAGCACAACCTTTCTGACCAAGTTCACAAGTTCTAACACTTTTATTCCACAATGGACAGCTAGGCAAAAATGTACGAGGTTCATGGTAAATATAGTATATTTATATAACTTTCACATCTCCAGCAGCCCATGTGATGAATATCAACAGATCACAACAAGAACAAACAATGGAGTTTATGACTTCCATTATTCACATCCTTTTTGCGTTTTCATGTTTTATGTTCTATGTATTTCTAACAATACGCCCCTACAGGACAAGGTGACATACTGTAAGTCTATGCATGACAGTCTACTGGCATCTAGTCAAGTTACACTCATCATACATATTCTAGTAATTCTAGTAACAGTTTTGGAAATGCACTTACTCAATTTTTTAGAGCGTGAAATAAGGAGATTAAAATCAATCTGGTGGCATCATACAGCCGGCTAGTACAGGTACAAGCTGGGACAACAAAACTCAGTTATTGAGTTTTGTTGTCCCAGCTGGCCAGTTTATAAGCATATTTCCCAAAATGTGTAACTGTTTCTTTAAACTGTAAACACATAAAAAAAACAAAAAAAACAATTGTATTTATATAGCGCTTTTCTAGTCTTAACGACTACTCAAAGCGCTTTAACATAGTACAGGAACCATTCACCCACATTCATACACTGTCGTACAAGGTGCCACCTACTCATCAGATAAACATTAACACATTTACACTCTGATGCACAGCATCGGGGGCAACTCGGGGTTCACTGTCTTGCCCAAGGACACTTCGACATGGGACTGCCATCTACCACTGAGCCACAGCCGCCCCACATACTTTGTAAACACAAGTGCACATTCACAGTTTACTTAGATATTGCACATTACGTAGACACAGAAGATGCTCACCTTTTCAAACTCAATAAAAGCGTAACAGAGGGAATCTCCACTTTTCCAGTCTCTGATGATTTCACAGCTACACACAGCAGAGTAACATGAGAAAAGTTTTATACACACGCATATATTTTCCATACTGTATTAGGGATGTCACGAGAACCGGTACTTTGGTACAAAGTCGGTTCCAAAATTCTGAAAACAGGACGGTACCCGTTTTTTCTACAGTACCGTAGGCACCGGGGGATGCAATTCTACCGGACCTGACGGGGGCAGCATACGCCTACAGGTGTTCGTCTGCCGCAAAATGCTGGAGAACAAGAAGAACGCCGACCAGCACAGAAAAACAGAACGCTTCATCTTCGTGCACGGTGCCCACCGACCGGAGTCAGCCTCTGGCTTTACCGTGCATCTACAGCAACTGCTTTCACGGCTTCACCTTGAGATTACAAACAGAAAGTAAATCTGTTTCTCTCTGCCGTTGTCTGTCACATAGAGCCTAGAGTTAGCTATGACAGCTGATATTAGTTCACTTTAGCGCTTGTTTAAGCAGACCTTTATAACGTCAGTTAACGATCTATTTACATGACGTTACTCTTCCGGGATTGCTCCTGTGCCGGCGGAAATTCCACCGGATATCCCTCATTTAGGCCGGATATCTGCTACTTTGGGCTTTCTTTGTGTTGGCATTTAAACTCCGGTGGATTTCTGAGGACTCTGGTTAACTGCTCCTCAGATCTCTGCAGGGTAAATCCAGACAGCTAGCTAGACTATCTGTCCAATCTGAGTTTTCTGTTGCACGACTAAAACAACTTTTGAACATACACGTTCCACCAAAACAAGATCTTTCCCGAGGACATTTGGCAGCGGCACTACTCGCTTGGAACCTCGACGGAGGTGATACTAAAAAAAAACGTACCTAGCAGGTACCAGGGACCTTTTTTTTTTATAATGGAAAAACAAAAAAGGCGAGTAGATTGGAGACGAGTCGAGCAGGTAAACTCATGAAAAACGTTACCATACGCCGTTTGTGTGGTGATGCCAGGCATCAGAGCAGCGGGCTATGGGGTCAGGAAGATGTTTTCTCCAGCTTACACACACACACTAAAAGGAGCAGGACATAGTATTTTTTGTTTTGTTCTTGTTTTATCAAATTGAGTATCAAGAATCATGAAATTTCACTGGTATTGGTATCGATGACATTTTCTTTTCTTTATACACACCGTGGTTTCGACTTTGGTATGGAGTATCGTGTATTGTTGGTGGTATCGGTACCGACTACTAGATCTTTGGTATCGTGACATCCCTATTCCACATGTACAAATCATTTCTACAAACTAGCAATCTGTCGAGCTTGAAAGTTAGCATCACCTTTTTATGGTACCAAAGCGAGAAAAGATGATTTCCAGGTCCTCGTCTGTGGTCACTGGGTTGAGTTTACACACAAACAGCACGTTCTCTGGAGGCCTCATATCTGCATCAGGGAGGTCACCCACCTGAAGGAATGTATGACAAAAGAGTGTATAAACGTCCCAGACTGCATCTTTGGTATCTTCAGTTAAAGTCTGAGAGCAAATGTTGTTCTTCTTACCATCTCCAGGAGGATGGCCTGAGTTTTGGCTTCTTTCTCCTTCAACCTCTCCTCCAACTCCTCGGCTTCTTTTCCATCCACATCGTCGATCACTTCATCCGCTCCAATTCGGCCGCTCTGCACAACCGTGGCAGAAACAGCTTGAGTTATTAGCAGTATATGCTGTTTTTACATATAGTGTATACATTATTTCATGTGTATTCTTCCAGATAAGGTTTGCTGGACATGGGTCACTTGTTCTTAAAATCCGTTTCTGGGTTATCTTAAGTCAAGAAAGTTTTGGCATTACATTTTTGTCTAAAGGAAAACATGTAGGAACTTTTAGAGTTTTCCTTAATAAATTAACAATGGCACTGCACTCACATCCAGCTGCTCTTTGGTGGGCTCAGGTGATCGATCGGGCACTGGCAAATCAGGAGGGTCATCAAAAGGGTCTTCTAAGATCACTGTGTGGTTTATCCTGCAGCAAAATGACACTCATATCATGACTGTAACTGGCACATTTTGCTCTGAGTATATAAAAATAATAATAATATTAATACATGTCTTTTTGGACACACAGGATACTACTACATAGACTACATAGGCAGTTTGTTTCGTTCACCTTAGAACTGTAATGGTTTGTGTATTTGTGCCCAAAAGTCACAATACAGTGGTCACAGTCCGGTTCACGCAGCCGCACGCAGAACTATGTAGATTGATGTAATGTGGAGGCAAAGTTCACAAGTATGAGTTCCACTCAAATTTTTAGCTGTATGCCATTACATAATATGCTGAGGTTACCATGATAAGCTGATTGGTGTGCGAGTCAGTCCCACTCAAGGGGGTGAGGTTCTCCCCACGTAGCTCCTATTAGGGATGGGCATTCGATTAAATTTTCTTCGTCGATCGTCGGGAGAATTAATGATCAATTATCGATTAATCATTAATATTTTTATATTAAAATTCATTATTTATTTAACTTTTTATAAATTAAAAACGCAATGAAAATACAAAGCGTGTTTTTACCTCGATGAGATCTTAATTACAAGAAGAACAACGTGTGGCAGTTAAACTGGAGGTTTGGCTAAACTTAGATAGATAGATAGATAGATAGATAGATAGATAGAGATAGATAGATAGAGATAGATAGATAGAGATAGATAGATAGAGATAGATAGATAGAGATAGATAGATAGATAGATAGATAGATAGATAGATAGATATCTATATATATATATCTATATCTATATATATATATATATATATATATATATATATATATATATATATCTATATATATCTATCTATCTATCTATCTATCTATCTATATATCTATCTATCTATATCTATATATATCTATATCTATATCTATATATATCTATATCTATATATATATATATATATATATATATATATATATATATATATATATATATATCCGTAATTTTCTCTGCTCGTTGTGCATCGCAGCTCCTCCGTGCTAACTCCGAGTTGATGCTAGGTTGAGACTGAGAGCAGGACGCACCGCCACCGACATTAACCAGGGTCGGATGCACTTTGTTTAAGTGGTACATCCTTTGAGTCGTGGCCGTGTTGTACTTATACACAGCGTCGCAGTGTTTGCAGTGAACTAAGTCGTTTTTTAAATCAAAATGGACCCACGCCACACTTCACCGTGACTTCTTCATGTTTACTTTGAATCAAAACGTAACTCGCAGCTAACTGAGCAGCCTATGGCGCCCCCGGGTGGTAAAATGTTTAATTACTGCTGACACACTGGAAATCATTACATTGCTGCAATCACACTACACAACGCAACCTGCATTAGTTTAATCGATGACAAATTAACGTGATCGACGAAATTCTTAATGATCAATCGTCGATTAATCATGCCCATCCCTAGCTCCTATGGCGCCATTTTGATGCTACCTGACTCTCACCCCCCCTTAGCATTCCATTGAATGCCATTCGGGTCGCTGGTTCAAGTCCCCGTACGGACCAAAGTATGGTGGTGGAGGTGCCAGTTCACCTCCTGGGCACTGCCAAGGTGCTCTTGAGCAAGGCACCGAACCCCCAACTGCTCAGGGCGCCTGTCTATCGACAGCTGCAGCCCCCCCCACTCTGACATCTCTCCATTACTGAGCATGTGTGTGTAATTCAGGCCTGTGTGTAATGTGTATTCTAACAACAGAGTGAAAACATTGTAATTTCCCTTGCGGGATTAATAAAGTATAAATGATTTATTATTATACGTCGGCAAGCTCAGTTTGCAGCTGTGCCGTAACGATCAGCCATCACCGGAAATGTGCTTCTAATAGACTTCACTGGTCTCCGTCCAGAGCAACGGGATCTGTTGGTCCATTTCTTTAACTGTCTATGGTCCCACTGTGGCGAGTACTAATGAAACGGCGGAGCTTGAAGACTCGCCTGCAGGTTCCCTGTCAGCTGTAACAGCAGCGGAGAGAGTTGCGTGTAAGATGAGGATGGTTTCTCTGCACTGCTCCACCTTTGTAGGGGATGTGAATGGAAACACATCCAACAAAAAAAAAAATTGTATTTTCATCCGAGATGCTTTTCAGTTAAATAGCCCGACCTGTTGCTTCTGGGGAAAGTGTTTGTTTAGTGTTCGTAATTGTGAAGTGTTTAAATGGTCCTTATTTTATTTTTTTAAATGAAAATAGTTTACCGAAGTTGCCAGAGGACAAAATGTTACCTCAGTCCCCAGCAGGAGGATTGTGTCTGTCTTTGACACTGTTCAAAATAAAATAAAAATAAAAAGAATCCTGATGCTTTTGGTTTTTTTTTCTATATAATCGTTAACGAAAACGAACAAAATAACGAAAACTAGGAGGGAAAAAACATTGTCGTTAACTGAAATCAAAATAAAAAACGATTACAAAAAACGAAAACTAGCTTAAACTGTAATGTCTGTTTGACTTCAAGAAGTTCACCACTTTACTCAAATCAAAGGTCTTCTTCAGTCTATGTCTATTTAGGTTTTTTCCTGGAACACGTCACTTACACATTTTGCACTTACTGCGGCGTCTTGTGTAGACTGTTTACATGTGTGCTCATCATCATTATATGTACATTTTATGTAATTTACGGGTGTTATTGTTGAATACATTGTGAATACATATTTCTAAAATTGTATGATGTTTTTGTTGTGTTATCATTACACATAATACTTTTTCTGACCTTTTTGAATCTTGCCCGACAACCCGTTTTACAAAAAAAGGACTAAAACTAATAAAAACTAAAACGATTTTAAAACAAATTAAAACTAAACTGATTTTGAAAACACAAAGTCAAAACGAAATAAAAATAGCAACTAATGAAAATTACTAGGGATGTCAAAATAACGCGTTCATTTTGATTAATTAATCTGAGAAAAAATAACGCAGATTAATCCATTCAGTGTATTTTTGTAAAATATCACCATTTCCAAGTGTTGCTTCACAATGTAGATTTATTGGAAAAGTTAACATCTTAACAACAACCCGATGTTCAACAATATCAGAATCTATTTTCTGTGCAAATAAGTAATCACAGATATGCAAAACTTGAAATTAAATAAAGAACAAGATACCTTGTATTGCACTTTCTAATGACACCATAATCTATTTTTTCCTTTGAATAATATTTCATATAATTTTCTCTTTCCTTTCAGTCGTGGGCTTTGTATATTTACTATCGTAATTTTGAGGATAAAGGTATAATGGGTTACAAGTAATATTTGGGCATAAAAAGCGATTATACTGTAACTAATCTGATCATGTTTGCTTGTTCACACACTGTGATACACCAGCTGACAGTAGATGTGCCTTCTACACTGACAGCAGCTATCCCTAATACACACTACTGGCTCTGCTTCTGACACTAAATCACATTTTATAAATTGTCATAATTCTCAGCACAAATCTCTCCTTTTTACAAAGCTTTCTGATCAAGTCAAGTCAGTTTCATTATGGTAGTGCCGAATCATCTGGAATCCTTAATTATCCCAGGGCATATAGAGCAGGTCTACATCACACTCTTATTAATTCTTATAATATTCAGTCAATGAGCAACGCTACCTGCCCAAACTGGAGTCATGGGCTCATATAGCTGGTGCTTGGTAACGTTACTGGCTCTTCATAGTCACTGTTAGAAGCAAACTGGACTAGTAGCTGCTGCTGCGGAGCTACAAGAATTTGATTCATAAACATAAACGCTGGTTTGCAGGCAACGTATTGTTTTGCAAGACAGCTAGCATCCTGCAATTCTCTTAACTAGCTAGCTTAGCTTACCTGTCATCGTCTTCATTTGGCGTTTCACTAAAAAAAGAAAAGTTAATTGAACGCGTCACTTTCTAGAGCTCTCCTTTTTAAATTGTCACTTTTTCAGTGCTGTTTTGCGCTTTCTATTACCCGTTTAAAACAGCTTATGTTTGCTCTCGGTGGCATCCTCCAACAAGCACCAGTGACTGAAGTGTACACGGAAGGTTTGTTAGTTTTTTAGCAAGGTGTTTCCGTCGGAGGACTCAAAACATAAATACGTCATCATCATTAACCAGGCTGCACTCTGCGAGTGCGCTGCATGAATGTAGAGAACAGTGGGCTGCAAGAAAAAATAAATACTGTAAATACAAAGAGTGGGCTGCGGTGCTCCCGATTAGCCAATCCAGGCTTGGCTGCATGTGACGCTAGTTAACACTACACTCAACAGCAGGTAACGTTAGCCTACCGCTAGCTAGTAGCTGATTTAAACACGGTTCAAATGCTAACAGCTAACGCTAAACAGTGTAAAGTTTGACTGTGTTTCTGCCGTTGTTGGAAAAACACAGACGGAGACGGTGCATTCAATGAAACTGGTAACCTACAGCTTCGCGTAGTTATTGTAAAATACCCTTCTGAATTTATTTCCTCAGCATATTAGGTCATATTGTTGATTGTTATGGTCGTTATTTGAACAGTGAGTTTTTTTTTTACTTTAATGATACTAATGCTGATTATTCATTGATTCATGTATATTTAAATATTTAAAATACTTTCACAGTAAAAACTATGTATGCAATTAATTTAGATTAATTAATCAGAGTCTGTAATTAATTCAATTACATTTTTTAATCGATTGACAGACCTAATAATAACCTTGGTGGTGTTACACCTCTTGTTCACCTGATATCCTGAAATGGGACGAAGTCTTTGTCCACAAAGGTCTCGTTGATTTTGGCCAAGATGTCCATGCCTTCCGTCACTTCCCCAAACACAGTATGGACTCCATTCAGGTAGTCCAAGTTCTCACCCATGGTAATAAGGAACTGAGGAAAAGAATGACAGATTAGGCGCATCATGTGAGTCATATCATGTCAGTATAACAACTTTTTAAGGTATAGCGATTCATTTTCAAATGAGATATGGGATGAGACAATACTGCTTATATCAATATAATTTGATGTTACACTACTCCCACTTCTTCTGTAAAGCCGTGCCTATGTTTGCATCTCTCCTCTAACACTCTCCACGCAACCCCGCCCCCACTCGCTTACAGGCCCTCCTGCAACATGAAGGGAGACACAGCGCCCGATTTTCCTACAGTTTTAATTGGTACTTACACAGCTGAATATTTTGTTAAGCAGGAAAACCTTTAATTGTACCAGTGTTTTTTGGATGCAACGTCCACTTCAGTTCTATGAGTTCAGTACTAAGAGTAAGTGAGACAGCGCCTTGACGCGGGAGAGAGATGTGACCCATGACCAAATTGCCATAGTTCATATAAATGCAGTGCAGAGACAATACAGACATTTTTTTATATTATGCTAGACCCGTTCATCATGAGTCACTCATCACAATCACTCTGTAAGTCCAGTCTGCAGTGTAGTTCAGACACTTCACTGATAAACCAGAGAACTGCACAACCAGCTTCATAGTCCCCCCTCAAGAAATTTTATGGGTAAAAGACTTCAATTCCTGCATTCTGATACATTTTTAGCCACCAATTTATGGTAAAAACGTCTATATTTATGGCAAGGAAATGACAAAATTCTGGTGGCAGGTAACAATTCAAAATATAAAATATAATGGAATATTATTATATTCAGTAGTCCAGTAAGGGGGCTTTCACATCCGGGACATGGGCCGTATACGACAACACACAGCATGAACAGGGTTTTATGGTAACTTTTTTCCCCAAGGAGCACGTTTTGCTCCCACTGTGAAAAATGTAGGATTGACTTACAGAGACTACTGCTTTTACTGCTAAATTCAACAATAACACAATCATGTTATGGATACAAAACATTATGAAGTGTAATGTTTTCTATGTTCTATTGCTCAGAAATTATCAGTGATATTGAATATAGCCTACAGTGTAATAACCCTAACCCACCACAGTTCATGCATACATGTAAACCGCGGATTAATTGCAGAGTTTAACCTTCATAGTGTAAAACTAAATAGTACGTGAATGGGGCACAGCAGAAAGACGGAGCAGAACGATGCTGCTTGTTCAGGGATGTCATGTGTACTCCTGTAGGTCTACACTTCACATCAGGTGTTAAAACCAACTGGACCAAAACACTGAACTGGACTACTATTTAACACAACAAAACATTTTTAACCGGTAATGAACTGTGTCAATTGAATACTGATGCCGTAAGACGGCCGCGCGGACAGACAGCAGTCGGAGCTCCAGCAAAGCTGAGCCCGTCAGCAAACTGAGATCCCGTTAAGCGCCAGTTATACTAGCGCTTCCAAAAGTGCGTGCGGAAATCGTGACGTCACAGGACTGCCGTGAGTATTTATACTCGCGTGTGGTGGTCGCGACACTAGTTGCAGTCTTCTCCTGAACAGCGGTGGCCCCGGGGCTGAGAGGTTTTGTAGGCCCCCCATCCCCTCGATTTACAGAGTCTCATTTTAAAAAAGTGTAATATCTAGGTAATCTACATCACAAAATGCATTAGTTTCTTTCGAGACATACAACAGTGAGTTTTCACTCTTTGAGCCAGAAAACACCATAATATTGTTATTAACATATCACTGAGTCCACCTGAGCATTAACACAAGACATAAAGACACTTTATGTAACAACCACACACAGCAACTTATGGTGATGATAAAACCAAAATGTGTGAAAGTATGATTTCAAACAATATTATGAAAAACATCACCAACCATCACCTGTCTGCACAAACATTGATAATAACTGATAACAGCATTAGCAAAGAACAGCAACAGATCAAAGCAGGAGCCTCTTCTCTGGCCTCAGCGGGCCCTGTGAACCAATCACATGCACCTGCTGGCGCTATAGGAGGCTTCACTCTGTGGAGAGAAGCCTGCCCTCTTGTTTTTTTCAGCAGCGCCTGACAAACCGGAAACAGTTGACTGTTGACTGACTCCGGTCAGTTTTTAATTAGCTTACATAACAGTTAATTTTGTTACGGTATGAACTTAATCCTAGGAAAGGGAAACGTATATAAGACCTTTGTAGAAGAAAAAATCCAAGACTTAACGAAATCCAAGACTTTGTATACCAAATTCAAGGCTTTATTAACAATAATGTAAATAAATTATATTTCTCCAAAGTTGACGGTAGGCTACGTAAATTAATTCATTTCACAATGTCACATCAAACTGTCTACATCAAACCAGTTTACCTTTGCAAACACCATCCTCCCAACCAAACTAACTTCGTAGTTAGTGTTTCCCCCTAAACATTGTATGTAGGTCACCTATTTTGGTTTCAAAACGGCGAATTTCGCTGAAAGGTGAGTGATTTTCATGTATGTCTCTCTCAAATAGGCCTATTCCTGCTGTACATTTTCAAACAGGGAAGCAAACCCTGTCTTTGCAAAAAAATGTTTTTGGTCCATATTGCCTGACCCTAATATGACTTCTGCTAAAAAACCAAAATCCCTCTACACAGCTTGTCACACAACATTTTTGTCACACCAAAAATAGCTACATTGGTAAGGCCAGAGTAATGTAAAATATCCTATTCTATAGTAGACATGATGATTTCTGTATGAAACTATAGTATGGGGTTCTTCAACTAATCAGCTGATTTATATAATATATATATTATATAAGTTATTTGTAACTTTATCATTAAACCTAGCACCAGGCATCTTCTGCTCTGTAATCTTTTGGCAACTTGCAGGGCAAACGACAGTGTGACTGTACATCTTATTCACCTGAGAACCATGCTGATCATTTCCATTGTTCACCATGGACACCGTCCCCTTCTTCCTGTGTTTGATACGTGGCGTTTTCTCTGCATCAAAAAAGCGGGCCTGGTCCCCATAGAGTTTGCTACACACACACACACACACACACACACACACACACACACACACACACACACACACACACACACACACACACACACACACACACACACACACACACACACACACACACACACACACACACACACACACACACACACACACACACACACACGAACATTTCTCAGTGTTCAACTTGAGGTGTCAAAAAACAGCCAACAACAAAGGTTGATGAAGATGACTGACCTGTAGACAGATTCTCCACCACGCCCTGTCCCAGTGGGATCTCCAGTCTGCACAATGAAATCTCTCTGAAGAGGAGACAAACACATTGTTACGGCATCTGTCCAACTTCAAAGATGGACAGATCAATTAGGAGAGCATTAACATAAAACAAACTTCACATCACTTTTAAGACTGCCTGCCTGCTGCTTTGTCTACTAAATTTAAACAGCTCAGAAAAAGATTTAGTAAATAATAAAGTAAATAATTTAATTTAGGGATTGTGTTACATTATAAGGACAGATAATATTTAAATTTTCTTTATTGAGCCCCAGGGGGGAAATTACAATTTTCTTTCTTTCTGTTGTTAGAACACACTACAAACAGGCCTGATATACATACACATGCTCAGGTCCTATACATGCACAAATGGAGAGATGTCAGAGTGAGGGGGCTGTGACTGCTGGACAGTCACCCCGAGCAGTTGGGTGTTTGGTGCCTTGCTCAAGAACACCTTGGCAGTGCCCAGGAGGTGAACTGGCACCTCTCCACCTCTTCAGAAGTAGTATGTCCCAAATGCAAGCATACTCAAGGCCGCTTTAATGCACGGGCTTACCTGGGCTGAAGCCCAGGGGCCTCCCATGTTCAGGGGCCTCCCATATTCACGTTAATGATGAGCTGAAAAGGTCATATTGTTTTGTAACTTGTCAGGTTTTCTGTCAATCACAGGGTACATGGCTGCTGATTGATCCAAATTATGAGTGACCCACGTGGCGCCATGGCCCAATGGCCCGTGGGCTTTCCTATCAGAATGTCTATAGTTACTTTTGGGGTGTGTCCCTCTATGACTGAGTGACATTAAGTGGAAAATGTCGGGGAGGACGTTTGAGAGTGGTGCCCAGAAAAAAAAAAACGTATTAAGAAGGAGTTGCGCAAAAAATATCAACTAAAGAGCATCCCAAAGCTCACTGGATTTTTTAAACCAGCTGCTATTATAGATGGACCCAGCACCGGAGGAAGATCGCTATCCCGCACACCGGAGGCAGGAGCGGAGGACGCGCAGGTGGATGTAGCTGGAGAGGAGCAGGGGACCGCCCGCAGCAATGGAGGGGAGGAGGAGGGGGGAGCACACAAGCCCCAGAGAGAGGACCAGGCCGCAAACCAGTTAGCGATAGGGGGAGACGAGTCAGATGACCCGTATAACAGTGACCCGGGCCGCTGGGGAAACAATATTGATACAAAAGTGCGGGTTTATTGGGCGGAAATGGGACCGGAGTCCTGTCAAAATAAAGATGCTGACGTGTCGGCATCGGAACGCCAATATAAACAGCAGAGAAGATTTTTCTCAAAAAAGCATTTCAAACGCAAACTCAGTAACGGAGAGTGTGTGCCCAGAGAATGGCTCTGTTATTCACCATCAGCAGGTAGTGTGTTTTGTTTTGCATGCAAGATATTTGGCGAGAACAAGGAAAAGTCTGCATTTGTGAATGGGGGCTATTTTGACTGGAAACATGCTAATGATCGTATAGCAGAACATGAAAGCTGTGACATTCACAGAAAAGCCATGATCGCTTACATCAATCAAGCAGCTGACAGTGGGACAGTGGACTCAGAACTCAAAAAACAGTTCAATGAGGAGTGTGAATACTGGACACAGGTTCTACAGAGAGTTTTTACTGTTGTGAAGTTTTTGGCTGAACGGGGACTTGCTTTCAGGGGTGACAGCCACAGGTTTGGAGACACTGACAACGGCAATTATTTGGGTGCATGGAGCTTGTCAGCCAGTTTGATCCTTTTTTAAAGGCTCATATTGAAAAATACGGAAACGCTGGCAAAGGAACCCCATCCTACCTCTCCCTGAATGTGTGTGAGGAATTCATACAGCTGATGGGACAGAAAGTGCTCGAGGAAGTAATCAGCAGAGTGAAACTTGCAAAGTATTTCGCTATCAGTGTGGACTCCACGCCAGATATCACACATGTGGACCAGCTGACTTTCATCCTGCGGTACGTATCACCAGAGGGCTGTATAGAGGAGCGCTTTGTAAAGTTCCTCCCTATTGAAAGCCACACGGGAGAAGCACTGTTCAACTCAGTTATTAGTGTTTTAGAGGAGATGGGCATTGACATTAATAACTGTAGAGGACAATGTTATGACAATGCTAATAATATGTCAGGAGCCTACAAAGGCGTGCAGGCCCGCATCAAGCAGATCAGCTCATTGGCACAGTGGGTACCCTGTGCAGCACATACCCTAAACCTGGTGGGGGTCAACAGTGTGAACTGCTGTGAGGAGACTGAACAGTTTTTCAGTTTTGTACAAGCTTTGTTCAACTTTTCATCAAAGACCACTTCACGCTGGCAGATGATCAGGGCAGGGTTGCAGCCCAATGATAATAAAAGAATAGAGACTTTGAAATCGCTTTCTGACACAAGATGGTCAGCGCACGCTGTTGCAACCAAAGCCCTATGTCAGAACTATGCAGGGATCCAGCAGTCATTACTCAACATTGCTGATGATGAGCACCAGAATTAGAGCACAAGAGAGGAGGCTAGGGCATTGCACAAAAAGATGAACAAACTGGAAATTGCATTAATGTGCAACATGTGGAATGCCATCCTTCAACGTTTCCAGGGTGTGAGTACTGCACTACAAGCAGTGGAATTGGATCTGTGCAATGCTGTGGATCTGGTTCGGTCATTGCGTGAATATGTAGCAGGCCTCCGGGATCAGTTTGATAGCTTTGAGACAGCTGCAAGGAACATGTCCTCCATTGTGTCTCATGAGTACAAAGCAGACACCCAGCGAAAGAAAAAAAGAAAGAGACAGGCTGATGAGTCATCTGAGCCTGAGTGCGAGCTATCAGGCCGCAAACGCTTCTGTACATCTGTGTACATCTATGTCATTGACCGTTTAGTGTCAGAACTGGACAGAAGGTATCAGTCATACAAAGATGTGTGTGAAAACTTCGGGTTTTTAAATGGGTTGCACTTGATTTCCCCCCCAAGACCTCCGCTCAGCAGCATTGCGCCTGCAAAGGAAATACAACAGTGACTTGGAGGAGGACTTTGTGGAGGAGGTGGTACAGTTAAGAGAATTTGTACAGGATGAAAATATGAGCAGCACGTCTGCAGTGGAGTTACTGAAATGTTTAAGAAGAAGAAAACTCCATACAGTGTTTCCAAACACAGACATAGCTCTCCGGCTATTCCTGACTATGCCAGTGACCAACGCGAGCGGAGAACGGTCCTTCTCCAAACTGGGCTTGGAGAAAAATAGACTGCGATCAAGCATGCAGCAAGACAGAGTCAGTCATCTCACACTGATGTCTATTGAGCATGACATCCTTCGTGATTTGGATTTTAAGGACATAATTAGGGCCTTTTCTTCAAAGAAGACCAGACGAAAGCACTTCTAAAAAGGTAAGAAAGTGCTGTATTTATAGCTTGTGCAGGTTTTAAATTGTTGTGGTTGTGCATTGTTTTAAGAGAAATGCACATTTATACTGCAAACATTCTATAAATGTTGCTCAGTTTCATCTTTTTGGTACCTGGCATTAGGCCATGTTGCTGTGGTGCTGAATGGGGTGTGTTTGTGTGTCTGTGCAGGTGCATGTGATTGGTTCACAGGGCCCGCTGAGGCCAGAGAAGAGGCTCCTACTTTGATCTGTTGCTGTTCTTTGCTAATGCTGTTATCAGTTATTACCAATGTTTGTGAAGACAGGTGATGGTTGGTGATGTTTTTCATAATATCGTTTGAAATCATACTTTCACACATTTTGGTTTAATCATCACCATAAGGTTGCTGTGTGTGGTTGTTACATAAAGTGTCTTGTGTTGATGCTCAAGTGGACTCCATGATATGTTAATAACAATATTATGGTGTTTTCTGGATCAAAGAGGGAAAACTCACTGTTGTATGTCTCGAAAGAAACTAATGCATTTGGTAATGTAGATTACCTAGATATTACTTTTTTTTTTTAATGAGATTCTATAAATTGAGGGGATGGGGGGCCTAACATTAGGTTAAGGCGGCCCTGAGCATACTGCATGCATTACGGGAAGCTGCAGGAGTACTAAAAGTAAAAAGCAAAAGTTTGGAACGCAGCCTGTCTGGGACTGACGTTATATCGCCCCCCTCAGGCAAGTTCAAATGAGTTCAGCTGAGATTGATAGATCGGTTACATTTAGGGTACCCACCTGCACATTGTGGATGAGGCAGTAGTTGTAGTACTTTATCTTGCATAGTTTCACAAAGTTGAGGCAAGCTTCAGAAGAAAAAAGAGCAGAGGTTAAACCGACATATACAACGACAGTCAAACATAACCATACCCTTAACAACACAAGCGTCTATTTAGCGTAAATACATTAATGCCAAATAAGGCTATGTGCTGGTATTCCAACTGTGTTGTTATTGCCCGGTTATCTATTTGCTAATAGTGCTACTAATGCTAAATAAACCAAATAAACCAAATAAACACATGGATAGGACGCGAGCAAGCTAACAGCCTCTGCTAGCACCCACTAATTCTGTGCTTCAGCTGGTCAATAACTTAACGTTACTCAACTAGCAACCAGTTGCTCGCGGAATGAGCTGATGTTAAGTGCAACAGCTTAATTTTCTTACTTTTAGGCCTTTCTTCTGTAAACAAATCAATTACGACATCGCCCAACGTCGTTTCAAGGAGCACCGCCATGCTGCTGACGTTCCTGATCTCGCGAGAAGAGTGTTTGGAAATTCGGGAAGTTCAGCGAGCGTGCGCAGTTGATATGTGTTGCTCAATGTTTTTGTTGTAGCTTAGCTAGCTCTCTTGCTGTTCCTGACAGGTGAAGTGAATACAAAATGGAAATGTCAGGTCTGTTAGTTAATGTTATATCTCTTCTTTTTGCCTCAGTAACGTGCACACAGTCGTCGCCTAGGCAACTGAATACGGTAATATGTCTGCAACAGCACACATTGAGCCAACTGATGATGTTGATGTTAGCTTAGCTTTAGCTCAACGATTAGCCTAACTGGCAGACATTGTGTTATTTACTTGATGTCTGTCTGTGGTTTCTTTTATTTTTAATGATTGATTTCCACAGGAAAACATCCTGATTAATGTGACGGCGGGGACACTGGCGGACACACAGCTGCAGGACTCCAACAACTTACAGGTAACGTTAACGTTATACAGTAACTTAACGTTACTAAACGAAATTAACGTTACAGAGGCGAGGCGACCAATCAGCCAAACCTTACCGTTGTTGTTGATATTTCTTCTTTCAGATCAATTTAAACATATCGGTGGGCGAAGAGCAGGTGCTGGTCAATGATATCCCAGTAGAGCTGTCAGGGGTCACCAGGTTCAACTGCCAAGCGCTTCTCTGTGAGTTTTCCTAAACATAAGTACTAAACCATAATAACACTAACCAGAAGAAATTACAAATCTTATCCTGAATAAAATACATTCATAGAATGAATTATTCTTGTTACACGTCTAATTACACCCTAGGAGGGAGGGATAGATAGATAGGAAACCTTAGCATACTCTATACATTTAAGATATATATCTATAGAATACACAATATAACAATAAACTACAATGCACTATGAATATACTAAACTATTAAGATAAAAAAAATAACAGAGGATAACATACTATAAACATTAGACAAGCAGTGAGGTAGAGTGGGAGAATATACGTATATGTTGCTGTTGCTGGCTCAAATGCTGCTCCCCCAGCTGACAACAGCAAAGTACAGTGGACTGGCACCAACAGACTGATGGGAGATTTCCAACATCTTGCTGCACACTTTGAAGGATATAAGTTTCTTCAGGAAATAGAGTCTGCTCATCCCCTTCTTATATACAGCCTTGGTAGGGCTGTAACAATTCCAAATGTTGCTGTACAATTAATTGTCTCAGAAATAATTCCTATTAACAATATAATTGTCTCTTTAAGTCACATTTAAAAATATTTATGAATGTATTACTTTTTTAAACAATTTTCTTTTGATTGAATTGAATTGTATGACAGTTTTGAATAAATGCATACATCTTTTGGTAATATTACTGACATTTGACCCAGATGATGTAGTAACAAAAGCACACAGCCTATGAAGTAAACAACGCCTCTTTATTATCATAAAACACATTTTCTATCTCTACCCCCCCACCCCTGTCATTTTTGTTGCTATGAACATGTATAGGGTCAAGTGCCAACAACTAACAATCAAAATAATATTAAATATATAGTCTGACCAATAATCACCTATATAATTACAATTTGGCATATCTAAACAATCAATAATGACCAGTCATACGCCTTAAGATCTTAGCAATTAATTGCAGTTTACCAAAGAAACTGGGATTTTTAAAAATAATTGACCATTATCTAATAATTGTTACAGGCCTAAGCCTGAGTAGTGATCCTCCAGTCACATTGCTAAGGCATGGAAAAATTTAATTAATAATGGGTTTCTGTAACCCTAAGAAACACCTCTCAACTAGGGCTGCAACTAACTATTATTTTCATTGTCTATTGATCTAATGAATATTCTCTCAATCAATCGATTAGTTTTTCGGTCTCTAAAATGTCAAACATGAAATAGTGAAAAATGTCATTCACTGTTTCCCAAAGCCCAACATGACGTCCTCAAATGTCTTGTTTTGTCCACAACTCAAAAATATTCATTCATTTACTGTCACAGAGGAGGGAAGAAACCAGGAAGCTGGAATAGACAACTTGTACTTTTTTTCAGAAAAGATGACTCACACTTAATCAAGATTAGGGTTGGGTATCGGTTGGATTTTTACGATGCCGAACCGGTACTTCCGATTCCTAAACCGATTCTTGAAAAAGTGTAATATGTTTACTAGCGATCACGTGTAGTGAATGGTTAATATGCTTTTACATTCGTTTTGGTGAGCCCAGAGGGAAAATATGGCATTTTAAAAGTAGCCATTTACGGTAGCTAGCTAACGGTAGACTACAGAGAAAGTGGGATATTTTTACGTGTGTTTTGGAGCGACAGAGGGAAAATATTTCAGTCGACACATTAAGTGGAACCGAAATTTGCGTTCTAATCCGGTCCGATTCCTACCGGTTGCATAGGAACCGGTTCCAACCCAACCCTAATCAAGATTAATCGATTATCAAAATAGTTGGTGATTAATTGAATAGTTTGCAACTAATCGAATAATCGATTCATCTTTGCAGCTCTACTCTCAACTCTCCAATGTATGGTTTTTCTGTTAAGCATATTTTGTTCCTCTTGTCTGCCCCACACAATCTGTTTCAAACAAGATTTTTCAGTTATATCTGCAGCCAGGGCATGAAGTTAACTTTTTTGACCACCAGCCACTGTGGTGGGTGGATTTAAAAATCCACCTGCCACAATGACTTTTTACCAGCCAGATTTTTTTTTGCCTCATAAAGGTGAAAAACAGGAATTACTGTGTCTCTCTGATCCTATCCTGTCCTATTCATCGTAGCCTGTGTATTAAGGCAAAATATAATAATTTATTGAATTAATCAAATTTGAACATACAGCTAGGCCTATGTGTCAGTGTCAGTGGCTTGTTGATCTTTACATTGTTAGTTCATTTTCTATCCTGGTCTGGGACACACATTTATACGGTTTGAGTAGCTTATTGGACTTTAACTTATTGCACTTACAATAATGAGCGTGCTGTCCTCAATTTAGGTTATTATGTACGTCTCATCTCCGTTTTTTCCTGCATTCACCGTGTGTGTGTGTGTGTGTGTGTGTGTGTGTGTGTGTGTGTGTGTGTGTGTGTGTGTGTGTGTGTGTGTGTGTGTGTGTGTGTGTGTGTGTGTGTGTGTGCGCGCCGCGGGGGAAATGGAGCAACAGCCCAGGACAGGACTGAAACGGCAGCAGCTTTCAGAGTGAAACATCGCTACAGCTACATTGATGTTAAAATGTCTACCGGTTGGCAGGACAGTCTGAAATGTTTTGCACGGTCTGTCGCTGTACGTTTTGTTGGTAAATGTGAAATGTTCGAGTCACACACGTCTTGTCTTCGTTATCAGAAACAAGGAAATGAATTTGACCCGTTCTCACTACCGCTTGGTCAGTGGCTGCACGTGGGACTGCTGGGATTGTCACGGTAATGCAAATGCGATAGGGGGCCCCGGCTGTCAATCAATGTCTTCCAGTGATGCAGGCCCCTGATTGGTCTGGGCCCGTAAGCAACCGCGTACCCTGCTTACCCGCGTCCGAATCACTCAATTCTCATTGGCTACCTGCCAATGTGGCAGGTAGATTGACAGTGTTACCCGCCAATTGCAAAATTCACCCACATTTGGCGGGTGGGCGGGTGTTAATTTCATGCCCTTTCTGCAGCACTACAACACACAATCAATCTAAAACAGGGTTTCCGCAGGGTCTTAAAAAGTCTAACATTTCAAAATCAAAATTTCGGGCCTTAAAAGTCTTAAATTGTGTTTTAGATGTTACATGATTTTAAACAGGTGTTAATTGTCCCACGTTCATGTAACGCTGCCTCTAATGCTTCTTTTTTTTTCTTTCACTAGTCCAAATATAATTTCACTGCATTACGACTACAAATGAGACCAACATGCAACTTATATTGCAGCCATTCAGCTTTGGTGTTATTGCTGCGAGTCTCTTTCAGATTATACCACGGACATAAAACAGATTTTATTCTTCAGCCATGGGGAAATGCAAGTTTAGCGATACTGAAAAAACTGAATTTAGGGCCTGAGTTGATGTTTTGATAAAGGTCTTAAATTTCCTTCTTAATGGTCTAAACAAGTCTTACATTTATTCGACTTGGTGAAACCTGTTAAACTCTGTAAAAGGAGTCTGAAATAATGGATGCCTTCAAATTGTCAAATGTATTTCACTTACATATATTCAAATGTGTATTCAATTTCCAGTAGACGGCATCAATGGAAGCAGTGAGTTTGAATCTGGGGACTTAGTGTCCACTGTCACCCGGGTGATGGTGAGCCAGAACCGGCTATACAGCGACTCAGAGGAGGTGGTGGCTCTGCAGGTGTTCAGTGAAGTAATAGAGATGGAGGGCAAACAGGTAACTATCTCTTGACCATGACAATTGGAGAGAATATACCAACATAACCTTGTTATTTGTTCTTTTACCCTCAAAACATACAATCTTACCAGTCATATAATGTATGATCAGAACTGATCAAATACAGTAATAGGCTTTATTCACACTTGGCGTCTTTTTTGACAAGAAAAAGTTGACTAGAGTACAGTATCCTAGCTAGAGCGCTATGTGTAGCGGTGCTCACGTTAGACAAAACAAAGTGGTGGAGCGAGCTAGAGAAAGAACAAAGAGAGAGAGAGCGGTGCTAACGTTGGATAAAACAAAGTGAGTTCCCTGAAGAGGGAGCACCCGGTCATATCTTATAACTCTCTGTACTCCGACTGCATTTTTTCTTGTTGTTATGGAAACAGCAGGTCTGGCTACTCCGCTTGTCATTGGTCAGCTGTCAAAAAAGCACTTGACGTAGGGCGTTTTTGTTTTAGAAAAGTTTAACTTTTTTCAACTTCAAAAAGACGCTCCGAGCTGCAGAAAAAAAAGTCGCCGGTGACGTTTTAAAAAAGCCCTCAGAACGTTTTTGAAAACACGGTTTACTCCATCGGATTTTAATGTAAAACAGACACTGGCAGCTCAAAAAAAAGACACCAAGTGTACCCTGTGTAAAACCATCCATCCATCCATCGTCGTCCGCTTATCCGTGGTCCAAACTTCCCTTTCCCGAGCCACATTAACCAGCTCTGACTGGGGGATCCCGAGGCGTTCCCAGGCCAGGTTGGAGATGTAATCCCTCCACCTAGTCCTGGGTCTTCCCCGAGGCCTCCTCCCAGCTGGACGTGCCTGGAACACCTCCCTAGGGAGGCGCCCAGGGGGCATCCTTACCAGATGCCCGAACCACCTCAGCTGGCTCCTTTCGACGTGAAGGAGCAGCGACTCTACTCCGAGCTCCTCACGGATGACTGAGCTTCTCACCCTATCTCTAAGGGAGACGCCAGCCCCCCTCCTGAGGAAACCCATTTCGGCCGCTTGTACCCTGGATCTCATTCTTTCGGTCATGACCCAGCCTTCATGACCATAGGTGAGGGTAGGAACAAAAACTGACCGGTAGATCGAGAGCTTTGCCTTCTGGCTCAGTTCTCTTTCTCTCTCGTCACAACGGTGCGATAAACTGAATGTAATACCGCCCCCGCTGCGCCGATTCTCTGACCAATCTCCCGCTCCATTATCCCCTCACTTGCGAACAAGACCCCAAGGTACTTAAACTCCTTCACTTGGGGTAAGGACTCATTCCCTACCTGGAGAAGGCACTCCATCGGTTTCCTGCTGAGAACCATGGCCTCAGATTTAGAGGTGCTGATCCTCATCCCGGCCGCTTCACACTCGGCTGCAAACCGATCCAGTGAGTGCTGAAGGTCACAGGCCGATGATGCCATCAGGACCACATCATCTGCAAAGAGCAGCGATGAGATCCCCAGCACCGAACTGCAACCCCTCCCCACCACGACTACGCCTCGATATCCTGTCCATAAATACTACGACCTGTGTAAAACATGATTTGTAATAGCAGTATTTTGGGTTTGTATCATTTAGGTCCAGCAGCCTGACATGTGTGAGGTGAAAATACTGATGAGCCCAGATTTCCAGAAGCTGGCTCAGTTTACCAACATCTACCCCATCGGACACAGTGAGATCTTCAGGGTTCCCAGGGAGAACGATGTGGTGGTCACTGACCCACCAAATCCTAGAAAAGGTATGAAAACATCTAATCCTCATTTTTTTTAATCATGCAGATACTTTATAGGGCCTTTTCACACCTGAAAGTCCAAACCAAGGGTCCGGACCAAGGCTCATGTTTTTGTTACATTGTATACATTTGATCCGGTAAGTTTTGGTTTTACACTGCACTTATGCAAGCACACAGAACATGACATAACTACGTCCTGTTGTCATCACGTACATGAGCCTTGTCTCCTGATACTTTTTGATTGGTTTGTAGATGGGCTTCCCCGTACTCTCGTATCCTCTGTGCATCAGAGTTTTTTCGACTGACCCCTGCTCTCCTCTTTCTGTTTTGTTGCGCTGACACAAGACACGGGAACTTGGGTTTTGAGGAGTGTCGTGTTTTCAGATTTTGAGAAAAGAGAGGCTTTGTCCAATGAAGATTGACAAAAAGATTTAATAACAAAATGGCATGACAAAAACAAGTTTTTACGCTGCAGCGGGCTGAAAAGCTGTCTCCTAACGGATCCACATCTTTGAAGTCCCTCTCCTTCCCTCTACATTCTCCTGGAGATGTGGGCGGTTCCTTTTCCCCACGTGGCTTAGGACCATTTTCCATTGGTCCTTCGTTGGCACGGTGGCATGTCCATGCCCCTGGATCTCTTCGTCGCCCCCTTAAGAAGGACGTACTTTTAACTTCATATTTGTTCAAGGTTACTGTCGGTCATAGATGAAAGTCTTATCATGGGGATGTCAATTCTTTTCAAGCTACAGGAATAAACATTCTTTTGTTCTAATCTAGTCGGCACGCCAGCAGGGGTCGGTTCCAAAACAGATACACTAAGGGTTTCTTCCTGCCTCTAACTTTTGGAGAGCAGACAGACATGATTTAATTAACTTGAGAAGCTAAGTTTTACTGCTCAAGTGGAACGGTATTGTTACAATTGTTCTGCCTAACCCAACTGCAGCGTATATTGTGAATACATTAAAACATAAAAGATCAATCAAAGATCTGCATTGTTTTAACATTTTTAAACTCTACAGGAGCTGCAGCATTTATTCAAAGAGAAAGTAAAACCTACACTGTACATTTACTACCGCCCAACAAGTAAACTGCCAATTTATCTGCTCTGTCTGCTCTGAGCGCATCCACCGTCACACTCTCTCATGTACACTCTAAGCTCTGAGCTGTTGAAAAAGAGCTTCTCCGGTCTTATAACACGACGACAGCCTGCCAGAACTTCCTGTATTTGGTCCAAAAGTCCAAACCATCTGGAAAAAAAAAGCTTTCACGCTGGAAATGAACCGGATCATGGTTCAGTTTGATCCTCTTTTGGTCGGTCCAAATTTCGGCTGTATGGTTCGGATCAAACTGAAAAGTTGGAAAGTCTGGACTAAACGACGTAGGTGTGTATTATTAACTTTCCCACTCTTTTTTTTTTTTTTTTTTAAATCAGACGAAGAACAGCTGATCTCCCAGACCACTAGCCAGTACCCCCTGAAGCACACAGAGACCACCCAGGAGGAGATTGCAGCCCCGGGAAAGCTCCCAGAGACTCCACTTCGTATGGACCCCGACCTGCTGTATGATGTCAGATACGATGATGAGTTTGATGTCAGAGAGCCGAGCCAGCCGGATCAGATTCAGATGGAGACTCCGCCCAAAGAATTGTTATCATCATACTCTGTAAGCCCAGTCTAATGCTAACCTAGTACTGCCTCAGAGGTGTCAGTGGGGTAAGGTGTTTACATGAGGTTTGGGAAATCGGGGTATGGCCTTAACCCGAATATAATCGTTTTTTTAAACTGCATGTAAACACACTGATATATCCTTGAGTACAGGCTGTTAAGGAAAAAATTTAGGAGCAGCACAACTCATTTTACACACGTGAAGAAGGTTTAGGAGACTTTGATGACTTGCACAGGGGCATTTAATGAATTCCCAATTGAGGAGAGAATTAAGCAGGCAGTACAGTATAACCATGATGCAGTGCCGTCCCAACTCTTAAGTTCCTGTCTTCCTGAAAGTGTATTTAAAGGAACACGCCTTTTAGCTTATTCACCGTATCCCCCAGAGTTAGATAAGTCCATACATACCCTTCTCATCTCTGTGCGTGTCCTCTGTCTGACGCACCCACCGCTAGCCTAGCTTAGCACAGATCCTGGAGGTAACCGGCTCCATCTAGCCTAGCTTAGCACAGATCCTGGAGGTAACCGGCTCCATCTAGCCTAGCTTAGCACAGATCCTGGAGGTAACCGGCTCCATCTAGCCTACTTCTCCCAATAAGTGACAAAATAACGCCAACATGTTCCTATTTACATGTTGTGATTTGGAAAATGCTATATTCAGAAAAAGGTCTTATTTGGAATATCCAACCGCTGTTTCAATATGCTGTTTACGTGACAGTCAGAATATTGTCATATTCGGAATAATAGTGGAATATTGGTGTGAATGTACTCATTGTAAATCTCTGCAAATGGGTCTTATAGACATTTGTCATCTTGGTTTTCTAGCCTTCACCTGTGCACATGGCTCAGGCCCCCTTCTATAGCATGTAGCACTGGTAGAGCCTTGTACCAGCAGGAAAAGCTCATGTCTCCATGTCCATCCTCTCCTCAGGCCATGTGTCAGTGGGTGGAGGAAGTGAGGGAGCGTCTGAGGCGCTTCAGCTCCGAGTCGCTGCCTCTTTTCTTCCTGGTTATGTGGGTGGTGGTGATCGGCGTTGTTGGGTCAGCGGTTATCGTCAAGATCTTGGACATGTTCTTCCCAACTTGTGAACACAAGTGAGTTTGTTTCACGGTGTTTATGATTGAACAAATGGCAATGGCAATTTACTTCATATAGCACCTTTCATTACACATATACACAACAGCATAAACAGAACAAAGCATACACAGGAATAATGTATAATGTAGAATATTAGCTGTGTGCAGTCATTGAGGAACTGGTTCAAGGAAATGTCTCTGACACATAGAATGTTAAGCTTTTAACTATAGTTTAAGCCTTTTATGGCATAATAATGCATAGTGTACCAGACAGATAAGCAGAAGAACAAGAAAAGACGGTTAAAGTTAAGAGACTAGGAGAGGAAATTGCATCACACAGAGGCCCCGACCTTGGTGTGTGTGTTTTGTGAAAGATAACAGTTTCTGGAGACCCCCCCCCCCCTTGTGTTCTGGTAAACTTAAGTCCGATGAAAGAAGGCGCAGGAATTAATAAATTGGAGTCAGATTTGACGGGCCTTAGGGCATTATTTATTATAAATTCCACAATAAGCATCAACACAACAAGACAATTCATAAAAACTAACAAAATACAAATGCCCTCCACACAGAGATTTTAAATATCCAGAAGATCTACTTTACCATGTCATCAGTGACCAGTGACCTCCCTTACCTGATTATCTCTTTTCTTTTTTACAGGCACATTTTTCACCTAAACCCTGTCACTTTAATGCCCGAGGATGAGAAGCACACTCTGCTGGAGAACATAGAAATTGAGGCAGAAGAAGAAGAAGAGGAAGAGAAAAAGCCTTGAATGAGGGTCGACTTAGCCAGCTCCTTTATTTTCAGTTTGTTCTTATTTGTTTTTCAACCTTGGTTACCCTTTTACATTTTCAGCATGGCCTGGTTTTCTTGTTTGCTTATATTCAAAATGTGTGAAGCAGTAGGTCGTGTTTCAACAGCCATGCAGCAGGAGGTTGTTTAATGCTGGTCCACCTCAAATTTAGTGGCATGATCAAAATGGGAAAGAAAGTAAGTGATTCGTAGTGCTGAATCTCAACTTCCCATGTTGTGATGTCAGCTGTGAGTCAGTGTGTTAACCTAAGTCTGTGCAATCCAACTCTTGGCTCCTGTGATTGGTCAGATAGTTTATGAAAAGTCACTTTTATCCAGTCACAAATGACGTGTGCTTTTACAGTAACATTTACTAGAAATGACCTAATTTGGTACTTTTGCTTTACCCAGGTCATGTCGGACAGCTAGCCTGCATAATATATATCTTGTTTGTTTAATATGTACCAAAAACAAAGTGTGAAAAGTATTACGTTCCAGACCATATCTGACACAGTGACTTCCTTCGAGGCTTACCATGAGGTTGCCAGGCATCCATGCAAAGACTCCAGGAAGTCATTGCTTGATCCTTCCATTCAGCGTCGGGCAAAAAAAGGAAATAAGCGTATTACTTAAACTGTCAAACTATTCCTTTAAGCCAACATTCACGAGACATCCTCAAAGTGCTGAGGAACAGACGTAAGAATCGGAGGACACCGAAGACAAGCAGATATAACTATACTGTAGGCTTAACTAATAAATATGAACAAGCTGAACATTTGAGGGACTGCATCTAATGATTTAGTCTTTATGTCCACTGGAAAGACTTTCTACATGTAGCAGTTCTTTACAGGTCACACTTTCTAATCACACTGAAATGTTTTTTTTCTCCCAAATGATACCCCACTGCAAGAACACTAAGGCAGCAAATGCACTAAAATGACTTTATTTTGTATAATGTATGTAATATGAGGCATCTTTGTCATCCGTTAGGTGAAGAGAAGGATAAATAATTATAATTGAGTTGTTACAGATAGGTTGGATGAAGTAAGGTAAATGATGCAGATAACTGTCTGTAAAATGTTATTACAAATCTCGTGTCTGCACATTTAGTGAATACTGCCCCCCAACCCCCATCCCTCTTTTAAACAATGTCATGACAGAAAAAACACCCCCATTTAAGGCCTGCTTTCCACTACTGAGGCTCATATATTGATATTGATTGTCTTCTATCACAGTGCCTCGGTGACTCTTTCTGGGACTTTATCAGTAAACGGGGGATTATAATTGGGGTGTGGGGGGTTTCCTGTCACTCATAATGGAGAATGTAAATTAGGTTGTTCCGATTGTCTGTGCACTCTAAACGTATGACAACTACTGCTGAGGCTGATGTAAAACAGTGTGTGCACCAAACATTCATTGTGTAAATTATTCAAGGAAAGAATCTGCACTTAGTTTAGAGTCATTGAGTGAAAACTGGACTTGACTGCATGTATGTTTTTTTTCCTGTTTTTGTGGTGAATCGTATGATTTATGAGCACGAATGACTTAGATAACAAACACCACTATCACTCTCAATGTTTTTCACGAGGCTGTGTCCGAGGGACCAAGCAGCTGGATACAAAGGCCGGTTATTGGTCAAAAAAAGTGGGTTTAATTAATCAAGAAACAATTGTTTTAAACACCCTTAAAACATCAGCTTGTACAGCTGAGGTGGTGATTGTTGTCTCCCAGGGGTTCAGTTAATCTGCAGAATGCATGACGTTCTGCGCAGAAGGTGCATGTGTAGTCTAGCTAGTGAATGCAGTTTGCTGTTCTATCAGCGAGTTATACATTAAAACAAGGAAACTGCATGATGACTTAAAACAGCTCAACCTGCATCGGGTTCAGTCTCAAATTCCAAATTGATTAACTCAACACAACATGTCAGGCATGGATTCATATGTAAAACAACAAACATGTATTTTGATTTGCTCTTTATTTAAATGGCGCTAGACCCAGGTGTTACTATTTTGAGCCATTCGGTGCATAAATTACAGCTGGACTGTGTATTTGGGTCTAAACTGCTGATTAATTAAATGCTTTCCTTCAAGCCTTTGTGTTGTGTGATTATTATGGTAGTGTAGGCTGAGAGAAATAAGAAAAAACACTTATCTGGAGTGAACACACAGTGCACACCATTACTACAGTACTACTAGTTCACATGCAGAGGTGGAAAGTAACATTACAATCACTCGCGTTACTGTAATTGAGTAGTATTTTTGTGTACTTTTACGTTTAAGAGTAGTTTTGAAACTGTTTGAACTTTTCTCACTTTTCCTGACGGTTTTTGTTACTTTTTTCGGTTTTGTCAGGGATTTTTGCGCTTTTTTGACGTTTGTGTTCTTTTTTCCCCACTTTTTAAAATCTTTTTTTAGACATTTTGTCCATTTTTTCAATGTTCTTGTATTTGTTTTTTTCAAAATGCTATAAAATTGAATAAAACACCGAAATTCAATGAATGTAGTGAACTGATCATTTATTTTACGGAACCATGCACATTATTTTTAATTTTTTTTGACAATGTGGTGGAAAGAAACCCAAATTTTCTGGTATAGAATCTTAATAAATAAAAAAAATAATAATAAAAAAAAAAAAAATAATAAGGAAATCAAAAAAGGTCTCCGTTATATCAGAATAGGTTTACATGGTTTAATTTTCAAAAAAACACCATATTTTTGTTGTACTGCGCATTGCTGCAGCTCCTCTTTTCACCCTGTGTGTTGAGCTCTCTGTTTTGAGGCATCTCACTTCTTTTTTAATTTTTATGTAACCTTTATTTATCCAGGTAAGTCGATTGAGAACAAATTCTCATTTGCAACGACCTGTCATATTCACACTATTTTTTAACTCTTTCCACCTCCTTGACAGTAATATGTCCAGGGTTGCACCATCTGCTTAAAGAGATAAACAGACGTCCCCATTAGAAACCTGCCTCCTTGCCATCTATGGTTCAACAGTAGTTCAGCCACAGTTCTAAATGAAAGTGAGTCCTTTAGCATGTCTTCTGAGTAGGGATGCTGAATATTAGGCTTTTTGACGGGGTTCGGTTTCTGACGAAGAATTTTAGAATTTTTTCCCACCGAACCGAACCCTACGCTTGCACTACGCTGGGCGATGTAATGATGGCGCCGTTGATTATGGGAAGGTGTTTACGTAGGTGGAGCGTTCAGTGCAGTTGGCTGTGAGAAAGTGAAAATGGAACTCATGAGCAGAAAAAGTGTTGTTTGGCAGTACTTTCAGTCAAAAGAAGGCCATTCAAGTCCAGATACATGTTCAATTTGCAATGCCGATTTGTCTCGTGGTGGCGAGGACCCTAACAAATGAATAATACACTGCTGTGGACATTGTTTACTTCATTAATGCGTTTACTGTGTTAATGGACTGAGGATGGGAGGAGGATTCGGTGTATCCCTACCTCTGAGTGTAGTAGTTTTTACCCCAAGCAGACATATTGCTTACTAAATAAACTTACATGCAAGACAATGTTAATATCCATAATCATTGTAAACTTTAATTATATCTCGTTAGTGTTATCTACAAAAATGTGAAAGAACCACACAGTTCTAAATAAAATCAAGTGCTTCAAAAAAAAAACAAAAAAAACAGGAGGATAACATTTGATTGGCAGTTAGCTTAGTATCTCACGGTCAGGTACAAGGCAGACTTTTATGACACTTGGGAAAGCAAAGTAGCAATAAAACATCTCTGGAAACTAACTCTTCTGTCAGTGTGTTGCAGGAAACTTTGTGTCCCCACATTTGTCAGTTTCTCTCACAGATAGAGCTGAAGTTATCATAATTAAGGTCATAATTTGGAGGAAGGAAACATCAGCTATTTTCCCACATCAAGTTGACTCGATTCACCTTTTCAGATTAAGACTTCTGCATAACATTAACATAATGTACAAGAGGAAGAGGTGCACATATTTACCTGAAGTATAAGCTTACTCTTCAATATCAATGGAATGACACAGCCACAGACACACACAGTCAGTACTTAAACTCAGCGTTACCCCACAACAATAGTTAAATATTCGGATAAAAATGACTCCGGTGATGGTGTTTTTCAGCAGGACCCAAACTCTTCGATCCACTTCTCATACTTCTCCAGGTCAGATTTGGACACAGATTTGGACACTTTCTTCAGAGAAGACTCAAAGTCCTCCATGGTGGTGGGCATGTGCATCTCGTCCCGGGAAATGTTACGGATCTCCTCTGGTGTGAGGCCCTCGATTCTTCGCCTCATGGCCATCAGAGAGGCATCCCTGCGGTATAACAACAGTTTTCATTTTAAAAAATGTAAGATTTTTAAAAAAAGATTTTATTTTTTTATTTTTTTTAAATCACATGAATTACTAAAATTACTACAAGAATCCTTTCAGTACTCGCTTTAATTGTGCTCTTCTGCAATCTTAAGTGACTTTACTGCCTGCAATTACAAAAAAGAGAGAAATACTTGAGATCTTTTTTTCATTCCACTTATTTATATTTCTTTTTCAGCAAGCGGCGTAGAAAGCAACACACACGCCAAAGGAGACGCTTTGTCTCTGCAGGGAATTAATTCCCCCGAAGATCCATCCAAAAAGGAAAAGAATTCTCACACACACATTTGTCACCTTTGCATCTGTTTACTTGTTCGGTCGATGTTTCGTTCACAAGGATGTTTGTGTACTATGTGTCTTGCAGTGGCGGGACATGGGCAGGGGCGGTTCTACATTGAATGACGCCCAGGGCGATACCCCCCCCCCCCCTTGAAATAGCCCCACATCATCACATACCCTTTACCATTAATAGCTGGTTTGATTTGAATTAAGAGATGATCTTATGGAAAGTACCCCATGCCAATCTCTAGGTATGGTGAAGGGTATGTGATGATGTGCGGCTATTTTAATTCCAAAGGCCAAGGGAACTTTATCAGGATGCATAGTATCCTGGATCCATGAAATAACAGGCCTTTAAAAATAAAAATCTGCCTGCCTCTATGGGAATTTAACATAGGGGTGTACCCACTTTTGTTGCCAGCGGTTTAGACATTAATGGCTGTGTTGAGTAATTTTGAGGGGACAGCACATTTACACTGTTATACAAGCTGTACACTTAATACTTTACATTGTAGCAAAGTATAATTTCTTCAGTGTTGTCCCATTAAAAGATATAATGAAATATTTACTAATGTGAGGGGTGTACTCACTTTTGTGAGATTTTATCATTTCAAGAGGCCCTGTGCTATAATTTGAAGAGGTCCATCGTGAGTTTTTGTCTGCCAATGCAGTTAGAAAAGCTACAATTCTCGTTAAGAAAGTTTGCATGATGTGCAACGTTTATCTAGACTACTAATGCAATCATACAGTAAAGCATGCCTACTTCTTTTATTGTTGTAGTGTTATCAACAGTTTGTCCACCACTCAGTTTTATCAAGGGGCAAAGTGTTTTAAGGGGAGTTCTGCTTACCGCAGGTAAGGTACCCTCAGTCCTCAGTCCCTCTCCTCCTGAGTCTCCTCCTCACTGTGCATATGCCACTGCTGGGCCACAGAAGGTCCTGCTACTGCCGAAAACATGTCTTTTCGCTTTTTTCTTTTATTTGAGCCGCTTGAGTAACCGTTTCATTTTCGCGTTTAGACCATTGACATAAGAGAAAGGTTTAGGCTCGTCTGTGTACTTCCCAGTTCTCCTGTCACTTTGTGTTTATCTTTCGCGCTGCGGCGCACTGTTACGGACTAGTCCATTTCATTGTGAAAGTAGGGGGTGTTGACCTCTCTCAGCAAGCAGGGCGCCTGCAGCTGCAGGGGGCGCTGATCTGCCAACTCCCCACACAGTGAAATGATAGATAACAGAAAACCGCTTCGCGGCGCCCCCCATGTGACATGAAAAAATGCCGCCCAGGCGGCTGCCCGGTTTGCCCGTGCCAGAAAAACGCCACTGGACCTGGGCCTTCAGACATATCCTACAGTAATAAAACCACCTTTGAATAACCTCACCACATTATCGTGTGGAATAAAGTGATTCAACACAAGGCTCCAGTCCACACCTAGAGAGTTTCAATACACTATTGCAGAGACACAGATACACGGTGGCTGAAGCCAGCACATTTACACAGTATGACAGGAAGCTGCATCACATACAGTCCAAACCTGCTCATCATTTGAAGAAAAAGTAGATCCTCCTTTCTCTCATTAACTTTACATGTAAAACTCGAAACGAACTTGAACTAACGCTACTGCTACGATTATGTGACGCTATCTAGTTTTGCTTCTCAACCGTATACTAACTGGTCCAAAAAATGCTGAAGTGGCGAGGCCAGCTAGAAGGCTCTGTCCTGTCAAAGAATACGCCCAATAGGGCAAACTCGAAATTTTATTGGCTAAAGAATATGACAATCAACAACATTGTCCCTATTTGCTTGAACAGCAGAGGGATTCACTCGAAATTCTGAAGGCCCCAGAGTAGATTTTTCACCCGGAGACAGCACAGGGGGGAAATCGGATTGGATAAAATTGATGAAATGCACTGGAAGCTGCACAACTGAGGGAGAGAGTAGCAATAAAATTACAGCAATAGACTCGTGGGAACCGACTTTGTAATATATATATCCTAACTACTATATATATATATATATATATATATATATATATATATATATATATATATAGTAGTTAGGATAATGGATTGGTCAGGGGATAGGACCTGAACAAATGGAGTTACGTTACCTTGGACGCCTGGCCAATAGTAGTGATTGAAGGGCGGGTCTTGTAATTTCGCAGACCGGAAACAAAAAAGACACGCGGCCGCTGTTCTCTTAATACATCCATGTATGGTTTGGGCCAAAGACAGTATGGTTTGAACTTGCTAGCCGCGTAGCTAGATAATAGGCTCGTGACGGCGATTAGCTTCGGAGCGAGTAGTGTCTCTACAGTCAGTGAGAGAAACAAAGTGTCTCCTCTGTTCTTTCTGACCACGGTGGGAAACCTGGAGCAGGAAAACCCTCTCCTTGATTTTACGTTGGTTATGAACGAGAACGAGAACCAGGAAATGAGTCACGGGAAACCAGTTGCTATGACGACGGCTATGCCGCTGACGACGCTATGAGCCCATAGACAGTAGGACCAGCCAGCTCGCCTCAGGCATGAGGCAGTACTACCTGTAGTACTATCTGCAGGACTATCTGCAGTACTACCTGCAATGGAACATCGAGGTAACAGCGTTACATTATGTGACAGATTATTAGATCCAAGTGTGAATGTTAGTGTGAAATTGAACATAACGTATATGACAATGTTGTTTGCAATAAAAAAACAGTCACAAAGCAAGCCAATCTACTTTTCCATGTTGATAAGAGAATTAAAATGAGAAAATATAATGGGACAAAAAGAAATCAAGGGACATTTAGAATAGATAAAAATGTGCGATTAATAGCGAGTTAACTATGACATTAATGCGATTAAATATTTGAATTGCTTGACAGCACTAGTATCTTTTGGTATGCATTTCAGAAAAAAATGGTTAGGATTCAGGTGTAATTGCAAATAGTGATTAATCATGATTAATCCACTGAAAATTCTGATTAATTTGATTAAAAATTTTAATCATTTGACAGCCCTAATATTATATATATATATATATATATATATATATATATATATATATATATATATATATACACACACACACACACACACACACACATACATACACACACAGTATATAAAAAATATAATTTTCTGATTCTGACAATCTCTTGGCCAGCAGAGAAGGCCCACCTCTGGGAAAAAACAACGCAGATGTTACAAATGTGTGTGGGAATTTTCATTTTCAATAAGTGTCCCCATTAATATTTGTTGCCAAATGATTTTGAGCATAAGCATAAAAGCTTCAAGAGACACCAGTCCGTAAGAAAAAGTATTTCAGGTAAGGAAATGGCACATGACTCCCGTTCTTTCAAAAAAGCTACTGTATTTTATTTTTTAGAACCAGGAATTTTGTACTTATATACCATATATGGTATGCGTCAATAGCAAACCTTATTTAGTTTTATGTATTGTAGCAATGATCATGTTTGGTGCATATATTTGTCGTTTGAAATAGAAACTACTGTAAAGATCAACATTGGTTTGAAGGAAGGAAAACAGCGGAGAGGCTGACCTGCACACATTGGTAATGTCAGCTCCTGAGTAACCCTCCATCTGCTCTGAGATCTTGTCTAAGTCCACGTCGCTGGCCACCTCCAGCTCCTTCAGGTTGATCCTGAGCAGCTCCACTCGCCCTTCCGCTGCAGACAGAAATGCAACCGTGAGTGGAGCAGAGCTGGAACAATTCCAAATTTTGCTGTGACAATTACTTAATTAATTAAATAATTGTGATTAACAATATAATTGTCTCTTTCAGTCAAATTTAAAAACAATTGTGCATGTATTGTGTATGTTTGTGTTGTGGCTTTTGTATTTGTGTTGAAGTGTCTCGGCCACCGTACTTTTCACTGGTACAATTACAGCTTTCCTTCCCCTGCTTAACAGAATATTCAGCTGTACAAAAAAAACAACCTGTCTTGTAGAGGGGCCATGTGTCAATATCTCGTTCTAAGACTTGTATTTGTATTGTAGAAACTGACGTATAACAAACCTAGAACCAGGCAGTATTCCAGCTAAAGCTTATTGGTGCTCAAAACTAAATATGACGCTGCATGCGTGTCTGCTGTGTGCACTGTACTTGAAGGTGACAGGATACAGAATGCAAAAAATGCGGGGGCTCATTTTTGCCCCAGGGCCTCCCAAGGGGGTTAATCTGGTCAATCTGGACATTATGAAGTTTTTCAGTTTGAAGCTTTTTAAGTCCATCTTTTGTAGTCTAATCTGTTTTCTAGGTGTTATTTATTTATTTATTCGGGACAGTGCACATTAATGAACAGTCTAACATTTCTGTACAGACTGTAAATTAGCCAGGTTATAGCATGAATGCTAATTTTCACCTGTAGTCCCGAGGCAGGAAAACAACAACAACATACAAGATAATACAACACAAAAGAATATGACAATACACAATATCAAACAAAAACACATTAGCACACATTCAGGCACGTTACATTACATCAATAAAATTAGTCGAAATGATGACATAACTGGGAACTTTTAAGAAGTTGTTTAAGGTGCTTTTTAAATGTGCAGTAAGTTGGACATTCTCTATTGCTTGTTGGAATGCTGTTCCAAAAATGACCTCCTCTGATAGACAGAACAGTTTGTCCAAAGGTAGTTTTTCTATGCGTGATCTCTATATCTCCTTTAAATGAAGCTCTGGTGCAATAACCTCTGTTAGACCTTGGTTTAATGTATGTAGAAAGTGAAAGTGGGGCAAGTCCATGAAAAACTTTATACATTTTTAAAATGGACAAAATTTTCAAACAAAAAATGTTGAACAGTAAATGCTTATAGGTCACATTAGTCTGCATTCAATCACTTTCATTGAATTAAATTTTCCATGAGACTTATGGAGCCTATACTCTCATGCGCTACATGAGAGTATAGGCTAAGAAAAGAATGTACTTGAAGGCAAAGGGATGTAGATCCTCTTCTCCAGCCGTCTTCTCAGAGCCTCATCGATGTCCCATGGGAAGTTCGTAGCAGCCAACACCATCACCATCTTTGATGGATCATCGTTCTCCGATGCTCCACCGACACCTACACAAAACAGTCACAATAATTGAAAATCCTCAGAATAGAATGAATTGGGTTTGTTTTGCAGTTAAAACATTATATCTAGAATGCTGCGAAATAGGCTATACTACAGAAAACTCATGCTAGCGTGTTGAAACCATTTTAGAGAGTGAATATAAGATAACTGTGGTTGTGTTATCGCCAGTGTAGAAGAACATCTCATAGGCATTATACCATCCATCTGCACTAGCAGCTCTGCCTTGACTCTCCGGCTGGCCTCATGTTCCTCTGAAGTCCCTCTGCGGCTGCACATGGAGTCAATTTCATCAATGAAGATCGTAGTGGGAGCGTAAAAACGTGCCTGAGCAAGACCACAATATATCATCAATATACAAGTATAGTATATACAGAAGTATCACTGTCCGAACTAATTTAAATTAGGTCTACACAATTGATTGTAATCTAATCATGATCTACACATTCACATCCAAATTTAAAAAAGGTGTATTTTTCACCACTAAGGCAGAAAGATTAACAAAAAAACAACTTGCATGAAGTTATGGCTATGACATCAAATTTGCTACCTAACAAGAAGTAAGTCCAATACTACTCTCCTGTCAGCTATGGTTTTATCCACAAACTCTGGAGAAAAAAATATCTCCAGTTAGCAGCTTTCTAGATACTTTGCTTTTTTCGCCAGCCACCTGTTTACTTCAGCTCTTTGCCATTTCATGCTAAGCAGCCAGTGCACATTTGACTTCTCTCAGCTTGTTTGCTGGAAACTGGGGTTTGATTAGCGCCAGGAGCCTAAACCACATATGTGAGCGAGAAAACCAACAGTGAGCTAAAAGAGGCCATTAGCTGTGCATAATCATTTGATTAAACGTTGATATCAAAAATGTCAGGTGTGATACTGAGGGTGATCAGGCAGCCTACTCTAATAAAATGCTCCCCATTGACACATTAACTGTGACTTGTAGTACCCTTTTCCCACCAAATTCATCATGTTAGTGGAAACCTGGTGCCATGCTGGATGCCATGCTACCCGGTGGGGTGGAGACCTCGGGTGACTGTGTCGGAGTGTCGTTCCTTTCTTGGTTGACGATCTGCAGATGCTTCCGGTTTCGTCTGGTGGCGTCTCCTAGCGGCGTTGTCACCACAAACGAACTTCGAGTGGAACATGAAGCCTGGATCACCCCGGTCCCTCTCCATGTCTTCTCTGAGTCTGTTTTCAGTCGCACTCTGTCGCCGACACCTAAGGCAGGAAGCGGCTTTGCTGTGTATCTTTGTTGTAGGTGTATTCGCAGGCCTGCTTAGCTTTGGCATCTGTCTGCCTGACTGTAGACAGATTGGGCCATGCTGGTCTCAGCTGATGGTGGAGCTTGGGAACTGTGGTACGCAGTCTCCTTCCCATGAGGAGTCTGGCTGGGCTCCGTGGCTGTGTCCCTGTAGATCAGGAGAGCTAGCTGGGGGTCTTGTTGCCTAAGGATGCTTTCAGCTGTCCTGACAGCTTGCTCCGCCATCCCATTAGCTTGGGGATGGTATGGGCTCGATGTAGTATGCCGGATGTCATACTTGGATGTGAAGACCTGGAACTGCTGTGAGGTGAACTGCGGGCTGTTATCTGTAATCAGCTCTTCAGGTATCCCAAACCGTGTGAATATGCTCATCAGCTTACTTATAACTGCTTCACTTGTAGTCTGGGTGAGACTTAATACTTAAAGCCATCTTGAATAATAGTTATTAACAACCAGGAAGTGCTTTCCTTTAAACTCACAAAGATCTGCAGCTAGTTTTTGCCAAGGGAGCTCCGGCAAAGGCATTGTGATGAGTGGCTCCCGGCTTTGGCTTGGTTTGTGCTCATTACAGTGTGGGCATGAGGAAACTTTCTCCTTTACCGCATGGCTAATCTTTGGCCACCAGACAGCATCATTGTATCTCTCTGGATTTGTTTACGCCTTGATGCCCATGGTGGATCTTCTCCAGCATCTCAGTTCTCATTGTTTGTGGGATCACTATTTGGTTTCCCTTTTTCGCCAGTCCGTTATGCTCGCTAAGACTACTTCTCTCCATAAAATAGTCTAAAGCTGGTCTGACATCTTTTATATCGTGGCCAGCCAGACTTAATGTATTGTCTGACCTTCTGCAGGGTTTCATCCTTCTCTGTCTCCACCTTTATACGCTCCAGCACTGTTTAAGGCCTTTCCAGCTCTTCAATGGCGTCCACGTATGCCTGGACGTCCTCGCTCAGTTTTGTGTCGTCCACTTTTGACTCCGGGTGCCTCGACAGCACGTCAGGTACTATCAGCTTCTTACCTGGGATGTACTCAGCGACAGGGTTGAACTTCATTAGGCGGATTAGAAGTCGCTGACACCTCAGTGGAGTTTTGTCTAGGTCTCTGTGGTTGATGAGTGTCACCAATGGTTTATGGTCAGTAAGCAATTTGTAGCTTTCCAGACCACACAGATATACATAGAACTTTTCTGAAGGCTACTGGTTTGAGTGTGCCTCCATGATTCTGCAGCAGTACTCCTAATCCATAACTGGATGCGTCAGCACCTACTACAGTGGGCAGTTTTGGATCAAAGTACTGAAGAACAGGTGCAGACAGTGTTTTTACCTTCTTGAAGGCTGCTTCTTGCTGCGAGTCCCACACCCATGTATTCTTCAACAGCTCGTTAAGGGGATGAAGGATTTGTGACAAGTTGGGTATGTATCTGCCAACATAAGTCGTTTTCCCACTGGATAGTACTTGTACCTTTTAGGGGAAAAGTACACTTCTAAGCAGTTCTAAGAACTACTCTCCCCCAAAATCTTTTTTACCATTTGCATTCCCACCGGCCAAGTGGCCACAGGGACTGGTAAGGGAGTGACGCAAGCCCCGCAATGGTCTTTATAACATCGTCACTACATCTTAGCGCCACATACAACAACAAAGCAGCATGGAGGAGAACATCAGAATGTTCCTGTTGTGCCTTGCTGGGATCCTCATAACGGAGTTTGAACAGCAGGTTTAAAGACTAGGCTGGAGTACATAACAGAGAAACACAGACAACAAACAAAAACAAATCTTTTTTTTCCACTGGCCAAGCTCTCTCACTCTCACACTCACACTCACTCTCACTCTCACTCTCACTCTCACACTCTCACACTCTCTCACTCTCACACTCTCTCACTCTCACACTCTCTCACTCTCACTCAGTTAACCACACGTTCCCATTAATCTTATGATGGACATGTGTTGTGATATTTAAACAAACAACGGCGAAATAAAAGCCTCTTACGAGATCGCTAGTTTGCAGCGGGGCATCCCAGGAGGACAGGCTGACCAGCGAACAAGCAATCCAGCCACCACCAGCTGGCAGTCCCTTCACTTTATGGAGCTTCTCAACTCCGAAAACTTTGAAGCAAATTGTCAATTTGGCAACGATTTTCAGAAGACTGCCTATATTCGAAATCAAACTAGTTCATTTCTCACCTGAAACGTTGTCAGAAGTGACTTTAATGACTGCACTGAAAGATCTGGGTTGGCAGTGGGCGTCAACCAATCAAGTAGACCTAGGAAAAGGGAAAAGACCCTGCTCTGAAGTAGGAGCTAAAAAAGTCCCGAAATACAGCCAGAGGAACTAAAAAATCCCCAAATTTGTCCGGTGGGAACACGACGAAAAAAGTGTTCTAGGAACGTTTTAGTTCTAAGAACTGCAAAAGTCCGTCCAGTGGGAAAACACCTATAATTCACAATACCAAGTACCTTTTTTAACTCACTCACATTTGTAGGTGTCTCCAGGGCGGTGATGGCGGACACTCTTTCTGGGCTTGGAGTCACACCCTCCTGACTGATAACCTGGCCCAGGAAGTGGAGGGAAGCCTGCCTGAACTTACACTTCTGGCGGTTGAGTTTTAGGCCAGATGCGCGGATTGTCTCCATCACCCTTTTCAGGCGGCGGTCATGCTCTTCCGGAGTGGCTCCGAACACAAGTATGTCGTCCATGTAGACTACCGTGCCCTCGTGATCCTGCAGCAGTTCTTGCATCCTCCTTTGGAATATCTCCGGTGCGGATGTTATTCCGAATGGGAGCCGCTTAAAGCAGTAGCGACCATTTGGTGTTATGAAGGTAGTTAACTTTGAACTTTCTTCATCTCCATCTTCCTAAATCCACTGGCAGCGTCCAGAGTTGTGTACACCTTACTTCCGGCCAGTTTGTGTAAGATGCTGTCTGTGGTCGGCAAGATGAACTTTTCCCTTTTCACGTTCTCATTCAGTTTAGTAAGACCTACACAGATTCTTACTTTTCCGGTAGGCTTAATCACAGGCACCATTGGCGCTACCCATTCAGTTGGCTCCGTCACACGCTCTATTATGCCATTTTCTTCCATTCCCTTAAGCTCCTCTTCTACTTTAGGTAGCAGCGGAATGGGTATGCGGCGAGGAGCTTATCTAGCTACTGCGCACGTGCAACTCCCAATAAAGATAGAAGTGAGATGCCTCACTCTGTAGCTAAAACAGAGAGCTCAACACACAGGGTGGAAAGAGGAGCTGCAGCAATGTGCAGTACAACAAAAATATGGTGTTTTTTGAAAATTAAACCATGTAAACCTATTCTGATATAACTTCTAAATAAAATTATGAACCTGAAAATTAGCATAATATGAACACCTTAATATGAGCATCTTAAGGGACGTTCTCCTTCTCCTTTCTTTATTATATTTCATTATTATTATCCTCCCTAAAAAAACAAGAAAAAAACAAGAAAATACACAAATGATCTCAACTTTAAGCAAAATTATCATGACAATATATTGCACAGTTCTAATGAAGATGGACATTTTACAGGAGGGAGAACCGAGGGAGAAAAAAAAAAAAAAAAAAAAAAAAAAGAATCGTGATACTTGTAATACAGGGCTCCCATGAGATTTCTGAATACATCTTAGAAATTTAGTATAACCCAAGTACTTTCACTAAAGAGTTTTACTGTGGAATACAACTGTGTGTTTTTTCAGACTTTTTGACATTTTGTTATCATTGGTATCAACCACACATCTGAAGTCTTACCATTTCAAAGAGAAGTCGAACTAGCTTCTCAGACTCCCCTCTGTACTTAGAGGTGAGAGTAGATGAGGAGACATTGAAGAATGTGGTTCTGCACTCGGTAGCAACTGCTTTAGCCAAAAGTGTTTTCCCCGTGCCTGGAGGTCCCACCATAAGCACTCCCTAAAAGTAAAGAATTTATTTTTGTGCATTGATATAAGTGATCTATGTCATTACAAAACAAATAAATTAAAATCTCTTTACATACGCACCTTCCATGGTCTTCGTATGCCTTTGAAAAATGCTGGCATCCACATCGGCAACACAACCGCTTCTTTCAAGAGTTTTTTTGCATCTTCCAAGTCTGCAATGTTGTCCCTAAGAAACAGATTAGACAGTGCTTACACCTGGTAGATCTCTGGAAGGCTGCGGATCATCCCAAGAAACACACACACTACCCATGATTCTTAAAATGTGTGTTTTGTCTTTCTTTTAGCCATACTTAGAAAGGGCAGTGAAATCAAAACAACTGTCCAAACTAGGGATGGGCATTTGATACAATTTTCTTCGTCGATCGTCGGGAGAATTAATGATCAATTATCGATTAATCATTAACATTTTTATATTAAAATTCATTATTTATTTAACTTTTCATAAATTAAAAATGCAATGAAAATACAAAAATACAGCGTGATTTTCCTTGATGAGATCTTAATAAAAAGAAGAACAACTTGTGGCAGTTAAACTGGAGGTTAGGCTAAACTTGAAGATATATGTGCTGCGGTGCTCTGAAGCCGGGATGCACAGGTACCTCCGCGCTAACTTGGCCAGCCCGGGCCGGGGAACCTTATTCCGTTCTTCGTAGTGAGTTTCTACCGGTCTGGTTATGGTATGTCGTGACTGAATGTGACATGCTGGTTCCAATATCCATCTCAATGAACTTGCAGATCCCTTTGGTCATTTTCTCTGCTCGTTGTGCATCGCAGCTCCTCCGTGCTAACGCCGAGTTGATGCTAGGTTGAGACTGAGAGCAGGACGCACCGCCACCGACATTAACCAGGGTCGGATGCCCTTTGTGGTACATCATTTGAGTCGTGGCCATGCTGTACTTATACATGGCGTCGCAGTGTTTGCAGTGAACTACGTCATTTTTTAAATCAAAATGGCCCCACGTCACACTTCACCGTGACCCCTTCATGTTTACTTTGGAATCAAAACGGAAATTGCAGGTAACTGAGTAGCCTATGGCGCCCCCGGGTGGTAAAATGTTTAATTACTGCTGCCACACAGAAAGTGGAATTCATTTCATTGCTTCAATCACATTACACAACGCAACTTGCATTAGTTTAATCGATGACAAATTAACGTGATCGACGAAATTCTTAATGATCAATCGTCGATCGTCAATTAATCATGCCAATCCCTAGTCCAAACAGCAGTCCTTACTGGCAGAAATGAATGTTAGTTTGCTGGCCATCTTTAACAGCACTCCCTGGAAGAAGAGATATTGTATCTCAATGCGACCTTTTTGATTAAAGGATAAACATAAAAATTAGCTATGGTTGAGTAACTTTGCCAATGACTGTTGGCGATGCTAACTATTAGTTTTACTTCTTTTAGCTTAAGATATCATTAATAACATGAGTATAGTCTAATTAAAATTGCAGCCCAATTTCATAACAATATAACATTCATGCGCTCGGACAGTTTTAGTCTATTTTATTTGCGTCTTTTCCCATTACCCAAAATTACACCCACAGTTGTGATGAATAGAAACGGATGAACACATACCATTTAACATTTGGATTCTCAGATATAATATCTCTCTCCAAAGCTTCCACAAGGTCTTTATCATATCCTGTCCCGTCAAACTTTTTCACTTCTTTCTCCTGGACATCTGCTTTGTTCTGGAAGGCAGACAAGTAAGGGTTAATTCCCAACGAGGTGTAAATGTAAATGGACAGTTTTTATATAGCGCTTTTCTAGTCTTAACAACTACTCAAAGTGCTTTTACATAGTACAGGAACCATCCACCATTCACACACAGTCGTACAAGGTGCCACTTGCTCATCAGATAAACACTCCCACACATTTACACTCCGATGGCAACTCGGGGTTCAGTGTCTTGCCCAAGGACACTTCGACATGGGACTGCAGGGCCAGGGATCGAACTACCAACCTTCCGGTTGGCAGGTTACCACTCTACGACCTGAGCCACAGCCGCCCCCATTGTTGTCCATTGTTATGTGGCGGAGGCTGCGCATCGGACGGTTCCGGCCTTCTCTGTCGTCCATTAATTCCTGACAATAGACACCTCGTAGGGCATTAACCCGCAAATACCACGGTCATATGCCGAATAACATTTTTTTTAAGACCATGAATTTATATTTTAATGAGTTTACAATCAAAATCCAGTAAATAGGACAGACCTTAGATAGGACTTGCCAGGCTTAGCAACGGGAGATATTTCTAGTTCGCTCATCTCACAGAACCCTTCAGCTCAGATAGCTACGAGCCAGAAAGCTAAGTCATGCTAGCAAGATTTAAAGTCAATAATATTGTGTACGGTCGACAATCAGTAACTGTAATGTGACAGTATGTTTACTAACAAGATAAGCTAGCTATCCAGCCATGTCATTGTCCCCAAAACAACATCAAGACTGTCACAAGCCATGTGTACTGTCGACCGCAGCCTGAAGTAGCGAGTTGAACAGGGAACGGGATGAGAGATGATTACTGTGAATCAAAGTGAGTTCAGAGGGGCAGTGTAACTTGTAGTGTATTCCATTTGTACAAAATTTTTTCGAGGTCAAAGTCGGAAACACGCCCACGCCTCCCCCCTCAAACTTGGATTTCCGAGGTTCGGAAGTTGGACAACCTCGCAGTACCCCGAGCTCAAAATCCAACATGGATGCCCCGTGCATCAACAGCAGTGAAAGCTGTAGTAACATACAGTTTGGTCTTATTTGTGTCTCACTAAATCACTCGTACACACAGTACTGTCCAACTTACATCTGTGGACATGTTGTCACGCTGTTTGTATGCACAAAAAAATGGCATAATGCGTCGATATCACCGGGCAGTGCTAACAATGGCTAGAGCTAACCCCACGCACTCAACTCTTCTTGCAGCGTGTGTGTTAGCCCCAACCTGTGGTGTTCAGAAGACTAGGCACTGAGGGACTACAATCACTGTTGAGAGACTACACTCAGTGTTGAAAAATAACATATTCACATTTTCTTTTTCTTTCAATCTAGCGCATTAATTTAGAACGGTTAACAGTCAGTTACACCGGGACTCCTAGTAGGTGTTCTATATCACTTTTTTATGGACACCCTGCAGCCAATCAAAATTGAGTATTCACCCAGACCATGGTATAAACAACATTAGTGCCCTTCCCTGTTCCCTGAATGGAACACACTGGGTCTGGTTTGATCCAGATTAAAAAAAACTGGATTTACAGGCTTGGAATGGCTGTAGGTAAACAAGCAGCATGTGGATCAACAATGCAAATAGTTGTCTCTGAATGTATGCCACGCAGTATTATGCAGGAGAAAGTGGCGTGTTGAAGCCACCAACATGTTTACCTTATCATCCTTTGCTTTGCCAGCGGCCTCCTTCGGCTCTTTTGACTCCTTCTTTTCTTTGCCCTTGGATAGCTTGCTCCTGTCCCCATTGGCCCCGCGAGACGAGTGCCTCTGCTGGGCCCTCACAGCCACGCTCAGCCTGTTGTTGGGAGGTTTGCTGTCTTTACAGGGGTTAGCAGGCCGCCTGACAGGACAAGGAGAATGTCTGTGCAAAAACAGAAGATGAAGCCATTAACAAAAACCATCAGCCTTCCAAGTCATCATTCCAAAAAACTACATGACTCATGAGATCTGTTTAGTGGTGGTTTTATTCATGCCAGGGCCCTAATTGGTGATGTTATTAGATTTGGACTGGACTAAGAAAAAAAACAAAAAAAACACTAGAAAGACCAAGGCAATAAAAGATCTACCTGTAGCATATTAGTTATAGCATTGTCGGTTTAAAAACCAAATAACAAGAACAATTAAATCACTAATACATTCTTATTTCTTATAAAATATCTGGAGGACACATATACTGTACGTGACACTACATTATGTGAAAAGGCTCATCAAATGTATTTATGCAACCAGACTGTGAAAGGGAAGAAAGAAAAAGATCAAACAAAGAGGCAATTTGAGGTTTACAGGCCACCTTTTTAGAGGGCAGAGCAGGAACAAAACAGGCTCACAACTGGGACTCAAATGTACTAATCTCAATCATATGACTACATCAGGGTTATTGTTCACAGACAGATAGCTTATACAACTCCGATCACAAATCTTTGCACTGCAAAGGTGAACGGTGGAGTAGGTCTACAGTTTCCACATTGGTATCACAGTGAACAAAGAAAACTTACTCATGCCAGGATCAGACTACACAATTTTCTTTTTTCACGACAGTCACTATGTCAGACACATTACCAAAAATTATTGCTGTGTCTTGGACAGAAGAGTGGCAACACTACAAGTATGACACCGACCAGACCCCAGAACATATGTTTAGCTTCCAGCTCTGCTTTCCAAACTATCTAAGTTGTACTGTACTGAAACAATGTCATCATACAGAAATCTAGGTCATGTCATGTGGTAAAATGTTTTTGAAGGGCTTGGGAAAACAGCGTTTTGACACAAAAACATACTTTGAGCAAAATGTGATTGTTTGGATTTGAATGCGTAAGGAACACTACTGGGAACCTACAGAATGATATAAAAACCTCCAAAAAACAATGCGACTGGCCTTGACGTAAGCAAAGGTAAATGCAATACCTCTGTTCCACATGCACAGTCCTTATTTCACAGTCATCATGGTTACTGGGTTTAGCAGGCGTCGTGTCCAGCTGAAAGTTCTCCAGAGTCGACATTATGTCCTGAACTTGCCGATTCTCTTCACTGATTTCTTGCCACAACTAAGAAACAAACAGAGATAAAAATAGGACTCTTTTTTTTTTTTTGTTACTATCTGTTAAGTTTTGTCTGCTATGTTTTTAATGGCATATTTACCTGCTGCCATCTCTGCTGAACACTGCTGTCCCGCACAGTGTACACATACTTTTTGATTTGATCTAGTAATCCATTATAGAGAACACTGGCCGAGCTGTAGTTTCCCAGCAAGGCGTATTCGCGGGCCAGCTTCACATTCTCGTTGATTTCTCTTAGACTCATGGTGCTGTGGAAACACAGACAGCAAGTTAGGATTAGTGCAGCTATCTTGCTGACATTGGTATAATATTGGCAAACGTTTCATTTTATTTTAATTTTTTTGGAACAGCCAACGCAGAGCGGTTTTACCGCAGATCACGTGTAGGCCGTTTTAGACTAAAAATTTGTGACGAGAGGAGTTGAAACTTGCAACTACATTGTGCCAGTCTGCAACGTTCTGAAACCTGCCAGTCTACACCAATGTGACGAGACGGCGTATCATCTTCCGACTTTCCAGGCTTTTTTGGAGCTAGGTATAATTTGTAGCATCTTAATATATGAATGAGGATAGTGAGATACTGAGGTGCAGGCGACACCATCAGCTGGCATGAGCTGGGATGAGATGGGCCAGTTCCAAGCGCTGCAACTTTCTAAAACGGTTTTGTCTCATCGCAAATCTTTAGTCTGAACTGGGCTTAACAAGACTAACAAACTGAACAAGGATGATGCTGTCTCATAAAGCCAACAGGAGTTCATGTGATCAGGCTGTGATTTTGTCCCCTATCATCACTTCAATGAAATCACCTTAGAAAGGGACCTCTTTTGGCGCCCTCTTTTTACCCACTGTTAGTACCAGCTTTGCTCTGCTCGACCGCGGTGCCCCGTCCTCCATTTTCCATTGCAGATTTAGTACCGCTTCATGCATGAGGCGAGCGTGGCTGGCTGTTGTAGCGACGCAGCAGGAAACTGCCGTGACATAACTTGATACACACACAGAACGTCGAAGGTGTGTTGATTTTGATTCTCGGCATGTTGCTGATGCAAGCCAGAAGACAGAAGCTGGAGGCAGCAAAAAAAAAAAAAAAACCTCTGGCTGAATTATTGAAAAATGGCGGACTTGTTCAGGACACCCCCGTCTGTCGCTAGCAATGATGACGCAGTGATTAGTGACGATTCTCTCTGACCAATCAGTAGTCTTCAGGTTTTCACGTCACCTTTTGGTATCGCCTCAGCTCGCTTGGAACCTTGACGGAGGTGATACTACATAAACAAAAGTACCTGTTAGTACCAGGGACTTTTTTTCATAATGGAAAAACAAAAAAGGCGAGTAGAGTCGAGGCGAGCAGGTACCACGTAATGGAAAAGCGCCATTTGAGGCCTGTGTGGACAGAAGGAATGATTACAGTGACCAATAACACTTTAAATGTACACATCAGCATGTCAGTATTGTTTTAAGACAATTGTTTTTTTCTCACCATTGTCTTACACCAGAACAATATTGGTGTGTATTGATTTTATAAGGCGGTCCTATCGGCCAGTTAAGACATTGAATACAGTGTTTTCAACACTGTCGATACACAATTCTAGGGCCAAAGGGCCGTTTTATGCTTGACGCGTTGGAGGTGGTGCGCGCATTCGTGACATCAAAATGACGTAATTTCCGGCCGGCGCGTCTGATTTTCAGCATGCGAGCTGAGGTGGCGCACCAGTCTATTTTTTTCAGCGGCGCCCGACAAACCGGAAACAGAAAGCCTGAACGAGCTCCTGGGAAACCGGATGCCAGGACTCGCCGACTGACTGCAAGTCTCTCTGGTAAACTTACCGGGTTAAGATGAGTTCTTTTTTTGTGAATGAAAGGCTTGATCCCACCAAGTAGCTCACTGAATCAAATCGAAGCATTGACGGCACTGTTGCTGCCTGTTCTGCTGTTGTTTATCTGCTGTTGATTTCCGCTAGTAGCGCTTTCAACAGTGCGTGCGGAAATCGTGATGTCACGGGACTGCCGTGAGTATTTATACTCGCGCGTGGTGGTCGCGGCACTAGTTGCAGTCTTCTCCTGAACAGCGGTGGCGCTAAGGAGCAAAGGCTACCGATGTTTTTCTTTCTAAGGACTAGAAGAAGAAGAAAAAGATAATCACGTCATCATTAACCTGCAGGCTGCACTCTGCGAGAAAATATTAAATAAAAAAAGAGTGGGACTGCGATAAAATAATGAATAAAAAGAGTGGGGCTGCTGTGAGTGCAGGCAGCCATAGGGACAGCATCCATATTTCAACCCAGTGCCATGACAACAACAAAAATAGACCGGCCCACCGGGAATTTTCCCGGTGCTCCCGATTAGCCAATCCGGGCCTGATTAACATTAAGGGTGCTCCGATCAGGATTTTTGGGGCCGATCACCGATTGCTGGAAGACGTATCGGCCGATACCGATCTCCGATCACTTTTATGAACGGAAAATTACGCCATTACGTAACAGTCACACATGTTTAGAGAATGTATCGGTAATTATTTGGCTTTCTGTCCTAGCTCAAAATAATAAAAAAATCCTTTCAATCACTGCAGATATTTCTTCAACACACACACACACACACACACACACACACACACACACACACAGCTGTTTGAGTGGCGCCGGAGCTGCTAGCTACACGACACCGCTCTGCCTTAGTGTTAGCTAACTTTGAAAACTCCTCATACTCCTTTCCGTGACTAACCTTCAAATGTCTGAAGAGGTTGGTGGTGTTGAAATGTCTTTGGAGCTTTCCGCCTCGTGGTATTTCCTTGGCACACACGTTGCAAATCGCTAATGTATTGTCTTTTTCCCAGATAGTAATGAGTCGGCGTGCCACCGGCAGTAGAGTGCGTCAGAATGGCGTAATCGCAAACACGTTTGCCTGTGTCGTGCCAAGGTACTTACCCCCGCCAGGATTCGTATCCGCGGGAGCACACAAAAGTTACATAGGGGATCATACACAAAATAGCAGGCTGTTTTCACCTGATATTTTGTGTATCCCCTATGTAACTTTTGTTATAAAATAGCAGACATCTCCATATTATCTCAGGTTGTTTATTGTGACCAGTGTTGGGGAGTAACGGAATACATGTACCGGCGTTACGTATTCAGAATACAAATTATGAGTAACTGTATTCCGTTACAGTTACAATTTAAATAGTCGGTATTTAGAATACAGTTACATTGTTGAAATCAATGGATTACATGACGATACTTCTCACTCTTCTCACTCACTCTCTAAAAAAATTAAGGCAACTTCATGCATTTCCCAGAAGCCCCAATATGAAAACAAAAAATGAGCTATTTGCGTGATCACTGATAGAGGTAGAGATGGAGCCGGAACAACAGAGCCAGGGCAGGAATGCGTTTCTATCTTGGAAATTCAAACAGCATTTCACATTAAAGAAAGAGAAGGGAGAACGAAATATAACTGTGTATTGCAGCCTCTGCTTGCCAGCAACCAACCTCCTTTCAGCGTCCAAATTACTCCACCTCCAACCTGAAGAAGCATTCTTAAAGTAAGTTATTTATTAATTAGCCAGGGATAGTCGTCTGCTGTAGTTTTACTGGTCACCTTGTTATTTTATAGTTGTATCAGGTAGCTACCTGCTTAGTTGACGAGCGACTTTACATTCTCCTATGTGCTGATTTACTAGCCCCAGAGCCGTCGAAAGACTGACTAGACCCGTTTGACATGCTAGCTAACGTTAGCTAAAATTAGCTCGTGGTAGACCGTTAGATTTTTGTAGTATGCAGTTCGGGACTACAAATACAAAAATCGATCAGCTTGTTTAGGTACACACACCGGTGGCAGCCGCTTTTTAAAAGCGGTAGCCACCTTCCTACCGCCTTCGTTCCGCGCCCGGCCCGCGGGCCAACTGCTGTTCTGCCGCCGTTCAGACACCTTGTAGAACTGCCAGACCGGTGAATGTAGGGATGCCGCCATTTTAGCTCCATGTAGAAAATGTTTTCACGAGTAGTGCGCTCTTAATACATCCATGGTAGTGCGTCATCTGATCGGCCTATCTGATCGGCCTTTATGGAGACCACCGATCAAACTATTTAAAGCCGATAACGATCGGTGACCGATTAATCGGAGCACCCTTAATTAACATATATTATATTATGAAGATAAATGATTCCCCTTTTTTTTCTTCCTTGAAGGACCCCACTTTGAGAACCACTGGTTTAGGTATTTTGTATTAGGGGAGATAAAGTGTGCATCTCTGATTTTCCTGTTTCTTCCAACAACACAAATGTGGCTTAATGCGACTGAAAACCCTGATTATAGCTAAACATCTAAATGGTTAACGGAACTCTTTAATTACCCTCTTGTTGCCCTGCTATTTTGACTCTGAAGCTGTGCTGCTGTCAGCTCATCCAGCCAGAGAAGGACAGACCAAAACGTTCAGTGTTATTAAAAATACTAAATACAATACAAGCTATATATTTACAGTTTTAAGGCATTTTCCACATTCAGTGAAATGTAAACTAACAGGGTGGCCATTGTTCCATGGATTAGCACAGAGCCTCGCCCAACTGTTTGTGGCAAAATGCGACACAGAAGTTCCAGATATGTGACATAACGTCATAGTTTCGGAAAAAATAACTTACAACGATTTACTGAACACGGTAACGTTACGTGTTGGCGTTACTAGCAACATCCTTCACTTTGAATTTCAAGCCGGGTGGTTGGTTTCCTCGCTCGTCCAGACAAAGTTTAAAGGCACTGCTAAGGGTAGGCTATCTTTATAAGACTCGACGTGTTCATTTAAATCGACGTGATTAATATGAGCCAGAATTCTTAGAATAATAACTGTCCTGGTTTTATACATACAGTATATGGTTTATACTCAACTTTTTAGATGAACACACGCAGTCCTCGCAGACAGCAGCTGTTATGACAAGTTCCGCTGTGGCAGTTCAAAGAGAGGCGATTTCAAGCAGACAACTAGGCGAAGCACAACTCAACGAAATGTGGACACGTTTGTAGTTCACTTTACATCACGGAAGTCAGCGACAGCCTTCGATGTATATGATGATAATAGGCGACAGAGCACGTTCGATGCTTCCTTGTTAAAACAAAGCCAACTGTAACGTTGGAAGTTTTAACTTCCGCCCATACACTTCAAAATAAAATCAAGTAGGCTAACGTTAACTTTCAAATGTTAGGCAAATATGAAAAGTATTTTTGCAAAAGTCTTTTGGCAATATGGCCATTTGGAGCATGGATGTATGGTTTGGACTGAAGGATGACTCGGCCAAGCCAGTGTGTTGCAGGTATATGGCCAGACAATAGAGAGACTGGAAGAGTAAAGACCTTGGTTCAATCATTGATCACAAGCTGACTTTTAAACAACACCTGGGGGGTATTCCATCAAGCAGGCTAAAGGCAAAGCCAAGCTTAAATGGCCAAGTCTGGCTAATATGAGTGAGAGTTCGGTTCCATCAAAGAGGCTGAGATTAGCCCCAACTCAGTAACCATGGAAACTATGACTCTGGCTAAGCCTCAACCATGGCTAAGCCAGAACTGTGGCTCAGGTTTCCGTTCCATCAATCTGAGCCTCAACCCTGTTCCACCAAGGTGGCTAATGTGAATGCCAGCCAAGTAACCATGGTAACTTATGCTGCTGGGCAAACCTGGTCTGTAGCAGGCTAAAAGTGAAGCTTAGCACCATCTATGATCAAAGAATGTCCAATAGACAGAAACAGAGTCACACAACTGTCATGGAACGATAAAATATGTAAAACATAAAATATATCTTTTGTTATTATTTATACTAATAATTATATATTATCTATAAGTACATTAAAGAACATTATCACGAAAATAAAAAATAAGACACAAATAAATACAAAATTAAACTAATTATGAAACAAAATATAATAAAAGGAAATTGAGGCATTGAAAATAAAAGATTGAATATGTACACCAAACCAATTAGATGTAAATGCCCTCCAATCTCCACCCCGACACACCCTACTTGCCTCCTATTGGCTGGCAAAGCCAAAGCCTTTGGATGGTGGTGGGTGGTTGGCATTTGCTATTTAGGCATGAACTGAAGTGCTTTGGGTGCTAGATAGAGCCACACAAGTGTTAATGTCACTAAATTAAATTTATTTTTCCACACAAGTGAGACAAGACATAGTAGTGTTGAAACATTTGAATGTTATGTTGGTGGGTCACGCAGGTCAGGCTGTGGAGACAGAATGGAACATTAAATACAGTAAGAACAGTGAGCTTTGGCTGTGCATTTGGATTCATACTTACATCCTTTTCCATCTTCCTGATCTCAAGTTTGATCTTCTTAATCTGTAGCCTCTTATACTCCGTTGCATGGAGGAGATACCTCTTATAAATTGCACGGATGTCCTATGATGACTTAATGTGTCAGTGCAACCAACTATGCAGTTAATGGTGGGTAAAAAGGGAATGGCTACTCACTTCACTTCACTTCGTCCAGCAGATGTAGTCCTCTTGCCAGATGGGGAAGGCCTAGGTTCCTGCAGGAGGGTGTGTGGTACATTATTAAGGTGTGATTTTAACATTTCAAAACACAACCAGTACATTAATGATTAGGCTTACATTTTGGAGCTCACTGTCTCGACCGGTGAGTGTTTCATCATCGTCATAGTCATCATCATCATCATCATCATCTGGCTGTTGGCTTGGGCCTTCTCCCTGCAAATAGAGAAACAACAGGTAATGGGGGAGAGGGAGGGGGCTGACTGCATGTAGTGCAATGTTTCAACAGGTTAGGACCTACTGGGTCGACTTGGGTCCCGGCTGCATCCTCAATGTGCACTTGTGGTGGGTCAAGGAGAATAATTTGATCCCCTGTCACTATCAGACACACAGGTGCATAGTTAGTTATCCCTAATGAGGGTCTGTCACCAGAATAGGGGCAGTGATTGACAATACCTTCAACATATGGGGCCCGGATCTCTGGGGCCACAGGGTTGGAGGAGCTCCCCCCCTCGATCCCAACTATATTGGGCCCCTTATTTATCCCAAGGGCCAGGATCTCAGCTGGTGTGAGCTCATCTGGCGGCGGTCCCCTACTAGTACCCATGGATGCAGTCTGCTTTCTGGTGGCTGCAAGACATGTATATATTCATAGCTGCGCATTTATTTTGACAGATACATTTCACATTACATTATGGAACACTTACCATTGCTAAGAATGTTCTTATATTTGATTTTGACCTGGTGGCCGGTCCTCCTCTGGCTACTGAGATGGCTTCTGTTGAGACATAACTGTGAGGGACACACACCATGTCTGCCCTATAGCACATTTCATACATAGAGGGCAATTTAAAGAGATCATCATTCTTTTGATGTAACAAGGGTTAGGGCCTCCGATTGATAGGAGATAGATTGATTTGCTGTCACCTGCATTCACTTAGTTACTGTAAGATCTCCATTGAATTGCTTGATTTGCTAAATGATTCTAGATAAATAATAATGCAGGAAATAAATTAAAGCTATCCCATCGATTTGCATAACAATCAGTTGATAAATGTGATGAATATCACTTTCTAACATGACTACTAGGGCTGCCAAATGATAAAATATGGAGAATTTCACATGAATTGCAGTGAAACAATAATGCCATTTTAATTATGTTCAAATGAATGTTACTTATTAGGGCTGTCTTTCTGTTCTTTGGGGATTTTCCTTTTAATTTTAGGGATTTGGTTGCATTAATAAGTCCACATAATTGATTAGTTTAAAACAAAAACCATCAAGAAATCAATTGGTATATTATAATCTACATATATGTTGTCCCTTTGATGGGGGATTTATATAACATGATGATGCTGAAATACTTAATTTTCTTTATCACTTACGCATTCAGCCTGTCGGCAATATTCTGCCACGCCACATCCCTCGCTTTATTGATTGCTGCGGTATTGCCCTTCCTTCGTATTATGTGGCTGTAATCCTCATATACCTCCATGAGGAGGGTTTGTTCCGCTGCGGAGAACATTTCTGCACGCTCTTTTCCCTTGCTTTTCGGCATTTTGGACAGTTTCTGTTCTCGACTAGAATGGGCTTTTTATTTTCCCTGTGGGCGTGAACAAGTTGAGGCTTAACAGGTGAGGCTTGACTAAGTGTCAAGTGGAACCAGCTGATTTCACTTGATGGAACAACTTGGAGCTAGATTGGGAAGTGGAGCTTAGTCAAGCTTCAAGCTTACACCTAAGTCTGGCAATTCTTAGCTACGTTGATGGAATACCCCCCTGTACTTTCTTCAGAAGCGCAGTGTTGGCGCTACATTCAAGAGCGTGCCCCCCAAGCGGTCATTGATGCCCCTCCTACCACAGGCCATGGCGTGGCAAAAATATCCCTTTTAGTTATTATTTTAATATTAAATGTGCAAACTGTAACTTAAATAAAATAAAATGAAATTAAGCTTGGTCAATGCTCATTGGTCGCTGAGTAAACTTGTTACGTTTGATTTTGCGTTCTAAACATAACATTGAGCTGCAGCGGCAGAATCCATTTCAAGTTGTTGATTGGAATCGAAAAGAATAGCTAACAGTTTGTCCGTCCTCATAGGCAGTTAGCCTAATTATCAACAAAAAAGGATATACGAACATGGCTTAGACTTCCTCTTCAGCCTCTTCCAGTAGCAGACTCTGACAATCCGGCCACCACCACCAGTACAGCCACGGTCTCTGAGAGCCGACCTGGGCCTGTACCACGAAGCAAGATTTAGCGTTAACGAGGTAACTGCAGGTTCAACCCAGGGATTTCCGTACCATGGCGGTGGATTAGGTGTTGCCGGGTATGTTGGGTATGTATGCCAGTGCAACAAAACGAAGCCGTGCGCTCACAGTCCCACAGACTGTATGCTTGGCGCTGCGTTATTTTGCTTCGGGTTCATTCATGTACAGTGTCGATGATGCGGAGAACCTCGGCAAAAACACCTTCTGCCGCGCAATCCGCAAGGTGGTGCGTGCTTTAACAGCACACTTGAATGAATTTGTTGTGTTCCCAGGGCACTTGCCATCTTACTTACACCACACACTTGCCATCTTACTTACACCATCAAAAAGGGCTTTTATGAAATAGCAGGTAAATATTAACCTAAATCGAAACCTCATCTATAAATAATCTAGGCCCCATGATGTTCACTGATGCATATGAAATTCATCATACTCCTTAGGCTTCCCGAGGGTGATTGGTGCCATCGACTGCACCCACATCAGTATTACCACATTGCTAGGGGAGAATGAAGCCGATTACATTAATCGGAAATCATACCACAGCATCAACGTTCAGGTAAAGCATTTACAACAGGCTATATGTTAGGTAATACTGTTAAAGGAGGAGTCTTACTAATTCACATTGATGTTTCCCTCACGTTAATGCTATGTGGATGGACTTTTAACACAAGATGCATTTGCAGATGACTTGTGACCATCAATGTCTGGTTACCAGCATTGAGGCAAAGTGGCCTGGGTCTGTCCATGACTCCCGGATCTTCAGGGAGTCTGCACTGTGCCAAAGATTAGAGAAAGGTATGGCAATTGCAAGTAATATTTTGTATTGCATTTTGTAATGCTGATTATGCTAATATTAATTTCCATCTTCAGGGCTCTTCAGTGGAGTGCTGGTAGGGGACCGAGGGTATGCCTGCCAGCCCTTTCTGATGACCCCCTATGCTGACCCCAACACAGGGCCACAGAATGCTTTTAATGTGGCCCTTAACAGAACAAGGGTCAAGATCGAGGGGGCCTTTGGCCTCATCAAGGCCTGCTTCAACTGCCTGCGTGGCCTCCGAGTGGCCCCAGACCGGGCTTGTCAAATTGTGACAGCCTGTGTCGTGCTCCACAATGTGGCCACAATAAGAAATGAGAGAGCCCCACCTGTCAGCCAGCAACCCCCAGATGTGGTAGACCCCATCACCCTTGACTACCCTACTGGCAGGGCTGTGAGAGAGGCTATTAGGCAAGGCAAGGCAATTATATTTATATAGCACCTTTCAGCACAGGGCAACTCAGAGTGCTTTACACCAAACAACAAACATTAAAAAGCAAGTTCAAGAATGGAAATTAGGGAATAAAAGTAATATAGAAATATTGACCATAACAAATTTGGTACAAGATAAAATCTAAAATAAAGTAAAATATATAAATACAATTCACAGTCACAGTCAGTATAATAATTTATGCAAGATAAAATACAAAAAGGAAATTCACAGATCAATATTAAAATGATGCAAGATAAAATACAAAAAAATGAAATTCACATTGCAGTATAAAAACTAGGGAAAGGCAACATCAAAAAGAAAGGTCATCAGCCTAGATTTAAAAGAGCTTAGAGTAGAGGCGGACCTGCACTTTTCCGGTAGCATGTTCCAAATATGGGGGGCATAAAAACTGAATGCTGCTTCTGCCTTTTTAGTTCAAACCCTAGGGACAACAAGCAGACCTGTCCCAGACGACCTGAGAGGTCTGGGTGGCTCGTAGTGCAATAAGAGATCAGAAATATATTGTGGCCCTAACCCATTTACAGATTTGTAAACCAGAAGTAGTATTTTAAAATCAATTCTTTGAGGCACAGGTAGCCAGTGCAAATACTTAAAAACTGGAGTGATATGATCTATTTTCTTGGTGTTAGTGAGCACTCGGGCAGCAGCGTTCTGAATTAGTTGAAGCTGTCTGATTGATTTATTTGGGAGACCTGAAAACACGCTGTTACAGTAGTCTAGTCTACTGAAGATAAAAGCATGGACAAGTTTTTCCAAGTCTTGATGAGACATAAGTCCCTTAACCCTGGATATATTCTTAAAATGGTAATAGGCTGACTTTGTTATTGACTTAATGTGGCTGTTGAAATTGAGGTCTGAGTCCATGACTACACCAAGATTTGTGGCTTTGTCAGTTGTTTTTAACAATGCCATTTGAAGCTGAGCGGTGACTTTCAATTGTTCTTGTTTTGCTCCAAAGACAACCACCTCAGTCATTGATGTCTTTGATGCACTTTGTCAGTTTTTGAATCTGACTATAGTCCCCTGGTGTTAAAGTTATATAAAGTTGTGTGTCATCTGCATAACTATGGTGACTTATCTCATTGTTTCCCATAATCTGAGCCAGTGGAAGCATATAGATGTTGAACAGAAAAGGTCCCAGCACTGAGCCTAGGGGCACACCACCCGTCATATTTGTGTAGTTAGATACATAGTTCCCTATAGAAACATAATAGTTTCTATTCTTAAAGGGATACTTCACCGCTGGAAAGCTGAATATATCTTTAAATTGGGGCACTTATGTAGCAGAAATGTGAAAAAAAAATTGTAATTGGTGCCTTCTAGGCCGAGAAAAGCCAGAAAATGTGTTTTTGGCTCATATGGATAAAAGACACCAAATCCCAGAATGCACTTCGCTTCGCTGCTTTGAGTCCACTCCCAAGCCACGCCTACCGCTTGACAGACAGACAGCGAGGCATTCGACTCAACTCAATGTGTTTTATTGTTATTTCAACCATATACACAAAACAACATTTCATCGTGGCTCAAGTGGTGTTACACATTTAAAATATATAAAAACTACATTATATAATAACGACATACGAAACAGGCTACCTTTAGTGCACACACACATTATAGGCTCCGTAAAGTTCAGCTAAGCATACCAGCATTAGGCTTGGTGGGCTGTAAACACCGAGTATAAACACAGCCGTGAATTAGCGTGGAATGTCGAATGGTCGCCATGTAACAGTCACAAACTCCAACGGTTAGCAGTTAGTTGGATACAAATCACCCCATTTCTGCACCAGTCCGTGTTAACACAGCCCACCTTCATACAGAGCATCTCTAGCTCGGATCGTCAGAAGGCTAGCAGGCCTGGTAGCTGGACAGTCCGGTTTAGTGTTGTTCAGCCATGTTTCCGCGAAAGCAAAAAACACAGTCTCTGAACTCGCATTGGGAGCATCGTTGAAGTTGGATGTAGTCCAGTTTGTTGTTTAATGAACGGACACTTGCAGCAGGATTGATGGGACAGGTGGCCGGCTAGCGTTAGCTCGCTCTGGATATGCCTTTTCCCCGGCTAGCGTTAGCTTCCCACCTAGCCGACGTGGATGTCCCCTACCCGGCTCGGGGTACGAGCGAGTCCGCTGGTCCCCGTGCTGGTCTCCGTGGCAGGCGAAGCTCTCGTAGTGGGCCGATTATTCCGTCTGTAATAACGTTCCCTGCATATTCTCCGATCTGTACCGATGTATCCCGGTGGTACACGTGCGGTAGTTTGAATGCACATAATTGTTGTAAAAGTTTGCTGCTGAGAAGTTCTCTTAATACATCCATGAGAGAGAGCCATAGACAGTAAAAGAAGCTCGGATTGTCGGAGGGCTAGCAGGCCTGGTAGCTGGACAGTCCGGTTCACTGTTGTTCAGCCATGTTTCCACGAAAGCAAAAAACAGTCTCTGAACTCGCGTTGGGAGCATCGTTGAAGTTGGATGTAGTCCAGTTTGTTGTTAAATGAACGGACACTTGCAAGCAGGATTGATGGGACAGGTGGCCGGCTAGCGTTAGCTCACTCTGGATGTGCCTTTTCCCCGGCTAGCGTTAGCTTCCCACCTAGCTGACGAGGATGTCCCCTACCCGGCTTGGGGTACGAGCGAGACCGCTGGTCTTTGTGGCAGGCGAAGCTCTCGTAGTGGACCGATTATTCCGTCTGTAATAACGTTTCCTGCATATTCTCTGATCTGTAGCGATGTATCCCGGTGGTACACGTGCGGTAGTTTGAATGCACATAATTGTTGTAAAAGTTTGCTGCTCAGAAGATAGAGCAGAGCCCTGTTTAGCGAGGATTCAAGATGGCTGACATTTCGTTTTTTTCCGGCTGAGATCGGCTCGCTTCGGCTGATGGGCGGGTTTAAAACATGCGGAAGTAGGTCCTACTACTGGTTGTAGTCTTTTGCTCTGGCCAAAAAATCTTCCGATGACGCAAAAATCGTCATTTTACGTCATCGGAAGATTTTTTCCGGACCCCCCAATGCAGATATCTCCTGTCTCAGGGGGATATGAGGGAGGGACGCACGGTCATTCAGAAATACTACCGGGTTTCTACTGATACAAAGCTGAATGCTAAATCGGTGAAGTATCCCTTTAAGATAGGACGCAAACCACTTTAAGACTGAGCCTGAAAGGCCAACCCAGTTCTCCAATCGGTCCAGCAATATGTCGTGGTCAACCGTGTCAAATGCAGCACTGAAATCAAGTAGTACTAAAACTGCAGTTTTGCCACTGTCCGTGTTCGAGTGAATGTCATTAAATACTTTAACAAGAGCTGTCTCAGTGCTGTGGTGTGGTCGAAAACCTGACTGGAAGGCATCGAAATTGTTAGTTAGTGCTAAGAAATTGGTAAGTTGTATAAAGAGTTTATACTCTATATATAAACTTACCTTTATATATAGAGTTTTTTCAATGACTTTACTTAAAAATGGAAGGTTGGAAATTGGCCTATAGTTGGTCATTAGTATCGTGTCTAGATTATTCTTTTTTAAGAGTGGCTTGATGACTGCAGTCTTCAGGGTCTGTGGAAAGATACCTGAAAGAACAGACATGTTTACAATCTGTAAAAGATCTGTTGCCAAACAGCTTTGAAAAGGCCCGTAGGTATTACACAGTATTTTGTTTAAGGGGAGACTAAAACATGTTTCTTTTTTTACTTTTCAGTTGGGCTATTTTTGTTCCATGGCATTTGAACTATACGGATTTTCTTTAATGGCTGTTGCCACCATATTCTGATTAATGGAGTGATGAAAAGGAGATCCAAGTGCCCTCTGTAATAACTTTGGACTCTAATATGTTGACAAAATGAAACAAGGATTTACATTCTGTCTTATTCCAATGTTCTGATTTCCATTCTGGAAATGTATGGAAATGTTATCATATTTTACAATTTAATGCATCATTTGTTCATTTAAACATACATTTACAGGAAACTAGTAATGAAAGCAATGTTTGACCTAATATTAGTTATCAACTGTGGAGGTGTCATGATGATATGTTATCCCTATTCACTGGGGTGTCTCCCCCTTAACCCCTTCTGGCCTTGGGTGGACTTGACCCATTTTCTAATCATTTCCATATCAGAAATTTGGGTGTCTTTCAACCAAACAATTTCACACGAAAAAAAACATGTGTGGTACCGTACAATGCTCTTCACAAGTTAAATAAATGATAATCCCACTATCATTGAATTTGGATGTTTCATTCATTTATATAGCGGTATATATATAGTTTGAAAACACACTAAATAGGAAAAGAAATGGCGAAAAACCCCACAACAGATTCAAAGGTATAACAGAAAATCTCTGGTAAAAGCCACTAAAAATAGTACTACAAAATAATAATAAAAAAAAATAAAGTAGAAACAAGTCCAAAAGATCCTCATGTGTTGTCCCTTCCCTAGGAACACAGAAAAAGAATATCAGTATGACTAGGTTTAGTGTCATTCATTCATTCATTCATTCATACATATTCATTCAGTAATGTAGGCTACTACCTTCTTCTCATGCTCCAGCTTTTCTAGCTCCAGCTTTGCTTTTTTAATTAAAAGCCTCTTGTGCTCAATGTCAAGCCTCTTGTACTCTATATCGAGCTCCAGTGTTCTTTTGTACAGGGCCCTCACATTGTCTGCTCCAACCTGCAACAAATAAAGAACATTGTTCCTTTGCAGGGCACACTTGGAAGTTGAAGGTGTCCATTTGACTACTGTGTTACAAGGTTCAGTGCTTACCACTTCTCTTTGTGTTGGCCTTGAAGTGGAGGCCCTAGGCTCAGGGGGTGGAATACATTCCTCTTCCTGCTGAGTTTAACCCCATAGCAATTTCATTAATTGAGTCAGATTTGAAATGACCACTTTAAAGACTTGTGTCTCATGTTCAGACCACGACCATTTGCAAGCCATTACACTTCAACACTTCAATCACAGCCACACGTTCACACACTCTAGCCATCTGTGTTGCAAGTGGTAGAAATACTCAAAAGTGTAGCCTACCCCCAAAGCGCTCTCTGAGCAGGCAGACACTGTTTCATCATCTATGACCTCCACCTGAGGAAATAAGTGGCCTATTATCAATATTCAGCAACCACATATGGCATACATACTGGCGTATGACTATCAGTTTCACTGTTACCTCTGCATGACACAGTGGGGCGACAGTGGGTGGTGGTGGTGGTGGCGGCAACACCACTGTATCTCCTCTCACTGCAGAGCACATTAATATATTTCACTCCTACAATATTCATAAATAATTGTTGAATGAACATGGTCACGTGTACTTGACACATACCATGTACATATGCCTGGGTCTTTGAGCTGCTGCCACCAGGGTCAGAAGACATTCCCCCTTTCACTCCTTCCATCAGGGGGCGACCCTGATTGCTGGAGAGGGCTAGCTCCTCAGCAGGAGTGAAGTCCTGTGGGGGAGGGCCCCCTCCAGTCTTCTTTGCCTCATTTTTCTTCCTGTTGGCTGCAAGCAATTTCATTGTTCTATAAGCCCTTTGTATACCAATATCCTACTGAAGGGACCGACCCCGCAATTCAGCCTTGTACTGGTTGGCCTTAAAATATGTGTAGCTATTGCTACTGCTACTTACCGGTTTGAATTATGTTTTTATATTTATTTTTTATTTGCTCCCATGATTGTTTGCCACTGCCAGTGTTGCAACTAAAATAATACAGCAACAAAAGTTTAACATTATGGAATGCACAATGGTCATATCTTGTGCCTGGGGCAGTGATATCAATAAGTTCTGTAACTTACGTATTAACAGCGTCTGCTATTTTCTGCCAGCTTTCCCTCCTTGCTTTGGCAGCAGCGACTGTATTGCATTTAGCCTGTATTATATGTTTATATTGTGGATAAATTTGTAGAATGATTGTCTGCTCCTCCTGTGTGAAATATGCGGCTCTTGTTTTGTCCATGTTTGCGATTGGACATACGGTGCAAACACCGCCCCTTTTATGTGAGCGCCTCTAGATTGGAAAAACCTTGGTCGACTGAACTACAACCCCAAATCAGAAAAAGTTGGGACAGTATGGAAAACACAAATAAAAGAAGAAAGCAGTGATTTCTAAATGTACTTTGACTTGTATTTCATTGCAGACAATACAACAGCACATTTAAAAAAAATAAATAAATAACTATTTTGGTTCTTGCAACACATTTCAAAAAAAGTTGGAACAGTAAAGCATTTACCACTTTGTAATGTTGCCATTCCTTTTCACAACACTTAAAAGACGTTTAGGGACTGAAGACACCAAGTGATGAAGTGTTTCACGTGTAATTTTGTCCCACTCTTGCTGCAAACAAGTCTTAAGGTGGGCAACAGTACGGGGTCTTCGTTGTCGCATTTTGCGCTTCAAAATGTGCCACACATTCTCTATTGGAGACAGGTTGGGACTGCAGGCAGGCCAGTCAAGTACCGGTATCCTCTTCTTCCGCAGCTAGGACTTTGTAATGTGTGCAGAATGTGGTTTCACATTATCTTGTTGAAATATGCATGGACGTCCCTGGAAAAGATGTCTTCTTGAAGGCAGCATATTGTGCTCCAAAATCTCTATGTACCTTTCAGCATTAATGGTGCCATCACCACTGGCACTGACACAACCCCATACAATGACAGACCGTGGCTTTTGGACTTGTTGCTGGTAACAGTCTGGATGATCCTTTTCTTCTTTGGTCTGGAGCACACGGCGTCCATTTCTCCCAACAAATACCTGAAATACTGATTCATCTGACCACAGTACACGTTTCCACTGTGTGATGGTCCATCCCAGATGCCTCCGAGCCCAGAGAAGTTGACGGCGCTTCTGGACACTGTTAACATAGGGCTTCCTTTTGGCACAGTACAGTTTTAACTGGCATTTGTGGCTGTAACTACGTATTGTGGTACTTGACAAAGGTTTGCCAAAGTTGTCCTGAGCCCGTGTGGTGATATCGCTTATAGATGAATGACGATTCTTGATGCAGTGCCGCCTGAGGGATCGGAGATCATGGTTGTTCAGCTTAGGCTTGCGCCCTTGTCCTTTACGCACTGAAATTCCTGTTGTTGAAGGTGAAATAAGCAAATGTCTTCCTATATTTCTTTGAAGAACATTGTTTTTAAACATTTCAATAATTTTCTCACGTATTTGTTGGCAAACTGGCGATCCTTGGCCCATCTTTGCTCCTAAAGGACTAGACCTTTCTTGGATGCTGCTTTTGTACCAAATCATAATTACAATCACCTGTTGACATCACCTGTTTCAAATCACATTATTATTTAACCAATTTACCTGATTACTAGCCCTAAATTGCTCCTGTCCCAACCTTTTTTGGAATGTGTTGCAGGTCTGAATGACAGGAAAGGATGTATATTTACAAATGAAATTAAGTTGACCAGACAAAACATGAAATATTTTGTGTTCACATTGTCTGCAATGAAATACAACTCAAAGTACATTTAGATATCACTACTTTCTTTTTTTATTTGTGTTTTCCATACTGTCCCAACTTTGTCTGATTTGGGGTTGTAGTTAACCACCTTTGTGACACCGCTTATGTGGGACCGCGGTTGTTAGGGTTAGTGAAGCCAGGTAACTGAAAGAGATCCAGGCAGGGGCGGATGGTGTATAGGGGCGATTTGGGCGACACACTACCAACTGGGAGAAGAAAGAGGATTTTTTTTTAACAAATTCTATCACAGTAAAAGTAGTTTTCAGTGTTCTAGACATTATCTGTCATTGTCCAATCAGATTAGTCAGATTCAAGTCATGTTTCAAATGGTCACGGCCGCCGCAACTCCCGCCTCTCCGGGCAAATTCATTGACATGATAAATCGCCCAAGCATTCTCCCATTGACTCTCATGTTAAAACTTTTTTTTTCAGAAAATGAGCCTTCAATACATTTTCAATGAGGATTTGGGACTCGCACTTACGCGCTTGCGTCATACGTAACTGAGCAAAGAGAGCGGGATATCTTCAATCAAGTCACTTGCTACTTTCAAGATGGCTGCTAATGTGTGCAATTCCATTGCATCTCTGAAAGAAGTTCCTTTTAGTCGACAATCCAATTCAGACAAATTGGCATTAAAACAATTAGGACCAAAATTAATTATTAAACAAAAAATTATTTCTGTAAAGGCTGGAAAGTCCTACACCCGAGGATTTTCAACAAATTGGTATGTGAAAAAAAGCTGGCTAGTAGGTTGTGAAGAAGCTAACGCAGTCTTCTGCTACCCCTGCCTACTCTTCCACCCTGACACCCTGACGACAGACAGCACTACTTGGGTTTCGACTGGTGTGACAGATATGCACCATCTGTCTGAGAAAATCAAGAAGCATGAGATGTCAAAGATCCACATGGATAGCTGCTTGAGATTTGCAACTATTGGGAGGGTGAACATTGCCACTCAACTGAATGAGGGATACAGGCTAGCTGTTCGTCGCCACAACGATGAGGTGAGCAAGAACCAACATTTCCTCAACCGGCTCATCCAACATGTGAAGTTTTGCGGAGTGTTCGAGTTGGCTTTGCGAGGCAAGAATGAGACGGAGGGCTCCACAAATCCAGGTATTTTTCTTGGATTGGTGGATTTCGTGGCAGAGTTAGATGAAGTTTTTGATGAGCACCTGAAAAATGCCACGGTGTTCAAGGGCACATCCAAGACAGTGTGACAAGACAATGAGCTTTTAGAATGTATGCTAGCGGTCGTGCGGAAAAGGATTGTGGAGGAGGTCAAGTCTAGCTATCTGGCCATCCAAGCTGATGAAACTACGGACGTCTCCACGCAGACACAGCTGGTTCTCGTGCTTAGATACATTGATGACAACCATGCAGTGCAGGAACGTTTTTTTGAGTTTATTCCCATCTCGGATTCAACGTCAGTTTCAATTGCCAGTGTACTTTTGGAGAGACTGAACCAGCTTTTGGCGACAAAATGAAACTCGTTGCACAAGCTTACGATGGTGCCAGTGTGATGAGGGGAGAGAAGGCTGGTGTGCAGCAAAAGGTGCATGAACAAGCGTGAACAAGCTACCTCCCACATCAAAAAAGTCAACGTTTTCTTTTCCGATCTGATTGCATCTTTCTTTTCCCAGTCACCGAAACGGTGCAGCGTTCTGAACAAGATTGTTTCACGAAGACTGCCCAGAGCTTCATCTACAAGGTGGAATTTTAACAGCAGGATCGTCAACACTGTGCACGAGAACCGAGATGACCTCCTTGAATGTTTTGAAGCCATCAAGACGGGTTCTGTTATGGTTTCGGTTTTTGGCTATGTATTTTGTTCTATTTCTGTTGTCTGCTATTTTTGTGTGTTTTTCCCGGTGTGTTCCTGTGCCTGTGTATATTTTTTGTGTACAGTTCTGTTCCCTGTTTTGCATTTTGTTCAGTTTCCTGTTTTATTGTGAAAGTCTGGTTCTCTGTCTTGTCATGTCTAGTTTTACTTTCTGTGCCTTCCCGCCCTTGTGATTACCTGATGTCTTCCACCTGTTCCCCAGCCCTTATGTCACCTGCCTCTTGTTTCCTCATTACCTAGTTTATTTAGCTCCTGAGTTTCCTTTGTTCTTCGTCAGATCATTTTGGTTTCGCTCCCGTGTGTTTGTCTCTTTGTGCTTGGTCCTGTCCGTTTGTGCTCCTGCCTAGCTCCGTGTTTTTCCCCTGGCCTCCGTGCTCTTGTTTGTTTTGGATTTTTCTGTTCGTATTTCCTGCTGCACGCTTTGGACTCTATCTTTTTGTGTACTCCTTTTCAAATAAATCTTCTAAGAACTAAACTCCAGCCTGCCTCTGCATTTGGGTCCACCCTTTCCTACCTCACACGACAGGTTCACATGGTCCATTTGACCAGCTCAGTATGAGAGAGGCATCGTGAGAGGATGCTACAGGACGAAGATTTTATTTTTTTTCCTTTGTTTTTTCCACAAAATCATGCCCCACGTCGACATTCTGTTCCAGAAGCTCCAGAAGAAGGACATTGATGCAGTCTTCATCAAAAGGGCCCTCGAGGGGGGCGCTAGTGAGCATTCAATGGAGCAAGACATGTGTAACTTAGCTCCTGTCTAGCTTCCTTTAAAATTATTATTTTATAGCGCATTTTCGGTGAATTTATTGTGAACGCCGTTTTCTAATATTCCTCTGAACAACTGCCATCCGTATCAGTCTCTGCAATGGCGTCTAAGCTGCGTGAATATAAATACAGCGGCCCTGCAAACACTAGGCCGGAGACATCCTCGACGCAAGCCAATACCGCCCCCGCTGACTCGCCTCCTATTTCGCAGCCAGAGTCGGTGACGGACACGGAAGATTGGAAAGCAGATATTGTTACATCCCTGAGAGAGGATATCTCTGTCTTCATTCGTGCGGAACTTAAAAATGCTCTCGCTGAAGACTTTAGCTCCCTTAAGAATGAGTTAAAAGAAGTCAAATTGGAAATTCCGAACAATACGGCGGCGGTACGTGCTGAGGTAGATAACATGAAGGCCGCTATCACCGATGTGGAGACAGGATTATCATCATGGTCGGATGAGATCACTTCATTACAGGCGACAGTTGCAGAACTTAAAACACAGCTGACTAACCTGAAGGAAAAGAACGACGATTTGGAGGGACGGATGCGGAGATGTAACGTACGCATTGTGGGGATTCCAGAGGAGACCAGTTCGAGCTCTACCGTTGCTGTCTCTAAGCTGCTGAAGGAAGTTTTAAACCTGGAGAAAGACATCCTAGTCGACCGTTCACACAGAGGCCTAATGCCTAAAAAGCCTAAAAGCCTTATTTCCAGGACTGCGTTGAAGTTCTTTGCCGAGCCCGAGAACAAGGCCCACTTCGTTATAAAGGTGAACCAATAGCCATATTTCCAGATTACACCGCAAGTGTGGCCAGAACACGCGCCGCTTTCAACGATGTCAGGAACCTTCTTCGAGGCCGACGTGATGTCCGTTACGGGATAATGTTCCCAGCCCGTCTCCGAATCTCCTACAAGGGTGATAAGGAATTTCTGGTCCCGGAGAAAGCAATGGCCTACGTGAAGTCCACAATTCAAGGCGAGTAAACATCAAACAAGTGAATTTAATACGCCATTCTACTAGCGTCACTTTGTTTTGGACTTTGCCTTTTCTTTACGCCGACAAAGACCATCCCGTTACAATTTTTCGTCTTGAGGCATTTGCTTTGGAATTATAGTAAAGAACTATAAATATACATTTACATTTTAGCCTCTCTCTTCTTTGGAATCTGGGAGCGCAGGGATGTTACTTGACCTCGGTTCAATACTAGTATTAAGAGACAAATTTGGGACCTTTTAGTTCATCTAAACGGTAATGTTCCATGACAATTGTCGTTCTTATGGATGCATGTACGCAGTAATAATATTTTACTGATGTTGTTCAATTGGGCTTTTTTATTTATTATATGTGTGTAATGTATATGCTTATCCTCCCCCCTTTTTTCCTTTTTTTTGTTGTTCTTTCTCTCACTATTTATTATTATTCCTCCCCTCCCCCCTTATTTATTTATTTTTTTTCAAGCTGGATGGAAGCTGGTTTATTATTTGACACTAAAGTGGTTCTCCTTTGCCATAATACAATGTATGGCACATCTTGCAATGGGTGTTACAGCCACCAGGTTCACTTATGTGGTTGGGGTGGGGATCCTATCAGACTTGACTTTTTGGAAGGGTTTATTTTTTTGTTTTGTTTTATTTTATTAACATTTCACTGTCTTATCTTGTGGGGTTGTGTTCTCAGTGTTCCCGTAACTAAATTTCCTAATGGCTAACACTAGTTCAGTGGTAAATGCAGGGTGCATGATTCATTTTATTAGTTGGAATGTGAAATCTTTAAATCATCCTGTGAAACGGAAAAAACGTACTCTTGCACCTTGATTATCTGAAGGCTGACATAGCGTTTCTCCAGGAGACTTATCTCTGGGTGGCGGACCAGACTAGACTAACAGGAGGATGGATAGGGCAAACATTTCATTCCAGTTTTGATTCCAAGACGAGGGGGGCAGCAATCCTAGTGCGTAAGAATATACCATTTGTGGTGTCTAATATAGACTCAGATCCCATGGGGCGTTATATCATTGTGATGGGAAGATTGTATGGACTCCCTGTTATTTTAGTAAACATTTACGCCCCAAACTGGGATGATAATACTTTTTTCACCCATACTTTCTCCCGAATTTCCAATGTAGGTACCCACCACCTCATCTTAGGGGGGGACATAAATTGTGTCCTTTCTTCCAAGTTAGATCAATCGCAGTTCATCTAAAGTGTGTCCTGAATCTAAGTCATCCCAAACAGTTAATCTTCTTCTTCAGACAGACATTTGGCGGTTCAGAAACCCTACCTCCAGGAGTTATTCCTTTTTTTCTCCAGTACATAACTCATTTTCACGAATCGATTATTTTTTTATTGATAATAAACTTCTTCACATGGTTGTTGATTGTGAATATCAATCCATAGTCATCTCGGATCATTCCCCCTTGAAAATTAAGTTAAATATTCCAGGCACAGATCCTGGATACCGCCCATGGAGATTCAACCCCCTCCTTCTGTCGGATGAAACTTTTGTCAATTTTATTACAGTTTTTTACGATTGCTAAACGACACTGGGCACAACTGGAGCTACATGTGCAAAACTCTAACTACAGTCTGCACTACCAACAGTCACCTGAGCTAAACAGTTCACATCACCTGCAAAACTCACTCAGAGCAACATAACTCTTAACACACGGCTCAAAACAGGCTCAGTGCTGCCAAACACTATGGACAACCCTCACTGAGATAACACACACTGTCACTCAGAACACACTGAGAGTAAAAACACATCAAAAACACATCAAACACCAAAACACAAATTACAAACACTTTTAATCTTTACAGTTTGAACAATTTGAGTAACTTCACACCACTCAGTTTATTTAAGGAAAAGATATAGATTTTATAATATACCAATTTTTACATAAGGTAAACAAAAAGGAATGAAAAGCAGCAGTTTGCTTCAATACAGTATTTTGTCTGTATATGGAATTACTGGGGGAAAAAAAACTAAAGGTACATAACAGGGACTAATCCTGCCTCTCTCCAGCATCACACTGGATGTCTGCATCATTTCTAAATACTAATGAATATAGTGTTTCCATTGCTTTCACCTCCATTACTTTCTGAAAAACAGGAAGAACGCAGTTTTACTATAGTAAAGATATAGTGTTTTTCACTTCTTTTTTATAGCTGTGTATATAATCTCAGACATCTTACTTGGACATGTTGGTATCTTTGCTCTTTTACCTGTTTCTCTCAAACGGTACAGGGTATAATTGCTTCATTCTTATTTGGTGTTTGTATACAAAAAACGGCTTTTTGAGCTCTATATAAATCCATATATGTTCACTAACTAGTCTAAAACAAGACACCTGCTTAGGCTTTCAGCTAAAATTGCGATCAGCAGTGTTTGATAGACTTACATCTATTCTGTTTTGAATGTGTGGTTAACAGTTTTGACAGCAGTGTGTTAGCATTTGAACAAAGTGCTGTAAATCCACAGTGTTGTGCACATTGTGGTTAAAGTCATGGGATAAGTGTGTAGAGTTTTGAAAACTGTGTGCAAGCAATGAAAAACGAACTAGAGTTTGGTCCACATGAACTGCTGCTGTGCAGACTGTAGTTAGAGTTTTGCACATGTAGCTCCAGTTGTGCCCACTGTCGTTTAGCAATCGTAAAAAACTGTAAACTAATGCAGGTTGCGTTGTGTAGTGTGATTGAAGCAATGAAATGAATTCCTGTGTGGCAGCAATAATTAAACATTTTACCACCCGGGGGCGTCATAGGCTGCTCAGTTACCTGCGAGTTACGTTTTGATTCCAAAGTAAACATGAAGAGGTCACGGCGAAGTGTAGCGTGGGACCATTTTGATTTAAAAAATGACTTAGTTCACTGCAAACACTGCAACGCCGTGTATAAGTACAACACGGCCACGACTCAAATGATGTACCACTAAGTGCATCCGACCCTGGTTAATGTCGGTGGCGGTGCGTCCTGCTCTCAGTATCAACCTACCATCAACTCGGTGTTAGCACGGAGGAGCTGCGATGCACAACGAGCAGAGAAAATGACCCAAGGGATCTGCAAGTTCATTGAGATGGATATTGGAACCAGCATGTCACATTCCGTCACGACGTACCATCACCAAACTGGTAGAAACTCACTACGAAGAACGGAATAAGGTTCCCCGGCCCGGGCTGGCCAAGTTAGCACGGTGGTAGCTGCTTACATCCCGGCCGGTGGGTGTGTTCGGCAGCTGGACTGACGGTCACCAGGTAGCGGTCGCGTCTGACCCAGATCATGTCAACCTGCTTATTTTTCTCAACAAAAACCAGTAGACTGGTGCAGGAGTTGTATGTGAGTTACTGGTTATTTTATATTAGTCTTTGTCCGTGCCTTGGATAGTGGATAGTTACATTTTGACAAAACCTGTCAGATCTCAGTAGTATTATGTTTTTGGTTAAGTTATTTAACATGATTCTTTTTATTTATTATTTTGGAACAAACGAGGGTCTCTGTTTAAAGGAACACGCCGACTTATTGGGACATTAGCTTATTCACCGTAACCCCGACAGTTAGACAAGTCGATACATACCCTTCTCATCTCCGTGCGTGTCGTAACTCTGTCTGACGGCTCCACCGTTAGCTTAGCCTAGCACAGATCCTGGAGGTAACTGGCTCCAACAAGCCACTAGGTGGCGCTATAGCAGAAAAAAAACGTGTTTGACCATATAACTTCCAAACCGTACATCGCACATTAAAAATACACATTCATGCGTTCCCTGGATCCAACTGAATCTCCTGATATAGGCCACGCCCATTTCCGCCTAGAGTTTTATGCGTGAAAAATCGCAATTTATCAAAAACCTACTTTTTTGAACTCCTCCTAGACCGTGTGACCGATTTGCACGAAACTTGGCAGGTGGCATCTCCAGACCGACTTGACAAAAAGTTATCAACAGAATTGTTATAGGACACAAATTGCATATATTATGCACAAACAAATTTGTGTAGCTAACTATGAAAACACCAACTTTGCTATATCTCGGTCAAAATAAATGCTATCAACGCGCAACTTTCCCATGACCCTCTGGAGGGGCCTCACACATTTTACAAAAATTGGCCAGTGGGGGGGTGCTACAAGTACAAAATGTTTATATCTCATGAACATCTCGTCCGATTTTTACCAAATTTGGAGGGTACCATCTAGGGTCATGCCTGAGACCACCCCTACTGTGGGGTACTAATTGGTCAAAGTGGTCTAGATTCACCTCTTACACTGATGTGAGCCACTTGAAATTTACAGGGTAGATGTACAATAAGTCAAGGACTACACCTACCAAACATTACACATGTGGACCACTAGGTGGCGCTATAATGTTTTTTTGCCTTTAACTCCCACATTACACATCGCACATTAGAAAACCATATGTCCATCTGTTTGGTGAATCAATCTGAATCTCATGATGTAGGCTATGCCCATTTCTGCTGAGAATTTTCGCAATATCGCGCAATGTGCAAAACCAACTTTTTCGAACTCGTTCAAGGCCGTGCAACCGATATGCACGAAACCTGGTATGTAGCACCTCCAGATACATTTGAACAAAACGTATCCAAAGAATTGTGCTACATTAAAGTATGTGCATTTGACGACCAAACAAATTATACTAGCTAGCTACCAAGCACAAACTTAATCATATGTCTGTCAATTTAAATGGTATAAGCACGAATCATGATTGAGAATCATGTTTAACATCCCACTCCGATGCTCTCTACCAAATTTGGCGAAGATCGACAATTAGAGGGCGCTATAATAAACGTTTATGTTTTTAGGCAAATAACTCAATGCTTTTAAATGGGAAATTTGCAATTGCAGTATCTCGGCCACAGTACATGCTATCAAGGCGAAACTGGGGGTGCATGTTCGGCATGCTGCTCTGAGGCTGTGTGCCAAATTTGGCAAAGATCGGCCATTAGGGGGCGCTAAAGTCAACGTAGACCTGTTTTGGCCCTTTTGCTCTATCAATGTTGATGGGATGTTTGCATCGGCAACGTACAGCAGATCTTGCAGCTCGCGCCTCTCGATATTTATCGGCGTTTGCCTCCCCGCCGTCAGGCTTTACGTTCCGCTTTTGCGCGCTCCCCCGGGGCGTCAGGGGCAACTTGGATCGGTGGCTTGGACCCCGTCATAGCTGCTTGCAGTTCTAGTTTGAAATTGAATTTATTCGTTTGGAACAGAAATTTGATCCTCACTGAAAATTCAACTCTCTATATATCTTCATATTCAGTTCTCAAAATTCAGATTCAGTTAACAAAATTTTATTTCAAGTTACTGAGATTGACATCCGGGTAGTTGGAGGATGAAGGAAGAGCAATCGAGCGCAGATTGATAGATAGAGTTCAGTGGCGCAGGATGATGCCAGACTGTTGTGCTGCTTATGGATGTTTGAACAAAAGAAATGAAAAAAAAAACAGCAAGGGATAACATTTCACAGGTGAGAATGTGTTTTATGATATATATGCCGCCTTCGACCTGCAATCTGAGCTCCGGCGGCGGCGGGAGACGGAGAGTTCTGCGGCCGGCGTCTCTTCCCCCGGGCAGGAACACAGCTTAGCCTCGCTGTGCCAGACCCCGCTGATCCAGATGGGACCGGCCAAAGACAGAGTGGTGATCGGGAGGATCTTCCACATAGTCCAGGATGACCTGTAGCCTACGTAGATTTCGGCAGGAAGTTCCACCACAGACAATTTCTGTTTTATATATTTATTGATTTGCACACAAAAACAAAGTAAAGGCACTTGGATAACAATAACAAACATATTTGTATACAACTTTTATCAAATTATCTTTTCTTTTTTAAATAAAAAAACAAAAAAAACAAATGAATAATAATACAAAATACAAAATATATATTTATACAATTTTACAAAAAAGAGAAATAAATAAGAATATATAAAATAAAATAAAAAATAAAAGGGAGTGTTAAAGTTAGGCCTAGTTAGCCTGAAAAAAATTGCATAAATGGTTATTGTATTATTGTAAAATTTGGCAAGACTACCTTTCTTAGAATATCTTATTTTTTCCAGTTTTAGAAAAGACATGACCTCAGTCGTCCAAAGTGTACTGGATGGGGCATTTGTTGCTTTCCAATTAAGAAGAAGATGGCGTCTCACTATCAAGGAAGTGAAAGACAGGACCTCTAACTGCGCTGATGAAAAACAGTGGTATTCTTGAGGAGTACCAAAAATGGCTACATGCGGAGAAATATCAATGGTCTTGAGGAGCACTTTAGACATGGTGTCAAAATAAATTTGCCAAATATTTCCTAGGGTTGGGCAAAAGAAAAACATATGTGCAAGATTACAGGGCGAACCAGAGCATCTGTCACAGACATCAATTGTATTAGGGAAAATTTGCGATAGTCGGGTTTTAGAATAGTGACATCTGAACACTACTTTAAATTGTATTAAAGTCAAGCGGGCGCAGATTGAGGCTTTATGAATACCATTTAAAACAGATTCCCACCAGTCAACATCAAAGGCCAAACCCAACTCTTTCTCCCAAGCCTCCTTCGTCCTAGTGATTAAATGATCATCATAAGACTGGATAGTACCGTAGACTTTGGAAATTAAAGATCTTTGTGAAAAATTCAACTGTAAAAGACTGTCCCATGTCTGCTCAGGAGGAATTTGCGGAAAATTAGGAAATAAACATTTTACACAGTTCCTAATTTGGAAATACCTAAAAAGATGTGAAGGTGGGAGGCCGAACTCGCTGGTTAGATCCGTGAAAGAACAAAAAACCCTGTCTTTATAAAAATCCTTAAAACATTTCAGACCCTTATCATGCTATAAAGTGAAAATGGAATCAGTAAATGCAGGTTTGAACGCATAATTCCTCAACAGTGGACTTGATATGGTGGGAGTAAGAAATTTAAAATGCTTTCTAAATTGAAACCATATCTTTAATGTGGAAATGACCACTGGGTTGCTAGTAAAGCCAGAGGGATTGACTGAAGCCACACCAGACAGTATTGCCAGTAAAGAGGATGAGGGACATGATTGTATTTCCAACTGACACCAAGGTGTATTGACCAATTTTAGCCAAAATAAAGTTTTAGTTATATTCGTAGCCCAATAATAAACTTTGAAATTGGGTAGAGAGAGGCCACCATCAAATTTGCAATTCTGAAGTACTTTCAGCCTAATTTTAGGTGACTTACCATTCCACAGAAAATTAGATATAACTGAATCAATATTTTTGAAAAAGCCTTTAGATAAAAGGCACTGGAACAGAAACAGGAACTTTGGGAGAACATTCATTTTAACCATGTTCATTCTACCAATCAGGGAAAGGGGGAGGGAGCCCCATCTTTGGAAATCAGCCTTAATCTCTGTTAATAGGGGAGAAACGTTTACATCATAAAGAGTTTTGTAGGACCTGGCCACATGCACCCCCAGATACTTAAATCCCGAAGGACTCAGTTTGAAGGGAATATCAGATTGAGAGAGCTGCATTGCTAGTTCATTGACCGGGTAACATTCACTCTTAGAGACATTGATCTTGTACCCCGAAAACGAACCAAATCTATGAAAAAAAGAAAGAATAACAGGGCACGTCCCTACAGGATTTGTGATATACAATAACAGATCATCAGCGTATAAAGAAAGTTTGAATTCGACCCGGGAGCGCGTAATGCCGTTGAAATTGGAGAGAGACCTCAAATAAATGGACAGAGGTTCTATTGCAAGAGCAAAGAGGAGGGGAGACAAAGGACAACCTTGTCTACAGCCACGGTTTAAGGGAAAACACCTGGATTGAACGTTATTAGTTGTGATACTGACGCAAGGCGATGTATAAAGAAGGCGTATCCACGATATAAAAACGTTACCAAAACCAAATTTTGTCAAAACTGCAAACAAGTAACTCCATTCAACTCTGTCAAACGCCTTTTCTGCATCAACAGAAATTACAACTTCTGGAATGGCAGCGGTTCCCTTCGAGTAGATAACATTTAATAAGGTACGGACATTATAAAAAAGCTGACGTCCTTTTATGAAGCCAGTCTGCTCTTGAGATATAATTGTTGGAAGCACCTTCTCTAGACGACATGCCAAAGCTTTCGCAAGAATTTTGGTATCGACATTCATCAAAGAGATAGGTCGATAAGAAGTACAGAGTTCGGGATCCTTGCCCTTTTTCAGAAGAACGCTAATAGAAGCCTGTCTCAAAGTGAAAGGAAGAGAGCCATTTGACAGAGATTCTACATAAACAGCATGTAATAGCGGAATGAGTTGATTATGGAATGCCTTGAAGAACTCAACTGGGAACCCGTCTGGCCCAGGAGACTTATTATTTTGCATATTTTGTAGAGCCAATGTAAGTTCTTGCATAGTCAGTGGAGAGTCCAACTGATCAATTGCATCTATGTTCATATCCGGAAAATCTAGGTCTTGCAAAAATGTATCCATATCACTCAAGTCCGATGGAAATTCTGAGCTATACAAAGATTTATAAAAGGATGAAAATACTGAATTTATAAGGTCAGGTTCCTCTACCAACATCCCCGACTCATCTCTAACACGGGGTATTAAATGTGAGGCTGCTTGTCGACGCAATCGGTGAGCTAGCAATCTTCCAGATTTGTCTCCATATTCATAGTATTTGGCCCGAGAATGTAGAAGTAATCGCTCTGCTTCATTAGTTGTGATCAAGTCTAATTCAGTTTTTAATACCACACGCCGCCTTAATAAAACAGGAGACGTGGATGTGGCAAGCTGTTGATCCACAGATTCCAGATCGGCTGATAATTTTTTAATGGTTGACGTTCTTAATTTCTTCAAGTGAGCGGAATATGAAATAATCTGACCCCTTAAGTAGGCCTTTAAAGATTCCCACAGGAGCGTATTAGAAATGGGTTCTGATTCAGATTGGTTGAGAGATATAAAATCCTCAATTGTACTTATGATAAATTTATGAAATTTGTCATCAGACAAAAGAGATATGTTAAATATCCAGTGGGTAGAGTAACGAGATTCAGACGAGAACTGAATTTCCAAGGTTAAAGGCGAATGATCTGAAATAATCATCGGATGATAAGAAGTACCTGTCACCTTGGGTATCAGTCTGGCATCAATAAAAAAATAGTCAATACGGGAAAATGTCTGGTGTACATGTGAATAAAAGGAGTATTGCCTGCCAGTTGGATTACGAACCCTCCAGGGGTCAATGTAGCCCTTGTCGGACATAAAACTACTTAGAGTTCTAGCCATTTGTGACTGACTCAAGTTGGCTTTGGAGCGGTCTAGCTGAGAATTTACAACACAATTCATGTCCCCGCCAAATATAAAGAATACGTCATTTAAAGATGGTAATATCTTAAACAGATGATTAAAAAAGCTAGGATTATCAAAATTTGGTGCATATACGTTGACAAGTAGAACTGGAACCTGGTATATAGTCCCTAAAATGATCAAATACCTGCCGTCCTTGTCAGAAATGACTTTGGTCTGTGTAAATGGGACTGATTAACTGATCAGAATGGCAACCCCCCTGGCTTTAGAAATGAAGCTGGAATGGAATACTTCCGAAACCCAGGGACATCTCAACCGTGTCTGGTCGTTATTTCGCATGTGGGTCTCCTGCAGAAAAACAATATCAGGCTTTAAACGCTTTAAATGAGAAAACACCTTTGAGCGTTTGACAGCACTCCCCAAACCCTTGATATTCCAACTAAGAAATCTCGCATTTAAAGCTTTAATACTTGTCATAGCTTATATCACAACTGAGACTGCAACCACAATTCGACCTCCCAAAAAAAAAAAGCAAAAGTTGTAGATACTGTCACTGCACGATCTGAGTCTCAACACGATCTGAGTCGCGTCGAATAGCGCATGCTCAGATTTAAACAATTTACGGCATAACGACAATAACGGAAGATGGGAACAGCAATAATCGAAGATATGGAAGATGGAAATGGCAGTAATGTATTATTTAGCGTAACACATCACATGTTCATGGCATGAATGGGCAACTTTGTCACTTGGAGTGAGCTGAACCATCTGCAGCTTAACATGACAAAAACAAAGGAGCCTGTAGTGGATCTGAGGAAGGAGAAATCACCTGTGATCCCTGTTTCTATCCAGGGGGTCCCTGTGGACACTGTTGAGGAATACACGTATCTGGGGGTGTACTTAAATAATAAGCTGGACTGGACTAGAAACGCTGAGGTTGTCTACAAAAAGGGCCAAAGTCGACTCTTTTTCCTCAGAAGGCTGAGGTCCTCTAACATCTGCCAGACGATGGATGTTCTATCAGTCTGTTGTGGCCAGTGTTATCTTCTTCGCTGTCACATGGTGGGGCAGTGGGATGAAGGTCGTAGACAGCAACAGACTAAATAAACTGATCAGAAGGGCTGGTGATGTTGTGGGTGAGGAGCTGGGCACACTGATGACCGTGGCTGAGAGGATGCTGTCCAGGCTTCAGTCCATCTTGGACAATGTCTCACACCCTCTCTACGACACACTGGCCCAGCAGAGGAGCACCTTCAGCAGAAGACTCCTCTTACCCAGATGCACCACTGAGTGCCACAGGAAATCGTTTTTGCCTGTGGCCATTAAACTTTACAACACCTCCCTCGGAAAGTCAAACACCCCCTCACTGTAATTTTTCACAAACATAGACAATTGTTTTTTGCACTTGTGTTTTCTGCACCGTAAATAATTCTGGACACTTAGTACTGAATACAGGATTCTCTAAATATTGTCCACTTGAGCTTTATATATATTGTATATTGTATTATAGTGTAATGTTTTTTTTTAATATATATGTTGTCTGTATAATATATGTTGTTTGTACATCTAGAGCCTTAACAAAAATAATTTCCCCTTGGGATTATTAAAGTATTTCTGATTCTGATTAATCATGTAATTACGCCGTATCTGATTCGCTGCCTCTGCCTCATGCAGAAACTCCAGGAGCTCTCACCCCTTTCGCTTTCTCAGCGAGGTAGCCGATCTGTCGTCTGTGTGGAAATTCTGAGATAGTTTCGTGAGGGCCTGTGGTCTGATGACCTGAGCTCCCTGTTGTGTTCCAATAACAGAAAAGTAAATGCCATGTTGTTACCCAATTAACTCACTCATCTCTTTAAAGAACTGGAATTTCATTGTTCCTTGTCCAGTTGCATTATTATTGTCCTTCACTTTTTTGAAGCCATCAATCAAGGTTCCCCATTTCCTTGCCACTCTCTCCTGCTCAAACTTTACTTTAAACTGCTCAGTCAGCCTTTTTGAATTTTCTGTGGCCTCTGGACTTTTTGACCTTGTCACAGAGGTCAGCCAGACTTCGAGGGAGGTCTGAATGATCATTCAGGAGGTGTTCACGCATCAAATCAATCACGAATAGGGTCTGTTGGGTGGTGAATACCTCATGTTGCATCAAGGTGGTGGGGGGCTCTGATCTGCAGCTCTGATCTAAAACAAAACAAGAACCAGGCTGTTAATTCATTAATAATGAGATCTTCCAAATATGAGTTTGGTGACAAATCTAGTTAACCTCTTTAAAGATGTTGTAGTCAAATCACTCAGTAGGATTCTTTTTACGAAAGCTGATCAATTAGGCTACTCAGACTCTGTGATATGTGGTATTACTACATGTGTATTATTCCTAATAATCCCCCTGCTGCACGCATCCTATGTTCCCTACATTACATCAAACCTATGAACTGGCTTAAAGGTACAATATGTAACATTTCTGCATTAAAATGTCTAAAAACGACCATACCTATGTTATATATATTTTTTGAGTTGTGTAGTTACACTCTCACAAATGTTTCCACCAAACTTCAAACCCAGAGAAATCTGTTATTTTATTTTCAGACACGGCACGTTTCCTTTCCTTCCTAGTCGCCTGTCAGTGGCGTCATATAACCTTTCACCCTCTAGTTCCTCGGAACTTCCTTCAAAACACGGCACCCAGGTGATACGTTTAAGCATAATTGTAAATCATACAATGTCACAGAAAAAAATACTCCTAACCATAATACTGCTTTTTCTGCCACACAGCATCATTTTGTGATTGATAACATGCCACTTTGCAACACAGTAATACAGCAGATATCTTATTTATTGATACTGTTGAGAAAAAACTAAAAGACGTGTTCTTGGATCTTTGAGGAAGGAGAAAAGGCCTGGGAGCAATTGAAGGATTAAGAGAATATTTAATTAACACTATGATGAAAGCGACTTGACAAAGGTAACAGTTACAATTCAGCTGACATTGGACAAACAAGACAATACAATACAATACACTGCGAGCAGCGGACAGCAAAGATGCTTCCCCGGTGGGGTCACATTTTTACTGTGTAAACATAACATAAACATTACAAAAAGAATACACTGCAAAGCAGCGGACAGCAAGATGCTTCCCCCTGTGAGGTCACATCTTTACTGTCTAAACATAACATAAACATTACAAAAAGAATACACTGCAAAGCAGCGGACAGCAAGATGCTTCCCCCTGTGAGGTCACATCTTTACTGTCCCGAATTTGGGTCTCCCTCCTGGCTATATTCCTTTTGCCTCAGGGGTGGTTACTTCTTACTCTCCTGAGTAAGAATCATCCTTATTGGCTCTTCGTTGGCATGGAGACGTATTGGACGTTTCTCGTTGGTTTCTTCGCTGTCCAATTAGGGAGGGCATACTTTAGCCCCTGTCCCCTTGAGGTAATTTTCATTCATAGATCAAAAAGATTCTGACATGTAGATGGCAACTCTTTACAAGTAATGCAGGAATCAACATTGTATTGTCTTAATCTTGTCTGAGACTCCAGGGTGTTGGAGGCAGAGGAAGACAGGAGGTTATTCCCTGCTGTGTAGCAGAAGTGCAACAGACGGTTCCTTACTATATGTTAATTGCTTGGTTTTGATCTAGTCTGTCTACGAGAGACAGGAAGAGAGGGGGAGAGCAGAGGACAAAAGGGTCTGTCTTTGACCTAGTCTTCACAGAGGTAGGGAGTAAGAATTATAACAGCATGATATGGAGTTTATATTGAATTCAATCCTATTTTCTAACCCAGCTGCAGCATATCATTTCTTGCATTAAACATAAAACATAAAAGCATATAATATACATGGTTAGCAAGCATCACCATTATTGAAACTTTATTTAACTCAACAATACATATCAATATCGATCCAGTTTAACGTTACTACAATGTGTTGGTTGACAAGTAGCTAACTTAATGCTAGCTAGCTAATGCTTGGTGGATAGCATTATAAGGTTACCACATCATTCAACACGATCACAAAGTTATTAGTTGCATCATTGTTTTCACCACGGATAAAAGCAGCGCTGGGCTAATCCACGAATGAGTTTACCAGTAATGTTAATGTTAGCTGTATAGATAAGATGACTAAGCTAATGCTAATTTAGCCAGCTAGCACCCGGTCTGTCTGCCTGCGATAACAGTTGACAACAGCCGGGACATGTAGCAATAGCCAGTTACCGTTATCCCATAGCCAGCCAACAGACAGCCACCATTACAGCAATCCATACAGTATAAGTATTATACAGCACTTAACTCCAGTGCCAGGTGCTTACAACGCTAACGGCAGTTTGATGAAGCGTCGGGAAACAGACCATATCAGACCCAGACCCAGATCCAGATCCGAGCCGCAACACCAGCCATCCATAGCTAATGCTAGCTAGCTAGTCTCCGTTAGCGCTAGCTACCGGTGTTTGTGCCGAAAATCTCCTCCCTGCCGAATTTGTGATTAACAACACTGGTGTTACCTTTGTAAAAATTTAACTAATTCTTTGTATGAATGATTTACAGCCCAAATTCTTTTTTTCCTGTATTGTATACACGTTATATATATATATATATATATATATATATATATATATATATATATATATATTAGTGGTGGGCATAGATTCATTTTTTTAATCTAGATTAATCTCATTGTAGTCTTGGAATTAATCTAGATTAATCTCAATTAAAATGGCTCATTTGAATTCTGCCGAAGGTATTCAGAATATGTGTGCTACCCAAATAATGACTAAAAGTAAGTCTTTGAGAATGGGTTTCTCAAGCCAGGTGGCGCATTAGACCAGGGGCTCATCTCCTGTTTCCAGAATGCACTGAATGCATCACTAACTACGACTAGTTAACTTTCTAAAGCGGGCGAAATCGCTAGTTTGCTAAGAGTCGGGTCGGGACTCTGACATTAACAGACTGGCAGACGCAAGTGACAGAGAGACGGAGGAGAGCAGGGAAGGAAATATGCTGCTGAACGAATACGCTGCATGTTTTAAATAGCGTTAAAAAAAATTAATAAACGCAAGTGCGGCGGGCGGTGTTGACTGTGAGGCGCACCGCCGCACATTAGTCTATGTGTGGGAAACACTGTTACTGACTGTTTATTCAGTTAAACATTCATTTTGAACTGTTTTACAGTCAGTAGGCTGTATACATCTGCACTAAAATATCAAGGTGAAAGTCATCATAGCTTGCGTAGTAGCCTATGGACCCAGCTCCCAACCCAACTTTGAGAATAGATTAACGCCGATATTTTTTTTATCGCCCGGTAAGAGTCTCACGTTAACGCAGCACGTTAACACCGATAACGGCCCACCATTAATATATATATATATATATATATATATATATATATATATATATATATATATATATATATATATGGGCAAGTTAACACGTTATTATTGCGTTAACTCATTAACGCAGACAATTATTTTATCGTGCATTAACGCAGTTTTTATTTATTTTATATTGTAAAAATCTGTTGCTGATTGCTGCCCTGCTGCTGCTGCGCTTACAGGAACCGGAAAAGAAAACAATTGCTGGATAAACAAACCAACAAGCATGGAGAAGGGTACGGAACTTTTACATGGCCATTTTCATTTTAAAGTTCTTCCAGACAGCGCAGTTGACAGAACCAAAGTTATTTGTAACCACTGCAAAGTTGAATTTTCTTATCACCGGAGTACTTCCAGTCTGAAATATCACCTAAATGCAATACACACAGTTAATACCAGCAAATCATTCATCGAAACAAACAGTGGTGCGAGGCTTCGGCAGACTACGTCAGATGCAGCGTGTGGGAGAAGTATAAATAAACAAAGGCAAGAGAAGCTAACAAATGCCATAGCGAAGTGGATAGCTACAGACTGCAGGCCGATAAGTGATGTGGAGAATCACAACAAATGACGACAGGTATGAAATTCCCTCAAGACGCACCATCACAAGAAGAATACACGAGTTGTATGAAAAGGAGAGGACTGCAAAGCGACAACTTCACAAGGTGCACCAACTGTTGCTCTCACTGAGGACTACTGGACATCACAGTAAATCCAGTTCAGCAGTTTTTTGTGTTTCACCTCACTGTAACAGGGACATTTGGTACTGAACATAGACTGGTTATGCTACTCCCCGATAAAGGAATTTTTTTTTCTGCTGTTAACTCAGAGATTGCCTGCTTTAATGTTATGATTGTGGCTTTTTTATATAACAAACAGGATAACATGAATGCCCTGGCAGTGGCAATAAGATTTCATTTTGTATTTGCTTTGATTACATTGTTTAAGTTGAGATTTACACTAAATATTTTATTTAACTGCTACTGTATGAACAAAATGCTGATGTTAATTGTTTGCAGAACAAATGTTATGGCAATTTCGTTCATATGGCAGAACATTTAAAATGAAATTGCGCTATACACTACTTTTGAATTCATTATTGGATTTTGCGTATACATAACAATGTGATTAATCGCGATTATTCAGGGAAATCATGCGATTAATTTCGATTAAAACTTTTAATCGTTGCCCATATTAGGGCTGTCAAAATAATGCGTTATTTTTGATTAATTAATCTGCGAAAAATAGCGCGTTAACAAAAATAACGCAGATTAATCCATTCCATATTGACCTTTCACCCTGGGCCGTTCTAGCCACCATTCGACTGTAAAATGAAGGAGGGAGACGAGAGAATGCGCAACAGAAACATTGCGGTGACGCTAGTTTCTTTAACTGTCTATGGTTAACACTACACTCAACAGCAGGTAACGTTAGCCTTCTGCTAGCTAGTAGCTGGATTAAACACGGTTAAAATGCTGACAGCTAATGCTAAACAGTGTAAAGTTTGACTGTGTTTCTGCCGTTGTCGGAAAAACACAGACGGAGATGGTGCGTTCAATGAAACTGGTAACCTACAGCCTCGCGGTGCATTCGTAGTTATTGTAAAATACCCTTTTGAATTTATTTCCTTAGCATATTGGGTCATATTGTTGATTGTTATGGTCATTATTTGAACAGTGAAAATAATAATAAAAATAGTTTTTTTAACTTTAATGTCACTAATGCTGATTATTCATTGATTAATTTGAATTGAAATATTTAAAATACTTTCACAGCAAAAATTATGTATGCGATTTATTTTGATTAATTAATCACAGAGTGATTACATTACACAGATTACATTTTTTAATCGATTGACAGCCCTAATATATATAGGCTATATATATTTTCCATAAACTTCCATTCCACTCCATTACAGACCAAATACCAGCTGAGATCAGTTACATTGTTTTTCAACCAGGTCAGCAGTTTTCATATTAAATTATGTGTTTACATAATTGCAAAAGGGTTCTCCAGTGTTTTCTCAGTTAGCCTTTTAAAATGCTATCAGATTAGTAAACAGAATGTGCCTTTGGAACATTGGATGAATGGTTGCTGATAATGGGCAATGGAGATATTGCATTAGCACAAATGTCAGCCACTTCTTTCTACAACAGTCGAGAACCTTTCTGCAATTATGTAAGCACATAATGTAATCTGAAAACTGCTGCCCTGGTTAAAAAAAACAATGCAACTGATCTCAGCTGGTATTCTGTCTGTAATGGAAATTTCTAAATAACCCCAAACTTAGGTAGTATATACTACCTAAGTTTGGGGTTACTTAGAAACCTATAGGTAGTGTATATATTAGGGAGATGGGTTATTATTCAATTATTTTTCTATTTAAAAAAATTCTTACGTTTTTCTTTTTTGTTATGTTTATGCCATTATAACTTTGTTATACTGCTCAAAAGACATTTAGGAGCCATTCGTACTTCTGGCCATGGTTAGGCTTGTTAATTTGAGATGCAAAACTTGCAGAAAGAGTGAAACGAGCTCACAGTGAGTAATGTGACATAGGAGCATATAGGAGCAAAAAACGCTAAAAAAATGGCATGGTTTAACTTTAACCTTAGACAAACATGAAAATTAGAATATTAGATTCACACTCCGAGACTTTCATCTTCTGTTTGAAACATAAATGACAACTTCGGGGGTTTTTTTCAACCTGGATAAGGTGTCTACATTTTTTTTTCTATGGTGAATGCAATACGCTTCCGTATGGGAACAATCTTTTTACATAAAAAAATAAATAAAGACCCTTTAAAGGAATAGGAAAACTAACTACCATAATATTTAAAAGTTTTCCCAGAGCTGTGAAAATGCAATAACATATTTGTCTTTCTTCAAACGTATATTTTAATCACTTATCTTGCTGTGTGTTTTGTAAAGAAGCATAAAACACTTCCGGACGTTTATTTTGAAGCTCAGCAACTAATCTGTCCCGGAAGCTATACTCTTCACTGAGGCTAACTTTATACTTTTAACAGATGGCGTCTAGCAGAAACGTGTGTTAGAAGAGTCTCTTTGTTGTATTGAGAAAGAGTAAAAATGAGCAAAGTCCAGATGCTGAGAGCGTTGGTGAAACAGCGACTAACTGCGGCTGCTGAAGAGATATTTGGGCTGTTTGAAAGAACGATAGCAGAGTACGAGGAGGAACTTTGTCGTTCAAAACAGGAGAACGAGCGACAACGGGAGCTACTGGACGCTGTTTTCAACCCTCAGCTTCGGTTACACAGAGCAGGTTTGGTCCCTTTATTTCTTCCTCTCTCTCTGTTTATATTGACATCCGCGCAGCCGCCAGGACAACAGCTGAGCGTCTCTCAGCTTTACGGTGTTATGTGCCTTCTGGTTTTTCCACCTACTGGTTTCCGAGACTGTCCAGATGCCGTGTAAACCTATCAGACTACCCACGTCGACAGATTCGCTACATATTCATAAACATTTACAGATTCGCTACATATTCATAAACATTTTACTGGCCTTTGCATGTCGCACCTCAATATAAACTGTACTGAACTGAACTGAGTATCTGAACACTACATGACTACAACATTCTACAGCGGGGAAAATGTGTTTTAAAAGTAAAAATAATTAGGATGATCCGTGTGGCGCTGGATTCGAACCTCCCTCAGCAAAAATTAACAACACACAAGCCCGCTTCGCTCTCCACTACACTATCAGTAATCACATTACTTCTCTGGAGAATGACATGACTTTGTTTCATCTCAGTAAGCCATGAATCACCGTTTACCTGAGTATTACGAAACAACAGGTTACCTTGATTTAGGCTTAAAAACGTAACTATATCGTGCGCTCTAACCTTCTGCTACACCTCTGCACTATCCGTGTACAAGGATTTGTTATAAATTATACGAGGCAGCACACGGATTCTGAAACAAGAGGTCTAAAACAACTGGTTACCCTGGCCGCCGAATCGCGTTATCTCCAGGCTCTCAAACAGCTACAACAACAAGTTCCTTGGTTTTATGAAAAGAAGCAATATTTCTATTTACATAGCTCAAATGCCTACATCTAGTTTCCAATGTTATACAACGCCATGTTTATGACAGAAGACAAGTGGAGAAAAATATTTGCTTAATCAATAAAGGATTTGAAACCCAGCTGCTTTTCATTTGATAACATTGAGCCTTAGCCTGTAAGGCAATATTCCCATACACTGTCTTCCAGCCTCATTTATCTAGCAATCACGTAAGCACACGGAGATGATCATCTGAAACAACTTGTCTAGCAACGGTGCACTCTTTAGACGAGTGTTGAAAACAACGTTCACCTTTCATCGTACACCAATTTCAAACTATTTTCAAATTTCAAAACAGAACTTTGTATTGTAGAGGTTTCAAATACTTATCTTCCGTCATATAGGCTACATAACGTTGTAGGCTACTGAGCCATGTCAATAGAAATATTGCTTCTTTTCATAAAACCAAGGAACTACGGCTGCTAACTGGCAGTTTTATACGTCCTGTTTATGTCCCCAAAGCATTATGGGGTCTGTAGTTTCACAGCTTACATGACTAGTCTCGATTTTGTTTGAAGAGGAGCGACAATAGCTAAGTTTCCATCCACTTGCCAATTGATGAAGTTCGATTAAAAAAAACTCATGCGAATAAAGCTGGTGAAAGTGTGTTTCAATCCAACGGCTTCAAAGCGAATAAAAACCTGTGCGTAATGACATCACATGCTGTTTTGTGATCAAATTGGTATATCAAATTGATTTGGGACATTTTAAGGTGTTTCCATTCATTTTCGCACTGAATCGCACAACATTCAAGCAAACATTTGTGAACAAAGTTTTGCTAGACAAAATGGAACCATGACCCATCTACCAACAAATGATAAATATTGCACAAGTTGTAATAGTGCTTATGTGCCAGCTGATAGTGACATATCAAGCTATAATAAGAAAACAACAACGCTATCAACACATTGCTATGATGATGCAGATGCACGTAAATGCCTGACAACAACGGAGGCGGCCTGTGGTGTGGGAACGACAGCGCTCCAAACTGTTCTGGGAGATCGTGGTTCAGAGACACTTCACGGAAACCCTTTGGTTGAAGCATTTTCGGATGACCAAGACAACATTTGACCTGTTGTGGTTATTTTATTGGCCCGTCCCTTTCCCCAGATGTCGCAAGCTATCACCCTCCGGTTCCAACCGAGAAGTGTATCGCCATTGCGCTCTACAAACTGGCTACATGCGCAGAGTACAGAGTGGTAGGCAAAACATTTGGAGTCAGCAAAACCACCGTGCACCGGTGTGTTTACGCTGTGTGCAGTGTCATACAAACGAGGATGACGCAAAGGTATACCCAGTAAGCACACATACGTCGGCAGTAAGCTTACTGACTTACTGCAATTGATCGCGGGTCATAAAGAAGAATAATGAAGCATCGTTTATTGAGCGTCTGGACGTCTTATTAGGATCACAATCTATACATCACAGCGACGTATTAACTATGTCGGTGAGATGTATTAAAAGTTCGCGGGTCATTTGGAAGCATCGTTTATTGAGCGTCTGGACGTCTTATTATGATGGAAATATATACATCGCAGCAACGTATTAACTAGCCTGTGTTGGAACGGTGTATTAAAAGTTCCTCAGTTGTTCGCGGGTCATTTGGAAGCATCGTTTATTGAGCGTCTGGACATCTTATTGTGATGGAAATATATACATCGCAGCGACGTATTAACTATGTCGGAACAATGTATTAAAAGTTCCTCAGTTGTTCGCGGGTCATTTGGAAGCATCGTTAAATGAGCGTCTGGATGTCTCTACTACACACACTGTTGATGTGATGGACAGTGAATCTGAATTCTGCCCAGCAACATATTCGCGCCACAGGAAGGGAAAAATTGTCAGTCTACGACGGGTAGGAATAGGATGGAGACTGCTTCGGTGCTGCTGTCAAAACCCCACGGTAAGCACTATTTCATCTTAACAGAACGTTAATACAAATATGTCGACGTTTTCGCATGTGGAAGTTGGTGTTCATCTGACAAATAACAAGATTAGTTAGGAAAGTATGCCATGTCATGGTTTAAAGTAACGTTAGAGCCGTTAGATCAGGCTAACATCGCACTAGCCGCCCTTTTTCACATTCATTTAAAATTAAAATATCCGTGCTCTAGCTACATTAGTACAGCTACATGTACTAATCTGACTGAATCTGAGTAACGTTAGCTACCCGTGTCAGTTGCGGTAGCTCAGTTAATTTACTGTCGTTCCATAATTTAATGTTACCGTAATTTGGCTAACCATAACGTTACACAGGCCAGTAACGTTAGGCTAACGTTACCCAATATCCCTTAACGTTAGCTAACAGTAACTAACTGACATTGAGAAACGGCTACTGAGTGCCGCACCCCGTCATACTTTGCTCATATCAGTTAGTTTTATTTTTCGGCTTAAATGGAACTGAAACCTCAACTGGGAACATAAAGCTGAAGACTTGTTGTCACTGCACGATGTGAGTCTCAACACGATCTGAGTCGCGTCAAGTTGCGCATGCTCAGATTTAAACAATTTACGGCATAACGACAATAACGGAAGATGGGAACAGCAATAATAGAAGATATAGAAGGTGGAAATGGCAGTAATGTATTATTTAGTGTAACGCATCACATGTTCATGGCATGATCCCTCACGTCTAGGGATGGGAATTGATAAGAATTTAACGATTCCGATTCCATTATCGATATTGCTTATCGATCCGATTCCTTATCGATTCTCTTATCGATTCTCATTGGGTGAGGAAAGAAGTAGAAATTTGTTTGTTTGTATTAACTCGCTTTAATATCTGATAAGAACACTGCACATACTCAGAGTATACACAAATTATGTGTAGCAACCTCAGAACAAACCTAAAAGTAGGTGAGCTACAAAGTAAAGTCCAGGGACCTATAGATTTTTTCACAGCCAAAAAAATAAATAAAACTGCCATTTAAGTGCCATAAAAACAAAAAACACAGACTGTAAACAGTCAAGGAAGAGCTTGTGCCTTTGGAAATATTCAACCTGAAACTAAATTCAACTCAACTGACATACAAAATAGAAAGAAGTCTTCTGTAAAGACGACAACTATCAACTTGGGCAAATTAACAATTTATGTGCAGAAAAATGGTCATGTTTGCCCGCTCAGGTAGGATACGAGATCTCTCTGGACTTAGGGTGTCTCCAGCAGTGGAGAACACCCTTTCAGAAGGGGTGGAGGAAGCTCGGACACAGAGATACTTCTCAGCTAGAGCTGACAACACTGGCAACGCGTCACTCTTCTTCCACCACCAGAAACTGGCGCTGTCTTTGGTTGGAATGGGCGGAAGGCTTCTATAAAGCTGGATTTTTTCCGTATAGGTAAAGTTTACACAATAAAATGGCGCTCACATTAACTAAATAGACAAGTTACCTTTGGCATTAATAGCAGATGGCGTCTCGTTAGCTCCGCTGCTGCTTGACTCAATTGTTGCTGTGTCGCTGAGTAGTAGAGAATCAAACACGCGACAGTCCTGCAAACGGATTGCGTGCTGTGTGGCCAAATGCTTCTGCATATTGGAGGCAGTTCCCCCCCTTTGCCGAAATTAAACTTTTACAACTGTGGCAAATGACTGCATTGGCGTCTTTTCGAGTGAAATATAACCACACTTTAGATCGCTTCTGCCTCGATGACATGTTTGCTGCGTAACCAAAAGAACGCAGCGCGTGTGTGACGGTCATGACACATTTGCAACGAGCGGAACCGTTAAGCGGAATCGTTAAGCAGGTACACTAACGGTTCCAAGGAATTGATTCACTGGGAACCGGGTCTAAAGAAGAACCGGTGCTCGATTCCCATCCCTACTCACGTCAGTTAATAAAAAATAAAAAAGTCAGTAAAAATGGAGCTACATGACCAAGTTGGTTCACTGCTGGCTACAAGTTGGCAATCAAACACAACAACGGCTGTTACTTGAATGGTGTTATGAGCTAACGTTAGCAATCAAACAATCATAGATAGCATTTGATAACTAAAACGTTTTTGAAATGATTTCCACCTTCTACATCTTCTATTGCCATATCTGCTTGCCATATTCTACTTAATGAAACTGGTCTTCTATTCACATCTGCAAAAAAAAGACTGAAGTTACAATTATTATTCAACCACTTCTTAAAAACAAAGGGAGAAGAAACAAAAAATAAAATAAAAAAACTTCCATGAATTAAAAGTTACTTATTCGAATAATAACCCAAATCTTTTGTTCTTGGCACAGCAGCAGCACCGAGGAATCCTACTTTCCTGAGTCCGAAGCCGAAGGCCATCGAGGATCCCCGACTGGCAACGGACTGGAGTGGAGGCTGTAGCAGAGACGGCCTTTTTTTTGTTACTGAAATAATGGACATTATGATAGACAGTGGACAATATGATAAGCAGTACTTGAATTTGTTCAGTAGCATTAGTGTGACAATTAGTTTTTGTTCTCCAACATGTACACACTGCTGTTGTGAAGCAGTAATACACAGCTCACGAGTGTGTAGTCAAAAAAGGTGAAATACTGTATATTTCAGCGACTCCTACAGATTAAGAAAAATATTGAATTTTCTTAATAAATAAATGTTATTCTTGTCTCAATTGTTCCGTGTCTTTGGGTTCAAATAACATTATTATGATCCCATAGGCATCCAAAAATAGAGAAAGGCTAACAAAGGGATGTTTTTATAAACTGAAACGGTGTGTTGGACATCCTGTTGTGTGTGCAAGCGTCTTTTTATTACCACGGGTTTACAGACACGTCTCTACTGATTGAGTATCACCTGGAACACAGCCAATAATCGAGAATCACCCACCAAACGAGAGAAAACGTTAAAATGTAACGCAAGCCGTTGCACACCGTTCCCAGGAAACGTGCCGTTTTGATATTGAACGTGCCCCAGCTCTTTGCCTGAGGGGGAAAATAAAAACACTGGTTTAAGCTTTTAATAGTGTTTTTGTACATTAGCCATTAGTATAGACCACAGTATGATCATTATCTCAAAATCTAGCTACATGATTCTATAATAATTTGAACTTGTGTAAATTGTCTGAGTACACTGAAATGCGCTTTATCAATAAAATGTATTATAAGTAATTGTGTATGATTTATCTATCTTTTAACAATTCATGTAATTTAGTAATGATATTTCAAGTAATTTGTGTGACCTATACTGACCAGTTTTGTTAAATGGATTAATGTAGGATCAATTGATTGGCACATCTCTTACAGATGCAGTCTCAGGCACATCTTCCTGACGATGTGCCGTAAGAAATACGTTGAAACGATGTATATAAGCCTGCATCTCTACGACGTATGGCATATGTTAGAACGATGTATATTGCCTGCATCTCTACGACGTATGGCATACGTTAGAACGATGTATATAAGCCTGCATCTCTACGACGTATGGCATACGTTAGAACGATGTATATTGCCTGCATCTCTACGACGTATGGCATACGTTAGAACGATGTATATATGTATACGTCGTGGAGAGAGTGGCTGTATGCCGCTGAGACGTAGCGCAGCAACGTTGCGGGGACGTCGTGCCAGTGAGCAAACTACCAAAATACTACGTATCCCCGATGTATTTTGATTACATCGCCAATACGTCGCCGCGACGTATGTGTGCTTACTGGGTATATTTACTATTTACTATTTACTATTTACTCTGCTGTTTCTATGACGATACAAAAGTACTGACTAAACACTTCAAATAGTTAGCTAAAAGATTAAACAGTTGAAATAGTTAGCTAAAAGTACTGTCTTTAGAACAGTTGAAATAGTAGCTAAAAAGTACTGACTAAACAGTTGTAATAGTAGCTAAAAGTATTAACTAAACAGTTGAAATAGTATCTAAAAGTACTGTCTAAACAGTTGAAATAGTTATCTAAAAGTACTGTCTAAACAGTTGAAATAGTTATCTAAAAGTACTGATTAAACCATTGAATTAGCTAAAAGTACTGACTGAACAGTTCTGTTTTGTAGGACTAGATGTATATATCCCTTAAAGATGAACTCAACTGAAATAATCAACGTTGAAAACGTGTTGGTTATGACAATTAAAAATAAATGACACTAAAAAATGTAATTTAAAAAATCAATATAGTTTTTTTTTTAAGCAACACAAAAATTGCGTTTGTTAGTATTAGAACGCTGACAATTTTGATGACGTCACTGGCATGGTAAGACCTGCGAAGGTATATAGGCAACAGGTGCAGCATATTATATACACACGAAAAAGAGTAATTTTAATGGCATGGGTTACGCATTTGAGCCAGTAAGGGACAGGCCTGTAGTGTCTGACTACCACCACATGGAGGATGATCAGGTTCCACCTACAGTACAGGATCGTGTGGGGGGAAGTGACTGGTGTGTGTGTGTGTGTGTGTGTGGGCGCTGCCAGAGCGTGGACATGCATGTTATCAACGTTGAAATGTGATTGGACGAATTCATCCAATGGGATCGATTGTTAAGTTAGCTGCACGCAAAATGTTAAAACCAAAATAAATAAAGTTTGTACAGTTGTCAAATTTTTCCTTGTGGATGTTGATGGATATTGCACGGATGGATACTGCACAAATACCTCTTACCATGGAACTAGCAGCTTTTTCTGCAAGTTGAAGGCAAGGCAGCTTTATTTGTATAGCACTTTTCAGCAACAGGGCAATTCAAAGTGCTTTACATGAAGACAATCAAAATACAAGAATAAAAGTTACAGTGCAGTATAAGAAATTAAACATTAAAGAGCAGTTAAAACAGTTAAAAATATAAAAGCAGATAAAATAAGCAACGAAAGTATAAGAAATGGATAGTCATTTAACCAAAAGCAACATCAAAAAGAAAGGTCTTCAGCCTTGATTTAAAAGAACAGAGTTGCAGCGGACCTGCAATTTTCTGGAAGTTGGTTCCAGATGTGTGGAGCATAGAAACTAAATGCTGCTTCTCCCTGTTTAGTTCTGACTCTGGGGACAGAAAGCAGACCTGTCCCAGATGACCTGAGAGGTCTGGGTGGTTCGTAGTTGACTAGCAGGTCAGAAATGTATTTTGGACCTAAACCGTTTAATGATTTATAAACTAGCAGAAGGATTTTGAAATCAACTCTCTGAGGCACAGGAAGCCAGTGTAAAGACTTCAGAACTGGAGTGATGTGATCCACTTTCTTGGTCTTAGTGAGGACTCGAGCAGCAGCGTTCTGAATCAGCTGCAGCTGTCTGATTTTTTAGGGAGACCTGTAAAGATACCGTTACAGTAGTCCAGTCTACTGAAGATAAAAGCATGGACAAGTTTTTCCAAGTCCTGCTGGGACATAAGTCCCTTTACCCTTGATATATTCTTAAGGTGGTAATAGGATGACTTTGTAATTGTCTTAATGTGGCTGTTGAAATTCAGGTCTGAGTCCATAATTACATCAAGATTTCTGGCTTTGTCTATTGTTTTTAACATTGTCGTTTGAAGCTGAGCGCTGACTTTTAATCGTTCCTCTTTTGCTCCAAAAACAACCACCTCAGTTTTTTCTTCATTTAATTTAAGAAAGTTCTGGCACATCCAGTCATTAATTTGTTCAATGCACTTAGTCAGTGTTTGTATAGGACTATAGTCTCCTGGCGATAAGGTTATGTAAATTGTGTGTCGTCCGCATAACTGTGGTAACATATTTTGTTGTTTTCCATAATCTGAGCCAGTGGAAGCATATAGATGTTAAACAGAAGAGGCCCCAGAACGGAGCCTTGGGGAACTCCGCACGTCATATTTGTATGCTCAGATGTATAATTACCTATAGATACAAAGTAGTCCCTATTCTTTAAATAGGATTTAAACCAGTTTAGGACTGAGCCAGAAAGGCCAACCCAGTTTTCTAATCGGTGTAGTAATATGTCATGGTCGACCGTGTCAAATGCAGCACTGAGATCAAGTAACACTAAGACTGCAGTTTTGCCACTATCTGTGTTTAAGTGGATATCATTAAATACTTTAACAAGAGCTGTCTCAGTGCTGTGGTCTGGTCGAAAACCCGACTGGAAGGCATCAAAACCATTGTTTAGTGATAAGAAAAGGTTGAGTTGTTGAAAAAACGCTTTTTCAATGATTTTACTTAAGAATGGAAGGTTAGATATCGGCCTATAGTAATGCTGTGTCTAGATTGTTCTTTTTTAAAAGTGGCTTGATGACTGCAGTTTTCAGGGCCTTTGGGAAGATACCTGAGAGTAGAGACGTGTTTACAATCTGTAAAAGATCAGACGACATACAATTTGAAACATTTTTGAAAAGGCCTGTTGGTAGAATATCAAGGCAACAGAACTCTTTCTGCATCAACAATCTGCCCTGAGACGGTGATCATCAGCTAGCTTCAGGGTGAGTAGAAAGGGAGATTGGATTATGTTTACAGACCTGCTGTGGTTTAGTTGGCAGCTAGTAAACGCATTATTATTGATTAAGGGTGCTCCGATCAGGATTTTTGGGGCCGATTGCTGGAAAACGTATCGGCCGATACCGATCACTTTTATGAACTGAAAATTACGCCATTACGTAACAGTCACACATGTTTAGAGAATGTATCAGTAATTGTTTGGCTTTTTGTCCTAGCTCAAAATCTAAAAAATGTCCTTTCAATCACTGCAGACATTTCTTCCACACACACACACACACACACACACACACACACACACACACACACACACACACACACACACACACACACACACACACACACACACACACACTAGGGATCGACCGATACGGATTTTTTAGTGCCGATACCGATTTTTTTACATCAGCCTTAGCCGATGTCCGATACGGGCTGCCGATTTTCTTGAGCCGATATTTGGAACCAATACTGCTTTTGCTCCCCTTAATTTTCCAGCACTCTGCTAGTGGGGGAGGGGCAGAGCATGGTCTGACTGCATGTGAACGGGAGCGTCCCTAGGATGCCTGACTGCAGTGTCGGTTTTACACGGAGGCCGGGGGAGGCCCGTGCCTCCCTGGAAATGTCCCTGGCCTCCCCTGTGGCCCCCCCGTGCTGACCAAATAAATTTTTTTGAATTTATAACTATTTTACACGCGAGCGCCAAAAGCGGAACTAATGCAACGCTCTACACGGCAACGTTCTACACGGGTAAATTAGAGTGGCGCACCCAAAAACTGTATCCTGCCATCTGCATGCCTGCCACGTGCATAGACAGTATATAAACATGGACACAGCGATCCCGCTGTTTTCGACAGAGACAAGTGAAGCCTCTTACCAGCACTTTTCCGGTGATGGGAAAGGGTTACTGAGCGTTACTGCGCAGCTGCAAACTGAGCTTCCCGCCCTAGATGTGACGTGACCAACGTCTCTGAACGTTGTAAGCCTTCTGGTAGCTGCGCAAAATAAATCTCAATCATTCCCAATCTATCAGAGACGGAGAGCGTAGGTATATGTAAGGAGATAACATAGGCACAGGCTAATTATTGCTCTAAAATGCTAGTTAACATTAGTAATTAAACTAAACAGCTAATGTACGTCGAAACTGCCTGCGAGCTTCTCCTGTACTATACGGTAATTCCTCTACAATGCGACAGTAAGTCGCGTGGTTATGACACAATCGTTAGCCTATTTTTATAAAAACGTCTGCTGCGGAGCCATAACGTGAGGTACAAGGTAATGTAGCCTTGTGTACATTGTCGTGTTTCTTAAGAAATAAACAACGGACAAATCAAGTCTTTAAACGCTTCAGATGTAGTTATTATAAGTTGCCAAAATGCCTCCGCGAATAAAACCCCCTACTTCACCGTTAACCGTCAAGCCACTAAAACTGTATGGAAATGAACACCTCTGCTGAAATGTCAAATTCGTTAAAGATCATACGACATGAGACAACACGTCTCTCTCTCTCTCTCTCTCTCTCTGCGCACACGCACGGTCCGGTTCTGGTGGTTGATGAACGCAGATATGTGCTGTTTAGCATTCATAACGGGCCGGATGGATAGCGCACTGCCATGAGTCCATGACACTAATGACTGATTACTCCACACTTTCATTGTGATATTTTGTGATTAAATTCTGAATCTGCAACGTTCTGTCAGGTAAATCTGTAAGTTAGTAGTACTGCCTCGGGCTTGGACCCCTCATACGACAAGACAACACAGTGTCTGTCTGTCTCTCTCTCTTTCTCTCTCTCTCTCTCTCTCTCCCTCTCTCTTCGCACACACACAAACGGTCCGGTGCTGGTGGTGATTAACGCTTTATGTGCTGTTTAGCGTTCATAACGGGCCGGTGGGTAGCGCACTGCCATGAGTCCATGACGCTAATGTCTGATTACTCCACATTGTCATTCTAAATCTGCAACGTTCTCTGTCAGGTAGCCTAAATCAGTAAGTTAGTAGTAGGGTATACAGGGGAGTTGCAGGGGTCGGATGGCATATGCCGGCAAGCCAATCAGGAGGGAGTTGCAGTAGTCTAGACGTGAGATGACTAGAGCCTGAACCTGAGCCGCCTTCTGCGTTAGAAGGGGACATATACTTCTGATGTTATGCAGCATATAAGATCGGGTGGTTGCAGCAGTGTTAGCAGTGAAAGAGAGTTGGTCATCAAGTGTCACACCCAGGTTTCTGGGTGGGGACAACCACAGAGTTGTCAATTGTTATAGTCAGGTCTTGGGTAGGAGAGCCTTTTCCTGGAATGAAAAGGAGCTCAGTCTTGTCAAGGTTGAGTTTCAGATGGTGTGTGGACATCCAAGAGGAGATGTCAGTTAGACAGGTCGAGATACGTGCTTCTACTTGAGTTTCAGACTCAGGAAAGGAGAGTATTAGTTGGGTGTCATCTGCGTAGCTGTGATAAGAAAAGCCGTGTGACTGAATGACAGACCCAAGAGAGTTGGTGTACAGAGAAAAGAGGAGGGGACCCAGGACTGATCCCTGAGGAACCCCAGTTTTGAGGGGGCAAAGATCTGAGCTAGATCCTCTCCAAGTTACCCGGTAGGTACGGTCTGCCAGGTAAGATGTGAGCAATGATAGCGCAGAGCCTGAGACACCCAGATTCTGGAGTGTCGAAATGAGGATCTGGTGGTTCACTGTATCAAAAGGCAGCAGAAAGGTCCAGAAGGATGATGATGGAAGAGAGATTGGTTGTTCTAGCGATGTGAAGCTGCTCAGTGACAGCAAGGAGGGCAGTTTCTGTTGAATGACCAGCCTTGAAGCCAGACTGGTGGGGATCAAGAAGGTTGTTCTGGTGGAGATAGGTAGAGAGTTGATTGTAAATGGCACGCTCAAGAGTCTTAGACAGAAATGGAAGAAGGGAGACTGGTCTATAGTTATTTACATCAGAGGAGTTGAGTGTTGGTTTTTTAAGTAGTGGGGTCACTCTTGCCTCCTTGAGGGCATCGGGGAAACAGCCAGTTGACAAGGAGATGTTAATGAGATGAGTGAGGAAAGGAAGGAGGTCAGGAGCAATGGACTGGAGAAGGTGAGAAGGGATAGGATCCAGGGGACAGTTGGGCGGGCAGAAGTAATCAACGTAAGAATTTGATTTGGAGATAGAGGGGTGAAAGAGGAGAGAGTACTGGATGTGATGGATGGTAAGGTGATTTCAGAAGGTGTGGTGGAGAATGAAGAGCGTATGTCATCTATCTTTTTTACAAAATAGTTGACAAAGTGGGTTGGTAGGAGGGTGGAGGGAGTAGGTGGACTGGGGGAATCTAGCAGGTTAGAGAAGATGGAAAACGTTTTTTGGGGTTCGAGAAAGAGGATTCAATTTTGGTTTGATAAAAAGAGCTTTTGCTGCAGAAATAGAGGCAGTGAAGGAGGAAAGAAGAGACTGATAGGTAAGCAGATCATCAGGGTGTTTAGATTTCCGCGATTTCCTTTCTGCTGCCCGTATAGTTGATCTTTCAGCACGTACTGAGTCAGATGTCCATGGTGCTGGGGAGGACTTGCGAGCCTGTCGTGAAGTAAGAGGGCAGAGAGAGTCAAGAGAGGAGGATAGAGTAGAGAGTAGAGTGTCTGTTGCAGCGTTGGGAGGTATGAGTAAGAAAGAGTCAGATGGAGGGCGGGTTGATAAAGTACATGCCGACAGAGAAGGAGAGAGTGAACGAATATTACAGCGGACAGGTATAGTGTCTCTTGAGATATGGTTGTGAGCTTGGGAGAGTGGCAGAGAGAGAGAGATGAAGAAATGGTCTGAGGTATGGAGTGGAGTAACAGTGAGGTTGGATGTAGAGCAGTTTCTGATGAATATGAGATCTAGGTGGTTGCCATCTTTTGTGAGTGGGTGGTGAAGGAGAGAGTGAGAGGGCAAAAGAAGAGAGAAGGTGAAGAAAGGCAGCCGACTTCTCGGTCTGGATGTTGAAGTCGCCCAGAAGTACCAGCGGAGGGCCAGTTTCAGGGATGTTTGAAAGAAAGACATCCAGCTTCTCCAAAAACTCCCCCAGAGGACCTGATGGGCGGTAGATAACAATGATGACTAGTTGTACCGGATGCGTTATGGTGACAGCATGAAGTTCAAAAGAGAGTGTAGTGGTTTGGGGTCCTTCTGTAAGTAATTTTGGGGTAGGCTACAATTTGGTTTTGATTAATTCTACAAGCAGCAATACCACAGGCCAAGCAATCGGTCGTTCCAAACAGGCACATTTTCAACGGGCACTGCACTAGTAATTATGAATGCACCACGAGATAGAAAGTAAGTAAACGCAACTTTTAGTCACGTCTGTTTTGTTTTTCTGACATCAGTTTGTGTCTTTTAGCTCATAGCTTTAGCGGCAGACTATTGTCCCGCTGTTGGAATCTGTATTTAAACCAGGGTCATCAACTACATCTTTCCAAGGGCCAGAATTTCTCTAATCAGACACTCCGAGGGCCAGACTTTCAACTAAAGAAAATAAAATGTATTTATACCTAATACACTTATTCTTGTTCGATATTTGCACTTTCTTACTAAATTAATGCTATATTGTTTACATGTATAAGTGTGAGCAAACTCCTTAAAAACATGTCAACTCCATAATGATAACTGGGTCTAACTAGAAAATTATCTCAGACTAGGAGGCAGTTCACTGAGGAGTGATGGTCAAAGTCTGTGGTTATGGAACCGTTGTCCTGATTGGTGGAAAATGCTTGCAGAAAGAAACGTCTGTTACCAGGTAAAAGTGTCACTGTCAAAGAGGCTGAAGCGAAGCGTTGAAACCCCAGCTTCAATTATGAATGGACTGATAAGCACGTCCTGTATACCTCATTTGCAATGAAACGATGCTGTTGCACACGCACACACACACACACACACACACACACACACACACACACACACACACACACACACACACACACACACACACACACACACACACACACACACACAAAGCTTATTCATTAAATGATTACCATCATTGTAGTAAGTGCAAGCTAAGTTCATTTAGCTATACACCACATTTAAACACAGCTTAAGATGACCAAGTGCTATAAAAGAACTTTAAAATGAAATTAAAAAGTACACCACACACAAATATATTTGTCAACAATAACTGATATGGGACAAAGCACAGAATATATACATGACAACAGATTGAAAAATGAATGGGCCAAAAAGGCGAGTGAAAAAGTCTTGCAAACTATAGGCTACCACCCCTGCTTTACTACGGTTATTAACGAGCTAACGCTAACTTAGCTAGCTGGATAAGAGTAAACAGCAGCACCAGATAAGCTACTGGAGGGACGTTACGTTCCTCACTTCAAAACGGAACAAAAGTAGGATTCTGTTACTTTACCCTGCTGTTGAATTCCCTTCCTCCTCATCAAGGACTCCAACATGTTTACAGTGCTGAATCATCACCGTGGTGCTCCCGTGCCATGCCTTGTCGCTTTTGCTTATCTTGCAATTAACACACCTTTTCGATTTATTTAGTGTGAAATGCTCCCACACTTTGGATCAGAGGCGGAGTGGCAATCGGGAAAGTCCGCGAGGGCCGGTCTGATAATACTGTACATTGCAAGTTCTTAGCAACACCATCCGGCGGCTTAGTGTGCCGCGGCCGCGCTGCTGCCCGCTGGTCAAATTGTGCAGCCTCTGCTCAACCCGTACGGCGGGCCGATAGTCTATTACATTTCCCAGTAGACTTTTTGGTCCCACTCCGCCACTGCCTTGGATGACTTAGGTCGTAGCCTACTGATTTATCTGCCTCCGCCATGAGTTCAGAACAATGTTACGGGTCTCTCCGATGGTATTTGCTCTACCTCCGCTCTGCTCTTTTTCTCTCTCTCTCGCTCTGCTCCACTCTGCTCCGCGCTCAACTCAATTTTTTTTATACTCAAACATGTCCGCGACTTATTGATTGGCGTAATGATTGCAACAAATCGATAATGAATCGATAATGAAATTTGTTGACAACTCTTTTAATAATCAATTTTTATTGATTCGTTGTTGCAGCCCTACAGTTTACACAGTATGACCTTAAAAAGAAAAATATGCCAATGCTCCAACCTGCGATTGTGCAAAGAAGGCCAACCAACACTCTCAGACAAGCTACAGTGATGAGTACTAAAACTAGAATTAGTTACAAATCATAGTGCTGCATGGTATACTGAGTCCAGCATTTTCAGAGATTGATTTGCATGCATGTATAAAATATCACCATAATCCAGCGCTGACAGAAATGTTGCGTGTTTTTCTCGCACTAAAAGAGAAACCATCTTTGTTTCTATAATAAAAACCCAACTCTATAATAGAAACCCAACAAAACGTTTTTTGTTAAACACTCTATATGCTGCTTGAAGGATAAACATTCTTCTAAAAAGAAACTAAGATATTTGTAAACTGATACTCGTTCAATTACTTTCTCATCTATTGTAACAATCTGACAAGCATCGTCTGTGTTCCTTTTGATTTAGAGAAGCACATACTTTTTCAGTTTTGTCAGTTTAGTACAAGTCTCAATTTATGGAGATTCTTCTGAATAATGTTAAAAGCAGATTGCAGGTCTTCTTAGGCATGAAGGTTCGGAAGTAAGTCGGGAGACCGCAACAGATGAAGGAATCAGGTGATCTTGGATTCAAGTGGAGCTTTATTCACGAAGTACAATCTGTCATGACATGAGACCATCTAAAGATGTGCTAAATTCTGTCTGTGGCGAGAGGTCTTATATACACGCTTTTGTCCTTCATCCTAAATAACTTGAGCGGACTTGTCATCCTATAGCCCTCAGAAAATACCTTTTAGGGCACTCTCTGTGAATAGAATTGCTATGGGAAGATGTTTTTCTGTTTGACTCAGTTACCTGTTGCTCAAGGCATTTCTCAAAATAGCTGGAAGTGCTAAAGCCTGAATGCACACTTGAACCTACTCATTACATGATGAATTACAATAAAATATATCCTATCAAGGCACTTCTTAAAGATGAGGCAGAACAATACAAAATGGTATCATCCGCATAAAAGTGATTATTGTAGCCTACTTACAGTAACGAGCCTAGCGTTGGTTCATCTGCGCCAGCGGCTGTTGGTAATCCTCTCGGTATCGTTCCCAGTTATGTGCTGCGTGTTGTACCACACACACCTTTCGGCTCTGCTGTGTGTGTGGAGCGTGGGCATAGCTGTACAGAATCCCGGCATGTGAATAAAGATGCAAACACGGGGCTGGGTTTGTGCTGTACATGTGTAATGTTACCTGCTGTAAATGCTCGAAATGCTAAATACCAGAACGCATTTTTTACTCTTCACATTTTCTGAATTCATGATTATTCTGCGGGCCGACTGAAAGCAAGCTGCCAGTTGACGATGGTTGATTTCCAGCTGCTAGCTAACGGTAGGCTAACATCAACAATATCTGCTGCCAAGTGTAACGTTAGTGTTAACTAGCGTGACATGCAGCGATGCTTCTGTTGCCTCTAACTTCTGTTTTTGGAGCAGTCTGTGACTGATTTGTTCTGTCTCTGTTTTTGTTTTAACGAACTGATTAAGCGGCCCACAGAGCGGTGCTCTCAGTAGCCGGTCTGACTATGTTTTGAATGATTTTGTGGTAGGGAGGCTAGTCTTTACCTATAGTCTTCACGCACACACTGTGCTCATAAATCATTTTTCAATAACCTCATCGCCAATGTAGAAATATTGGTCTGACAGCTTTCCAAATGGTACAATCCTTGGTCTTGGTAAGTGTTGTGAGGTCGTCCATGTATGCTCGAACAGGCAGCATCCTCAGGCCAGGTTTTATGCACTGTCCTCCAACTACCCAGCGAGATGCACAAATTATCAATTCCATAGCCATAGTGAAGGTTAATGGGGAGATGGTAGAACCACATGATACCCACTTCCAGATGTTGCCACGCCGTGGTGTACTCTTCTGTCAGGCATAACTGCACATCTCGGAAGTAGGCCTTGATGAGGCTTGTGAGGGCTGCTGGAACCCTGAAGTAGTCAAATCATTCCAAAGGAGGTTGTGGGGGATTGAGCCAAAGGCTTTGGCAAGGTCCAGGAACACCACATGAAGGTCCGTTCCCTCCTTCTTGGCGACCTGGATCTGATGCCAGGTGGTACTTGCATGCTCCAGACAACCAGAGATGCCTGCCTTTTGGATTGATGTATCAATTAAGTGGTTTCTGTGCAGGTATCCTGCCAGTCTCTGAGCCACCACACTAAACAAGGCTCTTTTCCTTTGGGATAAGGATTCCTCCAGCTCTTCGCCAGGATGTTGGTATCCCCTGATTTTCCATACCACTTTCATGAGCCTCCATAGGAAGCACAGGGCATCTGGTGGAATGGAACTCCATTGGGGCCTGGAGCTGATGAGGCCCTTGCACTGTGAACCATTTTCTTCACGCCATCTAGGTGGACTGATGTCAAGCTGGTGTTCTGATGGATTGTTTGGTGGCATGTCAGGTTGGATGATAACTTTTTTGTGGCATCGGTTGTCTGTGCAGGACTTTTTTCAGATGTTTTTCCATGTCTGCCTTTGACACTGAGCCTTCTGATTTTCTCCTTTTAGGAAGAGCCCCTTCACAAAAAAGATCTTTGTAAACGTTTGTTCTTGTATGCTCCTTTTTCCTGTGCTTCTTTGCAAGTTTTTTTTTAGCTCTCAGTGCAGCAAGCCTACCCTATATCTCTGTCTGCAACACATTAATGCCTTCCTTCTCTTCCTCTGTGGACATCCTCCATTGGTTCTTCAGCTCCCTCCTCTCGGATCATCGGATTAAGCAGTCTATTTCTTTCTGCCTCCTCCTCCGTTCTACTCCATAGTTTTAGATTAGATCGCTCATTCTCTCCAACTTCTTCACGGTTGTGGCTCTGAGCGTCTGTAAGGTGTTCCAGAGATCATCATTGCCCTCTTTGCATGCAGTATTTTCGCAGGATTTTGCCCACTTAATGTCCTTCGCCCTTGGATTTTCATTTTAGCTACAGGTCGTGATGTGCTGGGCTCTGGTTCATCCGACCTTGGGAAAGGATTTTTAATGTTCTGCAGACTGTGGTTTCTGTCCTTCTGCTGAACTTCAGTTGACTGACTCGACCTGCTTCTCAGAAAGTAGCTGTCAATGAGAGTTCTCTCTTGCTCTTTTTTTAAACACCCTTTTCTGCCCTGATGTCACTTTAAGATTGTGGTGGAGGTAACATTTCATATGTCTGTTCCGTTCCTGTTTCGTTTGCTGATGAGTCATCTTCCGCCCCCGCTGATTCGGGGGGTATCTTTTCAATCGAAGTTTGCGTAGCCAAGCGTGGGTTGGACCCATGTACTATATGCTGGATCCTGTTGTTGTTAAAATTGTTAGCTAAAAGTAATAAATATACAGTTGACATAGCTAAAAGTACTGACTAAACAGTTGTCTGTTCTTGATTCTGTTTCCTGAGTGTTTTATGTGTTTCCTGCAGATTCGGTTTCCCCTGATCAGCAGGAGTGTAGCTCCAGTGTGGACCAGCAGGAGCCAGAGCCCCCACAACACATTAAAGAGGAACATGATGAACTGTGGAGCAGTCAGGAGGGAGAGCAGCTTCAAGGGCTGGAGGAGGCTGATATCACCAAGTTCCCATTCACTCCTGTCCCTGTGAAGAGTGAAGATGATGAAGAGAAAGCTCAGTCCTCACAGCTTCATCAAAGACAAACTCAACACATGGAAACAGAAGCTGATGGAGAGGACTGTGGAGAACCAGAACCACCCAGGAACTCGCATCTACTTTTACAACCAGAGACTGAAGACCAGACTGGATACCCCTATGAACCTGAGGCTGATGACAGTGCTGATTGGAAGACCAGAGAACCTCAGTCAGCTTTAAACTCTCTGAAACATGATTCAAGAGGTAAGAAAACATTCAGCTGCTCTGAGTGTGGGAGGAGATTTGGCCAAAGGGCACATCTGAAGAGACACATGATTACTCACACAGGAGAGAAACCTTTTAGATGCTCAGTCTGTACGAAATCTTTTACACAGAGAGCAGATTTACAGAAACACATTAGAGTCCACACAGGAGAAAAACCTTTTAGCTGCTCTGAGTGTGAAAAAGCTTTCACTGAAAGTGGAACCCTGAAGAGACACATGATTACTCACACAGGAGAAAAACCTTTCAGCTGCTCAGTCTGTCAGAAATCTTTTACACAGAGTGGAAGTTTACGGTCACACATGGCCGTAGTCCACACAGGAGAGAAAAGATTTAGCTGCCGTGTTTGTGACAACAGATTTGCCCGGCGTACTGATGTCAAAACACATAAATGTGTTGGTCAGATGGAAACAGAAGTTGATAGAGAGGACTGCGTAGGACCAGAACCAACCAGGAATTTAGTCTTTATTTAGTCTCAGTTACTATATATATTGTTTGAAACTAGGGGTGTCACGATACCAAAATTCAGTAGTCGATGCCAATACCAGTAAAATAACACAATTCTCGAAGCCGATTTCGATACCATGGTTAAAAAAAGATTTTTTTTTAAGATTCCATGTTCTAAGATTCCATGTACTTTCACTTGAAACATGAACTTCTTTATTAAATTATTTGAAAAATATCAAAATGTCATAACAAGACATACAAAATGTGCAGTAGAGCATAGAACAGCATAATAAAGTGCAATTAATGGTCATAGTGCAACAACTAGTGTCCCCAGACACATTCCAGACTTCCAGGCATCTTTTCAAAAGGTACTGCGCAAAACAACAACAGTGCAAAACAAAACAGTGTTTCTAACAGTTGCGTGACCAGAGACGTTACAAACTCTGGGTAAATATTGGAGATGTATTTGAAAGATGGAGACAGCTTAGACCCCAAAAGGATGGCAAGTTGGCTAATTTCCTCCTGAACAAGTAAGCATTAGCTTCAGGCTAATTTATCATGGCTACAAGGGACGGGCATTTTATGTAATTTCAACATTTGTGTACTCACATTGAATTATATAGCTAGAGTACCCGAGTTGGTTACTCGCAAAAACAATTGAGACACAGTAAAGTGATCCTGACTGGTGCTGGTTAACCGTGGCTAGCGCTGCTATGCTAACTGCTAGCTAACGTTACCGGAGGAGCAGACAAGTGGGCCACGTTGTTTACAACATGTAGCCTGTCCTATTTGAAACCTGTAAATAGTATCACCAAAATCCATCTGACACCCAACCGTGCTGGAGTCTCTGGAGCTAATCCCCGTCACTCCATTCAGCAGCCGAGAAACAAGACACAACACCTCCACTGGTCTGGAGGAGCTGCAGCATTTGTGCTCAAACTGCAGACTCACACAGCTAGCCTACTGTACATTTACATATCTTCACCATTAAATGCTCTCCTTTGATCCGATTGCTCTCTCTTGTCCGCTCACATCACATCTCCCATTAGTGACGCGGCTGAACAACGCAGGTTTTTTTTTCAGCCCGGTTGCCCTCCCTCGGCCCCTCCTCCCCAGACTCAAAGTTCACGGAGGTTGCCAGGTTGAGACTGCAGAAACCACAACAATGTTGCTAGACGCTTGTCTCACATAGCCAGACATTACTTCACAGCACAGCGAAGTAGCTGGCTATATTGATAGTCATAAAAGCCTGTGCTCACACGGAGCTCTGTACCCAACTGACAGACATATTTCCTCGGCTTAAAATTACAGTAGGAACTAAGGGTGCTCCGATCAGGATTTTTGGGGCCGATCACCGATTGCTGGAAGACGTATCGGCCGATACCGATCACCGATCACTTTTATGAACTGAAAATTACGCCATTACATAACAGTCACACATGTTTAGAGAATGTATCAGTAACTGTTTGGCTTTCTGTCCTAGCTCAAAATCTAAAAAATGTCCTTTCAATCACTGCACATTTCTTCAGCACACACAAACACACACAGTCAGTCACACACACACACACACACACACACACGGGGAAAAAGCTGTTTGAGCGGCGCCGGAGCTGCTAGCTACACGACTCCGCTCTGCCTTAGCGTTAGCTAACTTTGAAAACTCCTCATACTCCTTTTTGTGACTAACCTTCAAATGTCTGATGAGGTTGGTGGTGTTAAAATGTCTTTGGAGCTTTCCGCCCCGTGGTATTTCCTTGGTACACACGTTGCTAATCGCTAGTGTATTGTCTTTTTCCCAGATAGCAATGAGTCGGCGGACCACCGGCGGTGCTCCAGAGGCAGTAGAAGCGTCAGAATTGCGTAATCACAAACACGTTTGCCGGAGCACCACCGGTGGCAGCCGCTTTTTAAAAGCGGTAGCCGTCTTCCTAGCGTCTTCGTTCCGCAGCCGGCCCGCGGGCCAACTGCTGTTCTGCCACCGTTCAGACACCTTGTAGAACTGCCAGACCGCTGAATGTAGGGACGCCGCCATTTTGAAAATGTTCTCAGGAGTAGTGCGCTCTTAATACATCCGTGGTAGTGCGTCATCTGATCGGCCTATCTGATCGGCCTTTATGGAGACCACCGATCAAACTATTTAAAGCCATTATCGGCCGATACCGATCGGTGGCCGATCGATCGGAGCACCCGTAGTAGGAACAAACACCACTACCTCGCCGTCTTCTCCACCTGAAGAATTACGGCAACAATTGCTAAACACGCTGCAAACTCACAATCCTCTCTTCCAAATTTACAGCCCCCCTCTCTTGGCTTAAAATAACTCACCGTTGTCGGCTACGGTCATTGAACAGTTGTAAACAGCCATGGCCCGCTTGCCTGGTCCTCCGGTAACATTAGCAGTTATGGCGTGTTAGCATGGCGGTGTTGGTCAGCACCAGTCGGGATCACCTTACTGGCTGTCTCAATTGTTTTTGCGAGTAACCAGCTTGAGTACTCTATATAATTCAATGTGAGTACAAGAATGTTGAAATGACATAAAATGCCCGTCCTTTTTAGCCGTGATAAATTAGCCTGTAGCTAATGCTTACCTGTTCAGGAGGAAATTAGCCAACTCGCCGTCCTTTTGGTCTCTAAGCTGTCTCCATCTTTCATATAGATCTCCAATATTTACCTGGGGTTTGTTACATATCTCTCTGGTCTTACAAATGTTAGAAACATGCCAAGGTTTTTTTAGGTTGGGTAGATTCTATCTCCGTCGATCCTGTTCGTTTGTTTGCTGCTTTCATGGCTGTACTAACGTTACAGCTGTAGCGCGCTGGGTTTACGATTTTACAGGTAACGTTATATCTGGCAACCCGGCCTGGCTGTCAAACTGGGCAGTTGATAACAACACACAGACCAAAACACAAACAGACATTCCGTCACAGAACGAAATTTTACAGAAAATACTGGTATTAGCATTGTTGTCAGAAAAGTGTGTATTTCAACTTAGCATGTTTCCTTAATATCTGATAACATATTGTGGTAATTTTGGGATTTAATATAGTAAATATATTACATATTGCACCTTTAAATGGTATAATGCCAGTTTGACGACAACGAATACAGTAGAGCTGGGTATCGCCAATTATTATACTTCGATTTAATTCTTATTCTCCAGGTCCTGATTCATTTACTTTTGTATGGAAATTGTATGTGTATCTGCATTTATGCTTCAGACAGAACAACTATGTAACCCTTTTAATACTGAATACAGTACTGTTTGTGTCTCTGGTGAAAAGTACAACTAAGGAAGCTATTAGAATAACACCACACACGCGCACACACACACACACACACACACACACACACACACACACACACACACACACACACACACTGTTGCTAGATGATAACAAACAGCTGTGCAAGGACACAGCCCCCACCTTGCACGCTCATGCTCACCCATAAAACCTCTGTGTAATCCTATGTCCTTCGAACACTTTTGCAGACTGCTTTGATACTCTGTTAAACTGTTTCCTTCTACTTGCAAGAGAAAAATAAAATGACATAGAGAACTCCAGTGTTTCAGACAATCTTTATTTTCTGCTTCTACACCGAACAGCCAAAGAGATTTGATATCAATCAGGTCAGGTGAGTTTCAGTTCCAATACTAGTTTATCTTGGAATATGAAAGAGATTCTCAGAGAACTTTTTATTGCTATGTTAATTGTTCAAGCAAGTATCAACCCTCAAATAGGTTTATAATGCACTAGGTCAATGACTACGTTTACATGTACATATTCCGGTTTTTGCTTAATTTTGATAATCCGACTAAACTGTTTACACGGCTAATGAAAGTTAATATTCCTCTAATATTCCTGTTTAAATGCAGCCAGGCCCGGATTGGCTAATCGGGAGCACCGGGAGAACTCTCGGTGGGCCGGTCTGGTTTTTTAGTTGTGAGGGCCGGGTTGAAATCATAGTTGAATATCATAGATGCAGTCCCTAGGCTGCCTGCACTCGCAGCCCACTCTTATTATTTACAGTATTTATTTTTTCTTGCAGCCCACCGTTCTCTACATTCATGCAGCCCACTCGCAGAGTGCAGCCTGGTTAATGATGACGTATTTTATTTTCCGACGGCAACACCTTGCTAAAAAAACTAACAAACTGTCCACGTACACTTCAGTCACTGGTGCTTGTTGGAGGATGCCACCGCTGTTTTAAACAGGTAATAGAAAGCGCAAAACAGCACTGAAAATGCGATTTTAAAAAAAGAGAGCTCTAGAAAGTGACGCGACCAGATTAACTTTAACTTAAACGGCAAATAAAGACGATGAGACAGGTAAGCTAAGTTAGGAGAAGTGCAGTATGCTAGCGGTCTTGCAAAACAATACAACGTTGCCTGCAAACCAGCGCTTATGTATATGAATCAAACTTTTTATAGTAGCTCCGGAGCAGCAGCTACTAGTCCAGTTTGCTGCTATCAACCTAACAACCATGACTCCAGTTTGGGCAGGTAGCGTTGCTCATTGACTGAATATTATAAGAATTAATAAGAGTGTGGTGTAGCCAGGGGTGCCGTATAGGGGGGAAAAGTTAGGACAATTCCAAGGGCCCATGACTTACAGGGGCCCCAAAAAATAGGTAAAAACTAATATAAATTATTAACCATCATCATTCAGCATATATATATATATATATATATATATATATATATATATATATATATATATATATATTGAATATAATAATAATTAATGATCTCTTTGTTTTTACTTGTTTTTGGCAGTAAATGTTAAATATCCCCATTGACCGAAAAGTAAACATCCATATTGACCGTCCACCATCCGTATCTGCATGAAATGGTTTGGTCCTGCCTTAGCACACTGGTGACGGTGTTTAGTTGCAGTCAGTAGATGCACCAGAACTACAGTGACCACAATGTTGCCAAGTAACATTAAATCAAAATCTGATTTTCAAAAAAGGAAAGAGAGAAAAGAGAGAGAGGAAAGACAAGGAAAGGGTGTCAAACTGTAACCCAGTTTTTCACCAAGAAAGGTGGGTAGCCTGTAGTCTGTGAGTGGTATTAACCTGTTGGCTTCATGTCCATAGTGAAATAAGCTGGCTATCTACAGACTAGTGTTAGCCTACATTTAATCACCATTTAATCAGTGCAGGAAAACGTTTAGCAAGATATTCATATTAAATCATTGTCCCTGCCCCTTTTAGCAGACTTAACAACAGGTGAGTCAGCAGCACCACAGTCCCCCCTAACCGTGGATTTCCACCGGCTGCGGAACTGCTGCGGAACGGCTCCGTGGTCCGCCGTCCGTCAATACCCACCGGATCCGGAGTTGTTGCGGAACGGCTGTGGCCAGGACTGACAGCTGTAGTCACGAGGACCCACTAGATCTCGCGAATTCACGCAGAATAGAACCACAAAACCACCAACAGTTTGTTTCTATTCCGAGGAGTAGAGAGGAAACAACTCTGTGCTGTGTTTTCAAGGTGTAGTGAAGGGATATATGATCCGCCGTGAGCACGGTGTATGTTATTTTGAAAATTAACCGGATGTTTTATTTTGTTTCTGTGCTCGACTTCCTGTCCCGCACTATCTGCCGTGTGCTGAATTGCTGCGGAGCTCTCCGGCGTCCGGCAAAAATAGAAGCTCTGCGTATCTGATCCGGAGGGCTGCGGACTGCCGGAGCTGTGCCGGAGTCGGAACGCAGACGTTACACAACTGGTGGAAATACACACATTGACTAGAATGGAAACTGATTGACTCCGCCGACGTTCCAGAGCCGTTCCGCAGCAGTTCCGCAGCCGGTGGAAATCCACGGTCACTGCGCAGCTGCAAACTGAGCTTGCCGACATAGATGTGACGTGAGCAACGTGTCTGAACGTTGTAAGTCTTCTGGTAGCTGTGCCAAGAGAAATCTCAATCATTCCCAATCTTGCAAAGACGGAGAGCGTAGGTATATGTAAGGAGATAACATAGGCACAGGCTAATTATTGCTAACTAAAATTATAGTTTACATTAGTAAATAAACTAAACGGCTAATGTACGTCGAAACTGCCAGCGAAACTGCCTTCTCCTGTACTATACGGTAATTCCTCTACTATGCGACAGTAGGTCGCTTGGTTATGACACAATCATTAGCCTATTTTTACAAAAACATCTGCTACGGAGCCATAACGTGAGGTACAAGGTAATGGAGCCTTGTATACATTCTCGTGTTTCTTTAGAAATAAACAATGGGCAAATTAAGTTTTTAAACGCTTCAGATGTAAAGTTATTCGCTGTCAAAGTGGCGCCAAAATGAATGGCAGTCAGTGGAATGCTAACAGCGGGTGAGAGTCTGGTAGCATTAAAATGGCGCCACAGGAGGCTTCACCTGTTAACAATTCTCTTAACAACTCTTTCAGTCCAATGAATCATGCTGCTCGAGGTAGCCGATTTCCTGATCACCACCACTCCAGTGGAGGCACTAATGAGGTAAAAAAAACAGGAGTGAGTCGGTTCATTGACGTACTGCACTCGATTCTCCCGGCTCAGTGACACGAATCGGGTTAATAACCGTCTCTTCGGTCAGTTAGTCATCACTACTATCACCGGAAAAGTGCTTCTAATAGACTACACTCGTCTCCGTCCAAAGCAACGTAGTCACTCGGTCCATTTTCTATATAGGTCTATGGTTGAGACTCACATCGTGCAGTGACAACATCCATGCTTCTAATAGACTTCACTCGACTCCGTCCAGAGCAACGGGATCTGTTGGTCCACTTCTTTAACTGTCTATGATTCCTGCTGAACTTCACTGAACAACCTGCCACAAGAAAGAGAAGAAGAACTCTTATTTTGAAGCGTGTCCCCGGAAGTGGTAGTTGATATTTCCGCCGGTTTGACCGTGAGTTGTGGGTTGTGTTAGAGTAAACCGTTAGCTGGAACTGAATAACGGCAGAAAAACAAACCGTCAGAGTTTAGTCAAAGAATTTCTTATATCCACCTTATTCTCGGGGGGGCTACTGTAGAAATGATTATGGGTGCAACTTCCGGTGAGATAGCAGAATGAGCCGTTTCCCTAGTAACGTTAACGTTAACCCCAGCCAGAGTGACAGAGGAAGACATGGCTCTGGCCCCAGCCAGCCGTCAACAGTGTTTCTTTCTAAAGTAATTTTAACTATAATGTAACTGAAACTGGTTTGTGTTTAAACATATGTTATTATTATTGTTATTAGATGTCATTGCGGAGCTCTGGTAGGCTACCTGTTGCGCTGTTTGCGGCTGTAGCCTATAACACACAGACTAAGCTAAATCTGTTGTTAGTTGCAAACTAATATTACAAAATACATTGAAAAAAAATTTAACTATCAAAATAATCAACACTTTACCTTCCAAAGTATTGAACCTGCATGGCTGCAGGATCGCCCTGGTCCAGCAACACGAGCACCAGCTGTTTGTATTTCACCTGACGATGAAACTAAAACCCAGGACCGTGATGGGACTGTAAGGCTCTGACTCGGCTCTATGTCTGCTTTAAGGTCATAGACAGTATGTTTAAGGTAGACAAGGTTGTGTCCCAAATAAATGCGACCGACTTTATTGCTGTGGAGGTACTGATAAGACTCCGAGCTTTCCAGGTTATTTATCGCTTCACCGTCCGTAGCAACAGAGTTGATAAAGTAGCTAAATATGCTAGTGTCCGTTATCTGAGGCCACTTTTTCAGGTCGTCCTCCCATCTCTCAATAGCAGAAGGCAGAGGTATAATCACATTGTCCCGTTTGAGGTGTAACAGGCTGTGTTCCCACATGTTTTATTTCGCAAACGCTGAAAGCCCGCAATGACTGTTTATGACTGTTACCATGGCAATCGCCGGCTCCGGAAGTCGTGCCCATAATTCACGCAAGGTATCATGGGAGCTAGGAATAAGGTGGATAGACGGGCTTTGGTTTAGTTCAGGAAGCGGAGCAGAGGCGGACCGAACCCGGATACTGCTGCTGCTCTATGGGTTAGAACCGTAAATGAAGCAGAGTACAACAACAGGTTTGTTTACTTTCTGCTGCTGCTAATGTTGCTAAGCTAACAGCTGGTTTCAGATCGTCTGCTGAACTTTAAACGTGTTTTATTGACTTGACTTTTGAAGCTTCACAGCTGCAGCCCGACGCACGAAGGTAACGTCAGTTTAGCACGTTAAAGGCTATATGTTCTTAGGGTTGCACTCAGGGTTTCTTCTGGCACGAAGCTAACGCCATGTTAGCAAGTCAGATCACATTTTAACCCCCGGTGTTTATCACCATGGTTACCTGGGGTCAGTTTCAGAAAGCAGGTTTAGTGAAAACTCAGAGTTTGTTAACCTTGAGATCATGGGCGTCAGTTTGGTTGGAAATGTGCTGGGGACAGAGACGCTTTGGGAAGTGCATTTTCAGAAGTGCTGGGGACAGAGACACATTCATTTTTTTTTTTCTCTTTCGTAGCTCACTAATTTAAATAAATCAAATATATTATATATATACTCTCATATTGCTGCTCATACTCACTGAAAACTGTCAAAAAATCTAACCCAAAGTCCAATTATGGACGTTATCTGACATTAAGCGTTTCTGCTTCATTAGAGCCTATTTCAAGGAAAAATCTTAACGTGGACTACGATCAGTAATCTGGAATATGTCACAGATTTTTTGACAGTTTTCAGCTGGTTAATAGCCAGTGTATGTTCATTATAGCTTCCAGTTTGTAGATGTTAGTTAGATGGCAACAACATTTGGTCTAATCATAGCTGGCCTGGCAACCCAAAGGACAGGGTTCTGGTGCCAGATTTGTTTGGTGACTTATGATGGGGGGGGGGGGGGGGGGGGTTCTGGGGGTCCACCCCCAGAAAATGTTGAGCATTAAACACTTCATTTCCTGCATTGTGGTGAATTTTTATGCACCTATTAGTACCTTTTTCTGAATCAATATGCTGGAAATATCTTTATGTAAAGGGACACAAATTACAATTCAAATATAAAAACATAATGGAATATATTGCAGTAAGGCTCTCAGGTATTCTGTATTGCTTTTCAACTATTTATTCTCCTTTGGATTAACTTTACTAATTATATCTGAGTCAGCACACATGTATCTTAGGCATCATTTACTCTTACCTTCTCTTTTGCATCTTTTGTTGGGGAAGTAACCTCCTTAAATGTGCATATGACAGTTATTCACCTCAATTATACATTATTCATTTTAATGGATTAATAAACCCCTGGATGGATGTGTTTGAGCAAGATTTCTGCTCATGTCCAAAACTTGCACATTCAAAATAGAACTCACTCCATGCTCTCTGAGATTTGGAGGAGTCATATTTTGTGAAAAATAAAGTGATAGGCTAATTGGAAATTACAAGAATACAGTCACAATATTTCAGAAAATAATCCACCTGCACAATAGTCTGCTGTGCATTACGTGATTGCTCTGCTGATACGGTAGACCTCAGACCATAGATCCCCGTCTGGGTCTCTGGTCTCTGAATGAGTCAACGTTTAGTGAAGTGGCTGAACGCTGCTCTCCGTCGGAGGTGGAAAACAGAAACTATACGGCAGAATTAACGGAGCTCAAACGCGACACATCTGCTGCAGCATGTCGACAGCAGAGCGCATCGATAAACCTGAAGCTGCAACTTTTTACAGTGAGTGGACACTAAGCGACGTTTCATATTTGTCGTCAACTTTTCAAAATACATTCATTTTCCAATGAAAGTTGCTAGCACCAGCTCCAAAAGTCGCTAGATGACGTTGTACGCTAATTTGCATATTTGTGACGTCATTGCGCAATCATTTGTATTAAGCTTAGTGGTTGTGTCAGCAAAGATAAAATAATAAGTAGCCAAATAATCACAAATTCAATACAGGAATTTATTTTACCTTATAATTATTACTTAGGTAGCCTATCTTTTAAGTAAAAAAAAGAAATCATACAAAGGGAGGGAAAAAGATTGATAGGAAGGAAGACTATTGTCCCACTTTGGTGACAGCTAATGGGGATCCTTTTAACAATAAACAAACAATAAATAATTCTCAAAGAAGGCTGGCTTGCCCAGGGCCAGGCCAGCTCAGCGGCGTCTTTCTCCCGTTGCGTCGTGCTGTCTCTCCTACCTACACCGGCCCCTGTCCCTTCTCCCCTTTCTACCTGCCTGCACAGTGATACTGTGCATGAGGAGACAGCAGGGAGGGGGAGGGGCTGCTCCTCTGCTCCGCAGTCACAGAACAGTAGACTGTTTTGGCAGCCACAGGAGAGAAATACCTTGCATGCTCGCTGGACAATACTGGCGATTTTTCTACAGAAAGTCGCCAGATTTGTCGCTAGTCGCTTTTCTGAAAAAAAGTCGCTAACGGGGTCTGAAAAGTCGCTAAATCTAGCGACAAAGTTGCTAAGTTGGCAACACTGAAAATGACTCGTGACAAAATCTGATGGGTATGTGTACCCACCATCCCCACCAAAATCGATGCCTGAGATGAGGGGAACTCTGGGTTTTCTGTTTCAGAAAGAGAGGTAACTTAACCTCAGAGTCAGTTACTATGGTAACTGAGCCTGTGAACCTAACCTGGTCGGGAGCAGGTTTTCTTCAAGAAACCTCAAGTGTCTCTCAGACTCCTCCATGGATGTATTAAAGATCCCATATTATGCTCATTTTCAGGTTCATAATTGTATTTTAAGGTTGTACCAGAATAGGTTTACATGGTTTAATTTTCAAAAAACACCATATTTTTGTTGTACAGCACATCTCTCTCTCACTGCTGCAGCTCCTCTTTTCACCTTGTGTTCAGGTCTCTGTTTTAGCTACAGAGTGAATCATCTTTTCTTCTGTACTATCTTTGGCTGCACTCGCACATGCGCAGTAGCTCAGATCATAGCTCATGTCAGTTAGCTCCATAGACAACAAAAGAAAGCTTGTTTCTCCAACTAGGGCTGAAACGATTCATCGAGTTACTCGAATAAAATTCAAATAAAATAATTCGAGGCAAAAACTACCTCGAAGCCTCGTTAAATTCCTATGACGCACACTATACGCGCAGGGATCTGATTGTTCCACACGGACCGTTGTTCAGGAAGCACACCACTAGCGCGTGATACATTTTGAATTTAGTTGGCGTGATGGCGGAGAGTAAAGACGTCCAGAAACGGCAGAGAATGTCTAAAGTTTGGGATCATTACATACTAAAAAAGGAAGAGAACAAGGTGCAATGTGTCTACTGCAAAGTAGACCTGGCATACCACAGCATTACGACTTCAATGATTCAGCATCTGAACCGTAAACATCCGCTCCACGCTGTTTCACCAAGCGTCGCTGAAACAAGGTAACGTAGCCTAAGCAGCCGCTGATTTTAATCGCATACTGTATTTGTAGCAATGTCGCGATGCGGTTTGACTAGATATGATGTAAACTTATTCATGTTCAATTGCAAGAGAGTATAGCCTAAAAAAAAGAACCCCTTCACACACACACACACACACACACACACACACGCATGCACCCTCGTCTCTCTCACTCTTCCTCACGCACGGCACGCGTGCACACAAACACACACACAGGTTGCTAGGTTACCATAGCAAATAGGCTCACCCCGGAAATTATATATTATTTGTTAGTAGCCTAATGGTAAATGCTGAAGGTGTAGAAATCTACATAAAACTGATATTTACTTTGATGTCAGGGATGTCTAGATTACAGCATGAAACTTAAATTAAATTGCCAAATGTTGGAGTTGGAATAAATACCTCTGTTCTTTTGAGAAATAAAAGTCAAATGCTTGATCATTTTACAGCCACATCATTTTCGTTATGCATTATTTGTTTTGGTTGTTTAAAAAACGCAAAAAAAATGTATCCGATTAATCGATCGATAAAGTGCTAGATTAATCGATTACAAAAAGAATCGATAGCTGCAGCCCTATCTCCAACTTTGGTCAGTTACAAGGCAGAATTAGCCAGGAGACTTCTTCTAAACAAGGGCGCACATGTAAGTACTTCTTTTGTAGATTATGGTGAACTTGTGTGTGTTGTAGCAATGCTTTGCCATTGAGAACGAGCTAGCATGCTAACGCTAGCGCTGGCATGCTAACGGTTGCGGTTCGCCTGTCGTTTCGGCTAGTTAAGTAAAAAGCCGTACAGATTTTGAACAGCTCACCCGGAGACTGAAGGCAGGACACATTCAGAAACCCGTATCTCACTCAAAACAGCATGGATAGATTTTTTTCAAAGTTTGTATGTGTGTGGAAGCACTAGAGACACAAAATAACACCCCAAACCCCAAAATGCGCTTTCAATCTGCGTTCGTGGGAGGGTCATGGGGGAAGTGGGAGTTCCACCCAAAAAGGTGGGAGGATACGCGTAAAGTGCGCCTAATTATATATTCCATGGTATTTACAAAGACTGCCAGTAAGAGTGCGCCTCTATTCTGCGGGGGAAATTCTCTGCCTCTTAAAAGCAGGTCTAACCAGCTGCAAGCAAGTTTCCTCGTAGGCATATATGCCGCTGGTGAAATGGCAGCAGTAGGCTAATCCAAGCAAGACGAAGACATAGGCCAGGCTGAAAATATTTTTAACACAAGGATCACACTTTGTCAGTGGAGTGAACACGAAATCATGAAGCGTTACAGATTAAGCAGCCATGCAATATTAGAGTTACTGGAAGAAATCAAAGATGAGATTGAATCTCCGACTCAGCGTTCACATCCCATTCAGCAGTTGTTAAACTCCTTGCTACATTACAAATATTGGCATCAGGATCATTTTAAACAGTCATAGCATCAGCAGTGGGAATATCGCAGTCTGCACTCAGCCGTATCATAGCATCAGTACCGCTTAGCTACAGCGCAATTTACGGTCTAGGGGGGGGAGAAAGACGCTGATTGCCTGATGGGTGTCCGGCTTGATAAATACTATGCAAAATGTGGAAGCATAGCGTGCGCTATTACCGAACTCGCATAAACAGACGCAGCTTAAACTGCGCTAGTGTTAGTAAATGAGGCCCTATGTCTGTAGTAACATTATGTAGGCATATAGCTAGCTATGTATACATCTTAATCAAGGGGGTAAGCTTCTCCCCACAACGCGTAGCTCCCATGGCGCCATTTTGATGCTACCTGACTCACCCGCCGTTAGCATTCCATTGACTGCCATTCATTTTGGCGTCACTTTGACAGCCAATAACTTTACATCTGAAGCATTTGAAGACTTTATTTGTCCGTTGTTTATTTCTAAAGAAACTCGACAATGTATGAAAGGTTCCATTACCTTGTACCTCACGTTATGGCTCCGTAGCAGACGATTTTATATAAATAGGCTAACGATTGTGTCATAACCACGCAACTTACTGTCGCATAGCAGATTAATTACCGTACAGTACAGGAAACGCCATCCACGTAACAGGCTTTACAGTAGTGCTGGGCAGTATGACCAAAAATCTGTATCACGGTATTTTTTAAGATTCTGTCGGTTTCACGGTATTTTCTTTCTTTTGCTTGACTGGATCTTTATATAGGTTTATAATGGCTTATTTTACTGTCAGTATTCAGTACTGTCAGAATATTAAAAGAAACATTTCAATGTCTGCTTGGCTCCACAACATTATATAACGTTGAAGGAGAATGCATGAAACAGTTACAGAATCTAAACTATTTTTTTTATTGTGAAACGAGTACAGTTAGCACGACAGGTAACAACAGATGTTCTTCTGTGTCATCATGTTTTACTAGTTTTGCAGCTTTGATTTCGGAACTTTCAACGTCTATTCTATCCATCTTCACTCTCTCTATGGCTCTGTGTGACACCAGAGCACTACTGTTTACCCCATAGACATATATAAATATATATATCTATATATGTCTATGGTTTACCCTCACCACGCCTCCAGTCGCACCATGCGTGTTACACTGAAAAGGGTCCGTCTGAAACAGTGTCGTGCAGGTCAGTGTAGCGTTCTGAATGTTGTGTAATCATATACACGGCGGTATATTAAAAATTCATATAATAACGAAAATATACACCGGTATTCGGTGTGAACCGGTATACCGCCCAGCACTACTTTACAGCATACATACATCCCTCAGATGTATCATAACTTCATAAGATAATACCATGGACGTATTAATAGAACACATGGTGAATTACAACCATTAGCTATAGCCATTATTACAGCTAGCTACATGACCTCGGGAGAACAGTCATATGAGCAGGTGGGCGCAGTCCCACGGGTCTGCTCGCATCCATTATGCGCGTTCATCATGCCTAATTTAATAATTCTGGATTCCCTACTAGTGACTGTTAAAAACGTGACGTTTTAAACAAGGAGCCTTTAAGTGTTCAGGCTGGTAAGTTTATATACCCGAAACAAATTATCCGCTGAAATATAGACGTTTCTTTCGCCACACAAAGTCTAGGCCTATGTGAAAAGTCTTTCTGGGCCATGGGGTGCAGTACCACCCCTATCCGCTAAGCCCATGGTGGCTTTCAGACATGGCGCTCTTCCTGGGGGCTTGGTCTCCTCCCTCTGACACAGCACACTTTCCTTTCCTCATTCATTCATTCATTGAGTCTGTATCAGGCGCATTTTAGCGCAGTTTGTTATCTGCATGAATAAAAAAAAAACAGTGTTGGTTTATTAACTGTCTGTGTTGTGTGTGTAGGCAGACAATAAAACCTTTTTTTTCTCGAAACATGGCATTTTCCTTGTGTTGCGATCCCCTTGATGAAGAAGCTGTATTACTTCGCAGGGAGTTAACATATGTCGGGATATGATATTGAGGCCCCGACACATTTTGATTTCCAGATAACTTCCTATTTTTTTTTTAAACTTAAAATTAATTAATTAATTTAATTTATTTTAAGTAATGTTTCACCAGTGTATTGCATCACACCGTGTTGGGTTTTTATACACCATCAGGACCATAGCATGGCCTGTACAGTATTGCACAGTATTTGTTGTCTGTACGCTGTCTGTGTTTGGTTGTACTATGGCTGCAGCATGGGCTGAGTGCCCAAGACAAATTTCCCACGTTGTGGGACAATAAAGTTAATCTTGATCTTGATATTAACGTTACCCATTGTAGACATGCTTTACATCCCAGCACATTATTTGTGTCACATTATATTTTTTGCAAACAGCAGTTTTCTTTACAGCATTGGTGATGCGGAGCGTTTTAGTAAAGCCACTGTATAGCAAAGCGCCGTCACACGAGATCGCTCTGAAATGTGTTTTAAACGTTTTTGTTAGGGATGTTAACCGATGACCGTTTGACCGGAGGTTGACCGTTTCAACGTTAACCGGTCAAAGTTATTGTTAGTCGGTTAAAAAAAAAAAGTGATCTCTAAATTAGGCAATTATAGATATTGGAATAAACGCTACTACAGTTAGCCATCTCATTCCAATTTTTTTTTTTCTGTGAAGTGAAATAATCCCTCACGCAAAATTTTTCATAATCGCCTGTAAAAACATAAAAACATTTGGCGCGAGGTCACACCGTTTGGGTTTGCAACGAACGCTTGGTTACAATGCCAGCGATGATCGCCTCTGCCCTTGACCCTCGACATAAACACCTCCCGTTTTTATCGAGAAAAAACAAAGGTAGTGCTTGATAAACTCAAGGAACTCTGTGCTGACGTGTAGCATGCATCTATTGAGGAGGACATGGGTGAGGTAGAAGAGCCTGGTGCTGTAGGAGGAGATGATGATGTTGTTGCTGTGACAGCAGGTCCATCCAGTGGAGCCAGCCACAAGGAGAGCGCTATGAGTCTGCTACTGGGAGATGATTACAGCGCAGCCGATGCTACGGATCCACAGTTGGAAGTGGATACGTATGTGAAAGATAGTCGCTCCTCACTAGAAAGCAATCCGCTTGATTGGTGGAGGGAAAACCAGACGCACTTTCCCAGACTGGCAAGATTGGCGCAGCGCTACCTTTGCATCCCCGGGACTTCTGTTCCATCAGAGAGGGTTTTCTCCGCTGCGGGCCTTGTGGTTAATCGACTGCATACCCGCTTGACTCCAGAGCACGTAGACATGCTTGTGTTCTTGAATAAAAATAAGTGACTGACTCGTAGTGGGTGTGTTGGGGCCTAACCCTTGACACCTATAAAAAGGTTATACGGCGTTTTTTATGCAATCATTAAAGATTTTCATTCATTTTTCGTTAATTTATTTTCCGAGAATAACTAATGGCCAAATGTTATTTGTTATGTTTTAATAATTAATAATTTTAATAATTAGGGGGCAGCCTAACCCTAAACACCTGTCTGTGAGCTGTTTGTTGGCTACAGTATTCTCGTTCATAGATTAAAATAATTTTTCGTTTATTTAATGTTATTCTTAAGAATAGCTGTAGGCCATGTTGGCTATTGTCTGTTATTGTTTAGGAGATGTTGCTCTTAGCAGTTGACACTTGTTTTTTTTAAAAATAAAAAAATATTCAGGGCTCAACATAAAAAAAAAATCCCCACTGGCCCCCGGGGCCAGTAGATCAGAGTTTTGCTGGCCCCTTCTAAATTTTTACTGGCCCTGAAAGAAATATCGTAGGTGTGATTGGCAAAGGACAAAAAAGCAGGAAAATATACGGCGCACCTCCCATGAAGCTTCAGAAAATGGTTATTAACCCAGCTAGCCACTGTCACTGTATGTTGTGCCATTAGCAGTAAAGCTAGACCAGGGGGCATCAACTACATTTTTCCAAGGGCCAGAATTTTTTTAAGCTGACACTCCGGCCGGACTTTCAAATAAAGAAAATAAAATGTATTTATACCTAATAAGCATATTCTTGTTTGAGATTTCACTTTCTTACTAAATTAATGCTATATTTTTTTACATGTATTAGTGTCCTGGTGGAAAATGCTTGCAGAAAGAAAGGCCTGTTGTCAGGTAAAAATGTCACAGTCAAAGAGCCTGAAGTGAAAAGTTGATGTGGAAAACAGCAGCTTTAATGATGAATGGACTGATAAGCAGGCTACCATTCATCATGTATGCCTCATTTGAAATAAGACAATGCTAAAAAGAATACAACCGGCAACATCTTCAAGAATGATGAACGCGGACATAACGATCACGTAATTCACGTGCATATTAAGTAGCCACATGTATATGTTTTGGTCTTAGTTATAATACGTCCACAGGTTACTGCTCCAGCGGAGAGGATGGTTCGTTAAGACAGCAGCTAAGTTTACAAGAGTTTGTCCAAAGTTCAAGATAAACAATTAGACTACAAACTGACATCTTTCATTTTAGCTTGTTTGTAAAACGTCGCTATTTGCAGAGTAGAGCTGTGTTTGCACAGTGAGTGGACAGAGCAGACTGAAACATGTTGATGCCTGTAGAACAGGTAGGTGGGTATTGATAAGTATTGACTTTTTAATCATAGAGGTTTTATTGTAGGCTACTTACAGTAACGACTGTAGCGTTAGTTCATCTTCGCCAGCGGCAGTAGGCTAAATAATCCTCGGTATCGTTTCCAGTTAGTTATGTGCTGCGTGAAGTAACGCACACACCGCGGCTCTGCCGTGTGTGAGAGTGTGTGTGCGCAGCGCGGACATCGCTGTTCACAATCCCGTCTATCTTCTAAAATACAACGCTTTTATCAAATGAATTGTGTTTGAAGCTGCATGGCATTTTGCTGGTTTGGCTGGTCGGCTTTTGTTGGAAATTGCCGGCAAACGAAACCGTCGGCCTACATGCCGTGATCGACTTTCTCCACCCAGGTGTAGCTGCTGTGTTTTCCACTAAGAATGCCCTCTTCCTCACATTAGCTTCATAGTTCTTTGACATTTTAACTAACGTTATAAATTACCTGAGGTGAAAATGTGAAATGTTAGTTCACAAGCTTCCCAACGTCTGTATGACGTTTGCTGAGCACGTGCGGGCCAGTAACTGGCCAATCACCTAGCCCGACATACTCTTTTACTGGCCCCGGGCCATCGGGCCATTGCTTATGTCGAGCCCTGATATTTATTAAAAAGAGTTGTTCTGTCCGTTATTAGGCACACTGCCTTTTACGCATTCTGAAGGTGCCTGTTGGTTGTACCCTGTTGCAGTCTATTAGGCAATATTCCGCATAAGATGGGCTTATATTTGGAAACACATTACATCTGCATTTCAGTAGTAACAGATAAGGTGATGATGATCATCATCTTTCTTTATTATTGTACACTCAAACTAAAGCGGCGTCTCTTCGGAGCTGTCATTTTCTCAAATGAGCCGCGGCAATGTTTCTAATGAGCTTCTAACGCTAGACAAACAACTTTATTTTAAACGTGATCACCTGGCTTGTACCCAAACTATTTCGAAACTAAGGAGCCATTTGTCCTCCGATTACATACAAGCTCCTCTGCGCCGCATTTGCGGGACTTATTTCGCTCTGTGGGGGATTTAAAAAACGTGACGTGAGTGGAAGGGCGGTGCCGGGGCTGTGTGTGTGTGGGTGTGGGTGTGAGAGAGAGGCGACAGAGTTGAGAAATTGCAGGCGTGGCTCGAAATGGCGGTTAACCGGTTTCAACCAGTTAATGAGACTCGGTGACCGGTCAAGAAAATGTTTAGTTTTTGCCATCCCTAGTTCCCTTTCCCGAGCCACATTAACCAGCTCTGACTGGGGGATCTCGAGGCGTTCGTAAACTGAATGTAATACCGCCCCCGCTGCGCCGATTCTCCGACCACTCTCCCACTCCATTGTCCCCTCACTCGCGAACAAGACCCCAAGGTACTTAAACTCCTTCACTTGGGGTAACGACTCATTCCCTACCTGGAGAAGGCACTCCATCGGTTTCCTGCTGAGAACCATGGCCTCAGATTTAGAGGTGCTGATCCTCATCCCAGACGCTTCACACTCGACTGCAAACCGATCCAGTGAGTGCTGAAGGTCACAGGCCGATGATGCCATCAGGACCACATCATCTGCAAAGAGCAGCGATGAGATCCCCAGCCACCAAACTGCAGCCCCTCCCCACCACAACTACGCCTCGATATCCTGTCCATAAATACTACGAACAGGATTGGTGACAAAGTGCAGCCCTGGTGGAGGCCAACCCTCACCTGGAAAGAGTCCGACTTACTGCCGAGAACTCGGGCACAGCTCTCGCGTTGGTCATACAGATATTGGATGGCCCTGAGAAGGGACCCCCTCACCCCATACTCCCGCAGCACCTCCCACAGTATCTCCCAGGGGACCCGGTCATATGCCTTCTCCAGATCCACAAAACACATGTAGACCGGATGGGAATACTCCCAGGCTCCCTCCAGGATCCTTGCGAGAGTAAAGATCTGATCCGTTGTTCCACGACCAGGACAGAATCCGCATTGTTCCTCTTCAACCCGAGGTTCGACTATCGGCCGAACCCTCCTTTCCAGCACCTTGGAGTACACTTTACCAGGGAGGCTGAGAAGTGTGATACCCCTGTAATTGCAGGGGAACCACCCCCCCAGTGTGCCACTCCTTTGGCACTGCCCCAGACTTCCACGCAATTTTGAAGAGGCGTGTCAACCAAGACAGCCCCTCCACACCCAGAGCTTTCAGCATTTCCGGATGGATCTCATCAATCCCTGGGGCTTTGCCACTGTGGAGTAGTGATGACGAACTGACCAAAGAGCCAGTTATTAACCCGATTCGTGTCACTGAGCCGGGAGAAAAGAGTGCCATACGTCAATGAACCGACTCACTCCTGTTTTTTTACCTCATTAGCGCCTCCACTGGAGTGGTGGTAGAATCAATCAGGAAATGGGCTACCTCGAGCAGCATGATTCATTGGACCGAAAGAGTTGTTAAGAGAGTTGTAGAGACCGCGCACCAGGCTACTGACCGAGACCGAACGTAACTGTTAACAACCGCTCCAGTCTATAATCAAACGGGTGTCTAGGTTCGCTGCAAGTTTGAGTTATTAACCAAACCTTGTTTCTGGTGGATCTTACGTGATTGTGTTCGGCAATTCACACATTATTGATTGGGAAGTACATCATATACAAATACACATCATGTTATCTTAGTTATGTTAAGTTAAATGTTAGAGAAGTGAATGTTGCAGGCTGTCACAAGCAGACCAGGCAGGCACCAGGCTACTGCCGAGACCGAATGTAACCGTTAACAACTGCTTGAGTCTATGTAATCAAACGGTTGTCTAACGGTTCTCGGCAAGTTTGAGTTATTAACCGATCCAAGAAACCTTTATTTCTCGTACATCTTAGATGATTGTGTACATAGATATTCATAGGCTACATTACCGATGGATATCACATACAAATACACGTCATGTTATCTCGGTAGTTATGTTAAGTTAAATGTTTATTACATGGTAGGCAGGCTGTCTCGAGGAGACCGCGGCCGTGCACCAGGCTACTGACCGAGACCAAAGGTTACCGTTAACAACCGCTCGAGTCCATAATCAAACGGGTGTCTAGGTTTGCTGCAAGTTTGAGGTATTAACCAAGCCTTCTTTCTGGTGCATCTGATTGTGTTCGGCAATTCACACATTATTGATTGGGAAGTACATCACATACAAATACATGTCATGTTATGTTAAGTTAAATGTTAGAGAAGTGAATGTTGCAGACTGTCATGAGCAGACCAGGCGGGCACCAGACTACTGCCTAGACCGAATGTAACCGTTAACAACACATGAACCGGAAACCGAATCTATAGACTCGGTTCGCCAACCAACAACCGCCCGGTTGAACCGACTCGCGTAAAAGAGCCGGTTGTCACATCACTACTGTGGAGTTGTTTGACTACCTCAGTGACCTCCACCAGGAAAATTGCAGACAATACCCCGTCATCCTCCAGCTCTGTCTCTAACAAAGAGGGCTCATTAGCTGGATTTAGGAGTTCCTCAAAGTGCTCCTTCCACCGCCCTATTACCTCCTTTTGAGGTCAACAACGTCCCATCCTTACTGTACACAGCTTGGATGGTTCCCCGCTTCCCCCTCCTGAGGTGGCGAACGGTTTTCCAGAAGCGCCTTGGTGCCGACCGAAAGTCCTTCTCTATGTCTTCTCCGAACTTCTCCCACACCCGCTGCTTTGCCTCTTTCACGGCTGAGGCTACAGCCCTTCGGGCCCCTCGGTACCTTGAAACTGCCTCCGGAGTCCTCTGGGATAACATATCCCGGAAAGACTCCTTCAGCCGGACGGCTTCCCTGACCACCGGTGTCCACCACGGTGTTCGTGGGTTACCGCCCCTTGAGGCACCTAAGACCCTAAGACCACAGCTCCCTGCCGCAGCTTCAGCAATGGAAACTTTGAACATTGTCCACTCAGGTTCAATGCCCCCAGCCTCCACAGGGAATTACTGAAGGAATTATTATTACGGCAAATTAATTGCCTTTTTGAGGGGTTTAACATACTCAACAACTCACCACAATTGGTGGTCGCATCAAGCCTGGTGAAAATTTACGTATTTTAAGGGTTACGGGAATAGGTGCACAAAAATGGCTCGCTAGCGCCCCCTACAAAATTAAACGTACTGCCCTGCAGACTAACGAAACATGGTACACATATGTAGCATGTCAAGATGTACAACAAAGCTCATTGGAGCCATACCCTTAACGCAACAGGAAGTCCGCCATTTTTAATTGAAAGTTCGAAATATGTGCGATTTCTTTTCCCCATTTCCACATGTCGTACTTTAACGAACTCGTCCTAGAGATTTCATCCGATCGACTTCAAATTTGGTCTGTACCATCTTAACACCTTAGATATGAAAAGTTATTAAAAGAAAAACTTTTCGTCACAGGGCATGGCCGTGGCAGGTTGGCCATTTTGTGCGTTTCGCCATCGAAACAGGAAGTGGGTGTAACTCAAGTGTACATTGTCCAATTGGCTCGAAACCTTTCAGGATTCATAAGACTCTAACCCTCACCGCTGTGTAAGTTTTTTGTTTTTGCTGAGGTCATGTAAAAAAATCATAAGTACTACAGACATTGTTTCCAACTTTGTTGTATGCACATTGGACGGAAAATGTCTTTACAAACTTTTTTAAACAGGCACATAAGCAGGAATACTAATAATAACGTTAGAAAACCTCCCGTTTCCTTGACAACCAACGTAAATGACCAAAGATTCTACAGCGGCGCGGACAAATTTATTCTTGTACAACAGATTACGATTAGATTAATAGATGGGCTAGTAACATTTTTAGTGGTGCGATGTAGTGTTTTTTCTGTAGGTTGTGTCTTCAGGCTTTCTAATGTTATTATTAGTAATCCTGTTTATTTGCCGGTTTAATCAACACAATGTGTAACAACACACAAAAAAAGTATCAAATGGCTCGTAATACGGAGATAAAAATCTGGTGTTGTATCCACTTAGCTTCAGTCGTAAAAAGCCCTGTAACCCCCTTTTCCCAGACCAAAGTTGTCCAAAGTTGGTGCAATGTACACGCTTATGGGTGAATCTGCAAACCATAGTGAGTACAGTAGCTGAAAAAGACGTATTGGAATTTAACCTAAACTCCATGATTATGTGCCGGCTAATGTTGGATTTCACAGAGAATGCTACTTGCTCTTCACCAACAAAGAACACATTGAAAGAGCACATAAGAAGAGAGAAAAGGCAGCTAACAACAGTGAAGTCAAATAATAACATTATTATTATTAACATTATATTATTATTATTGTGTGTATTGTTAGTATAATAACAACAATGTCCAGACAGTAGTGTGAAAGTAGTTGTCCAGCCGATTAAATCTCAGCAAGCGGTGGCTGTTCTCTGTAATTTATACCCCTGGCTGCACCAGAAACGCCTTCTTTTCCCAAAACATCAACGTCACCCAGCCAATCACAATTAAGGTTTCTACCCCAATTTGGCTTATGGTCTGGCTAACCCTGGACTCTGGGCTATTCCCTGATGCATGAGTTTCATTTTGAGGGATTGCTTTTGAGAATGTGCACACAAACTATTTACTGAATTCTTTAGCTGGTGGTCCCATTAATTACAATGGTGACACCAATGCAACTGAACAGGTTGTACAACTACGTTCATTCCACTATCTAAACAACCTGTTCTGGAGTGATATGTCTATCACTAGAAAGGCAGAGAGGCTCTTCCTATAGATCACAACACTCAGTCTCTGTGTGTATTGGTGCATTATGCATCTCATGCATCATGTCAAATAGAGCAAGTAGTGCTTTATTGTCTCATAAACATACTGTACATTACAGCACACTGCAATGGAGAAGTGTAGGGAAGCAGTCATTCATTAACATTGCAGACAGCATGTACACTGTATTAATATAGTATATCAGTGCAAGTGGATGACATTACTAGACATAATATAAATGAACAAGGGGACAAGTATTAAAAGGCAGTGCAATGTGAGTGTAAGTAGGGTCAAATGTTCATAGCAAATTTAAGAATAATAAAAAAAACAAATAAAAATAGTGTAGCAGCATGTGGGAGGAAGTGCAGAAGTTTTTGGGCTTTCTTGGCCAGGTTCTGTTCTGTTTTACTTTACTATTTATTTTGTGCGGACTTTTTACTTTTACTCCTTATATCAAACAAATTCAGTAACTTGATTTAGTGTAACAGTGCTGTAGTAACGTTAACGTTACTCAAGGCTGTTCTTGTTACTTGGTCTTGTCTCAAATCGACATTATTTTGGGCTAATGTTAACATTAATGTCTCAAACCTCTCAGACGTAAGTTAGAGGACTCGTGTTTGAATTCTCACAGAATCACAATTGAATTCATATCTTGCAACTCAGTCAGAATCGTATTAACCTGGAGTCCCAGTCTCTGTCACAATAATCATATAGGCCTATGTAATGTTTTAGGCATATTGGCAGACATCCATTTAAAATGTAGGCAATTTTTTTTTTCTTCTTTTCTTTTCTCCATGTCCACTGAAGTGTCTCAGCTTGTACTCTAGTACCATTTGTGTGGTCCAGGTAGCTTTGCATAAAAAATGGTTGTCATTCGCAAGGCTACTTTTATGCTTTAAGTACATTTCCAAGGCTGTACTTTGTTACTTTTACTTGAGTAAATATTTTAAATCAGTACTTCTACTTTTTATGGAGGAAATATTTATTTATTTTTTTGAAAGTCCAAAGACAAAGAGAGGAAGTCTAGTGACGAGTCCATAGCAACCAGTTCACGTGTTGAATTTGTGCCAATTGCACATTTTCTCCGATGTTGTCAGAAACTCCAGTCTTACGGGACAGCCAGCTGGTGGCGGCCGGGATCGCCTCGATCCCTGCTGGCCGCCAGTGATGCTCACAGACACCGCTGACGATGACTGACTACTCGGTTGAGATTGTGTGCATCTGACCACAAACAAACACACGTAGCAGAGCTACCCACACCCATGTTTGTAGCCTACTGTTGCTTAATTAAATAAAACATCAAAAGAGAGAAGTTGCGTCTCCGCCTGTGTTTTAAACAGACACACCTGGGGCGAAGTTGGAAACCAGAATCAGCTTTAAATACAGTCCTAATCTAGTCCTCACTCACTGACACTGGCACAATTATAGTAACTACATGAAAACTTCAGTTGTTGCATGAAATGTCATTTGTGTTTAGCCTACATCATCAGTTTCTATCATGTGAAATTAGAGGCAAATAAACCAGCCGGTGGCGAAGCTGCAGACAGATGCTTCTCAACAGTGTGCTCCCCAGCAGTCAGCTCCCCCTGCTGTTCATAAGTCCCCCCGTGATTCTCCCTTATTTAGACTTATTTCACGCTGTCTTTTCCCGTAATTATCCCGTATTTCAATACTCTTTGCTTAGTTCATTGTGCATGCACCGAATTATTATTTTGGATTAGCCTACGCAACGTAACGTTAGCTAGCTAGCTAGCTAGCTTTACTGCTCCACTACCAACATTATTTCATGGCTAATGTTGTCATCAACGACAACGCATATATTCACGGCGAACTATAGCTTGCAGTCTTAAATACAATTTATATGAAAAGCATTAAGATATAGGGGTGTATAATCATTGTAAAACAAATCTTAACCTTGATGTAATAATAATAATAAATTGAATTTATATAGCGCTTTTCATAGACTCAAAGTCGCTTTACAGGGGAGCTAGATTAGAAAGTAAAACAAAACAGGACAAGACAAAACAAAACAAAGCAAAAGAAAACAAGACAAAGCAAAACAAGATTCAGTCACAGAAGAAAAGGGGGCTACAGATAGGCAGAGGTGAAGAGATGGGTCTTGAGGCGGGACTGGAAGATGGTGAGGGACTCAGAGGTGCGGATCTCTTGGGGGAGGGAGTTCCAGAGCCTGGGAGCTGCCCTGGAGAAGGCTCTCTCCCCAAAACTGCGGAGTTTGGACTTGTGGATGCAGAGGAGACCGGCTGAGGTGGATCTGAGGGACCGTGAGGGTTGGTAGGGGGAGAGGAGGTCAGTGAGGTATGAGGGGGCCAGATGGTGGAGGGCTTTGTAGTTGAGGACCAGGATTTTGTAGGTGATCCGGTGGGAGATAGGAAGCCAGTGGAGTTGTTTTAGGACTGGAGTGATGTGGTGCCAAGATTTGGAGCGGGTGATGAGTCGGGCAGCTGCGTTCTGGACCAGATTGGCCAAATCACAAGCTTTGATTGGATCTCACTCCAGCCAACGGTTGTGATCAGCTAGTGAAATTAAATCTATTGTTATACTTTAATGTGCAACATTTGGCGTTGGAAACAATCTGTAATATGTTTGTGAATTATTCATACAGCCAAATTAAAAACAATTAGCCAGACAGCTGATGGATAACTATCAAATCAAAAACTAAACGAGATAGACTGAGTTGGCCCACTGCCTAACAGTTCAAAAAGCTCTTTTGTCAGTAAAGTAAAATAAGTTTGCCGACAATGCCGAGTGCAGCCCGTCTAGCAGCTGAGCAGAGAGGGCGACTCGGCAGTTCGCTAACTCTCTCTAATATAACCAATATAAGCCGCTTTGTTTTAGGCTACGAAACGTGCATACAGGCTGAAATTCAACGTGACGCTTTATCGGGATAAAGCTATAAACAGAAGGAAACTCCGTTAGCTGCTAGGCTAATGTGCAATGGCAAACACTGCAGCTGTAACGTTAATGTCTACCTCATCTGAGCACGGAGAAATGCCTTTGCCTTTCCTACCGTAATACACCTACCGTAATACGACTTTTGGTCATAGCGCCCCCCGCTGGCAACAGGAAATCAGCCTCCACCTCCACCTCCTCAATAGCTACAGACAAAGAAATGGCACGTTCTGTGGGACTGGCTCTAGTGGCTGTAATTCTGCACCAAGGCTGAATTTTGGGAAAGAGACATCAGATAGAGTATTAGGGGACCACTAAGGCCTATATAAAAGAGACTTCAGATACAGTATTAGGGGACCACTAAGGCCTATATAAAAGAGACTTCAGATACAGTATAAGGGGACCACTAAGGTCTATATAAAAGAGACTTCAGATACAGTATAAGGGGACCACTAAGGTCTATATAAAAGAGACTTCAGATACAGTATAAGGGGACCACTAAGGTCTATATAAAAGAGACTTCAGATACAGTATAAGGGGACCACTAAGGTCTATATAAAAGAGACTTCAGATACAGTATTAGGGGACCACTAAGGTCTATATAAAAGAGACTTCAGATACAGTATAAGGGGACCACTAAGGTCTATATAAAAGAGACTTCAGATACAGTATAAGGGGACCACTAAGGTCTATATAAGAGACTTCAGATACAGTATAAGGGGACCACTAAGGCCTATATAAAAGCATCCAAAGAGCACCATGTCATGGGACCTTTAAGGTAGAGTCTTGTGTGAGGTATCATTGAACTCATTGAACTTTTTGATTGGTGATGGGTTGACCTGCCCCTATGCTTTAGCCACACCCCTTTTTATAACTAATGACCCATTTGATGTACACTATAGTGTGAGGTATCACTGGAGGTGCGAGGGCCTGTCCAACGCTGCTTGCAACTTTAATTAGGCTAAATAATTCTGTTCAAGCTTCTTAGATATGGCAGAGCAAAAAATATAAAAAATAAAATTTTGTGTGTGTGTGCATGTCTGTGTGTGTGTGCATGTCTTTGTGTGTGTGTGTGTGTGTTTGGACTAAAAAAGGTGGGACATGATCTTGGTAAGCAATTTGACAAAATTCTAGTAAATATTTTAAGGGACATGAGATGCACCGCGAGTGTGTTTCCTGAGTGTGTTTCCTGTTTCCTGCAGATGTTGAGCAGCTGTCGGTGGTTAAAGAAGAGGTTCCCCCTGAGCAGCAGGAGTGTAGCTCCAGTGTGGACCAGCAGGAGCCAGAGCCCCCCCCACACATTAAAGAGGAACAGGAGGAACTGTGGAGCAGTCAGGAGGAGGCTGATATCACCAAGTTCCCATTCACTCCTGTCCCTGTGAAGAGTGAAGATGAAGAGAAAGCTCAGTCCTCACAGCTTCATCAAAGACAAACTCAACACATGGAAACAGAAGCTGATGGAGAGGACTGTGGAGGACCAGAACCACCCAGGAACTCGCATCTACTTTTACAACCAGAGACTGAAGACCAGACTGGAGACTCTTCTGAACCTGAGACTGATGACAGTGCTGATTGGAAGACCAGAGAACCTCAGTCAGCTTTAAACTCTCTGAAACATGATTCAAGATGTAAGAAAACATTCAGCTGCTCTGAGTGTGGGAGGAGATTTGGCCGCAAGTATAGTCTGAAGACACACATGAGAACTCACACAGGAGAGAAACCTTTCAGCTGCTCTGTTTGTAATACATCTTTTACACATAGTGGAAGTTTACAGAAACACATGAGAATCCACACAGGAGAGAAACCTTTTAGCTGCTCAGTTTGTAATAAATCTTTTACACATAGTGGAAGTTTACAGAAACACATGAGAATCCACACAGGAGAGAAACCTTTTAGCTGCTCTGAGTGTGGTGAAGCTTTCACTGAAAATGGACACTTGAAGAGACACATGATGACTCACACAGGAGAAAAACCTTTCAGCTGCTCAGTCTGTAAGACATCTTTTACACAGAGAGGAAATTTACAAAAACACGTGAGAACTCACACAGGAGAGAAATATTTTAGCTGCTCTGAGTGTGAAAAAGCTTTCACTGAAAGTGGAACCCTGAAGAGACACATGATTACTCACACAGGAGAAAAACCTTTCAGCTGCTCAGTCTGTCAGAAATCTTTTACACAGAGTGGAAGTTTACGGTCACACATGGCCGTAGTCCACACAGGAGAGAAAAGATTTAGCTGCCGTGTTTGTGACAACAGATTTGCCCGGCGTACTGATGTCAAAACACATAAATGTGTTGGTCAGATGGAAACAGAAGCTGATAGAGAGGACTGTGGAGGACCAGAATCAGCCAGGAACTCACATCCACATCCACTTTTACAACCAGAGACTGAAGACCAGACTGGAGACTCTTCTGAACCTGAGACTGATAAAAGTGCTGATTTGAAGGAGACCAGAGAACCTCAGTCAGCTTTAAACTCTCTGAAACATGATTCAAGATGTAAGAAAACATTCAGCTGCTAAAAGTACTGACTAAACAGTTGAAATAGTTAGCTCAAAGTACTGTCTAAACAGTTGAAATAGTTAGCTCAAAGTACTGTCTAAACAGTTGAAATAGCTAAAAGTACTGTCTAATAGAGCCCGACCGATTTTATCGGCCAATATTATCCAAACTATCGGTATTGGCATTTATAATGACCGATAAATTAATATTTAAAAAATAAAATAAAAACGGACGAAACACCCTTCAACCATGTTCTGAGTGTTGCCGTTGCATAGTTTGTCCACCAGAGGGCGCTCTACAACGTCCCTGTTGGCAACACTCGTGTTTAACCCTTTAAGTTTCATATCTTAAGTTTGTATTTTTATGCATTTTATTTATCAGAACTAATATATTTTGATGCTCTTCTGTTCTGTTGTGACAATAAAACATCATATATATTATCATATTATATATCATATATTATTTTAGTGAGGACTCATAAATAACTACAAATAACTAATGTTAGGGAAATCTGTTTGTTTTGTTACGTATTTCTGGATTATTTTTTTTAAATACTGTATATATCGGCCGATATATCGGAATATCGGATTTTTAAATCACCAAATATTTGTATTGATATCGGCCTTAAAGGCCCCATGGCATGGAAATTTCAGTTTATGAAGTTTTTTTTAACATTAATATGAGTTCCCCCAGCCTGCCTAAGCTGTCCTCCGGGTTCGTGGACAGTGCTCGGTTGGGATATCGCAACCCGGTTGACGTGTTCCACACAGAGGTCGACTGGAGCTCCGGCGACGACGAGAGCGTCATCTATGGTCCCCAGTTGGCTTGAAATGGTGATAGGTGTAAACCGAGCCCTGGGTATCCTGCTCTGCCTTTTGGAAAAAGTAAGCTCAGATGAGCCGTTCTGGAACCTTGCTTGTTATGAGGTCATAACAAGCAAGGTTACCTCCCCTTTCTCTGCTTTGCCCGCCCAGAGAATTTGGCCAACCCATAGAGCTCAACAGTCCCGCCCACACTCCGAGAGACCTTGGGTTCCGGAAGTAAATTTCCCATTAATTTTTCCCATTGACGTCTGGAAGAATCCATATAGTAAGGGTTTTAGACCATGCCTTAGGCTAACCAGCTACGACGTGATTCTTAAGCATACGTGTCATTTCGAGTGAAAAAACAAACAGAAAATCCCCCAAAAGTCAAAGGTACAAGACTGTACTGTATATTTTCAATATCGAGCCAAGGAACTACTCATCCCACAAACCACCGCGCACCACTGAATAAAGGAAGCTAGCGTTAGTTTAGATAACAGCTAATTCGGCTAACCGCTAGCTTAGACAGCATGTAATAACTTTAAAAGACCCTCAAAATAAAACATGAAAAGAACCGTTAAAATGTATAACAGCTGTTACATCAGCTGTAGCCTGTTTTCCCCAGTGTTTAGTTTGAGTTAACGTTATTTTAGATGTGCATGATGGATCGTGCAGGCAGCTCCCCCTCCTCATCAGCATGAGTTCCACCAATCAGAGGCATCACTGTGGGATTGTTCAGGATTGTGGGTAATGAAGTACTTATCCAAGACATCGCGAATAAAAGACATTAATCTCAAAACAAGGTTAGTGCCCCATGAACTTTTGACATCTATATGAGCATATACAATCTCTTAGTCATGCCGTAGCTGGTTTTAAGTCTAACATCGACAGTTACGATTTTATGGCTTATACTCAAATTGTCAATGGAGAAATTGCATTGGATTTTTACTTCCGGAACCCGCTGTGGGCGGGACTGTTGAGCTCTATGTGAGAGAGACATCATGGCTTTCAAACGAGCAAAGTGGCAGTTGGTCAAGGCCACACCCCCACCCTCCACCTTGCCCCACGGTTGTTCAGTTTAGGCTTGCACCCTTGTCCTTTACGCACTGAAAATCCTCCACATTCCTTGAATCTTTTAATTATGTTATGCACTGTTGAAGGTGAAATAAGCAAATGTCTTCCTGTCTTTCTTTGAGGAACATTGTTTTTAAACATTTCACTAATTTTCTCACATATTTGTTGGCAAACTGGCGATCCTCGGCCCATCTTTGCTCCTAAAGGACTAGGCCTTTCTTGCTTTGTACCAAATCATAATTACAATCACCTGTTGACATCACCTGTTTCAAATCACATCATTATTTAACCAATTTACCTGATTACTAGCCCTTAATTGCTCCTGTCCCAACCTTTTTTGGAATGTGTTGCAGGTCTGAATGACAGGAAAGGATGTATATTTACAAATGAAATTAAGTTGACCAGACAAAACATGAAATATTTTGTGTTCACATTGTCTGCAATGAAATACAAGTCAACGTGCATTTAGAAATCACTACTTTCTTTTTTATTTGTGTTTTCCATACTGTCCCAACTTTTTCTGATTTGGGGTTGTAGTAGTATTAGGGGACCACTAAGGTATATATCAAAGCATCCAAAGAGAACCATGTCATGGGACCTTTAAAAAATCCTTTATTGGTCGCGCTCTACAGACTAAACAGCTGAAATAGTTAACTAAAAGTACTGACTAAACAGTTGAAATGGTATCTAAAAGTAGTGACTAAACAGTTAAAATAGTAGCTAAAAGTACTGAATAAACAGTTGAAATAGCTAAAAGTACTAACTAAACAGTTGACAGGGTCCCCGCGGGTCCCTAAAAAGTCTTGAAATGTCTTAAATAAAATCTTCGATTTTTAACGTCTGAAAATGTCTTGAAATCTGTAATTTATGATAAGGAGGTCTTAAATTTCATGTGGGACAGAGTCCGACTCGTCATCCTTTTTTCTTTTTCTTTTTTTTTTCAACCGCAATTTGACCAGTGCACCATCTGGGGGCAGCACTTTGATCTATGTGGGTGCAACCCAAGGGGGTAAGGTTCTCCCCACAACGCGTAGCTCCTATGGCGCCATTTTGATGCTACCTGGCTTTCACCCGCCGTTAGCATTCCATTGACTGCCATTCACTTTGGCGCCGCTTTGACAGCCAATAACTTTACATCTGAAGTGTTTAAAGACTTTATTTGTCCATCGTTTATTTCTAAAGAAACACAACAATGTATAAAAGGCTCCATTACCTTGTATCTCACATTACGGCTCCATAGCGGACATTTTTATAAAAATAGGGTAACGATTGTGTCATATCAGATCATCACATTTTTTATCGTGTAGTAGAAAATTACTGTATAGTACAGGAGAAACTTGCAGGCAGTTTCGACGTACAAGTTTAATTACTAATGTTAACTAGCATTTTAGTTAACATAGGCACAGGCTAATTATTGCTATCTTCTTACATATACAGTGTTTCCCCTATGTTGATTGGCAAGTGGCGCACCGCCACAGTTAAATTTCTGCCGCCACGGTATCAATGTTGATTTGTCGGAGAATAGCGCGGACACGCACTTCACAGGTAGAGCACAAACCCAGCCCTGTCTCTATTCACATGCCGGGATTCTTGCCTGCGTGCCACACACACACACACACACACACACACACACACACAGCTGAGCCGAGATGTGTGTGTGTGCGTGAGGTGTGTGTGCGTGAGGAGTTTGCTCACACTAATGTACTGTATGTAAAAAAAATAGCATTAATTCAATAAGAAAGTGAACATTTTGAACGAGAATAGGCATATCAGGTAATGGGGGGGTTGACATACCTGCCCCCACAGCTAAAAAAAATCCTAGGGGAAACACTGCATATACCTACGCTCTCCGTCTCTGATAGATTGGGAATGATTGTGATTTCTCTTGGCACAGCTGCCAGAAGACTTACAACTTTCAGACACGTTGCTCACGTCATATCTATTTCGGCAAGCTCAGTTTGCAGCTGCTCAGTAACGCTCAGCTATCACCGGAAAAGTTCTTCTAATAGACTTCACTGGTCTCCGTCCAGAGCAACGGGATCTGTTGGTCCACTTCTTTAACTGTCTATGGTGCAACCTGCATCATTCCATAGGTGACTGACGAGTAGGTGATTGATGAATGCGTTGCATTTTCTTGGGGGAGAACCCCCCTTCACTCCCCTCAAGGCTATTTGGCAGCCACAATTACCCATAATTTAGAGAAAGGATGATGAATATTTTAACTTTTGTGTATTTGTGGGCTTTTGTAATGTCCTGGGGCTGTCCTCCATGTCTTTTTAAAACTGCTATGAGGGGCCAGGGTTTAGAAATTACCTGAAGTACTTTAAAGGCTGATAGTTTATACATACACAGTCAACCATGTCAGGGCTGTAAGGCGAATCAGCACTTGGTATTAAAGTTGTGGTGTCCCTGTGACCTGTCTTGAGCGTGGCTCTGGTGAGCTGTGCCGCGCTACGCTTCGCCACACCATTCTGTGCCGTGTCATGCTGAACATTTTCCTGTTTTTTTTGTCGTGGTCTTACATTTTGCGTTTAGAGGACTTAAAAAAGGTCTTAAAAGTCATTACATTGGCTGTTAAAAATGTGCAGATACCCTGGTTGAAAGAGTATTTAAAAGTACTGTCTAAACAGTTGAAATAGCTAAAAGTACTGACTAAACAGTTGAAATACTATCCAAAAGTGCTGTCTAAACATTTGAAATAATATCTAAAAGTACAGTCTAAACAGTTTAAATAGTAGCTGAAAGTACTGACTAAACAGTTGAAATAGTAGCTAAAAGTAGTCTTAACAGTTGAAATAGTTAGCTAAAAGTACTGACTATACAGATGAAATAGTATCTAAAAGTACTGACTAAACAGATGAAATAGTTAGCTAAAAGTACTGACTAAACAGGTTAAATAGTTAGCTAAAAGTACTGACTAAACAGGTTAAATAGTTAGCTAAAAGTAAAAAACTAAACCGTTGACTGTATTTGATTCTGTTTCCTGTAGATGTTGAGCAGCTGTCGGCAGGTGCGCGGGAACCTATTTTTGACCAGGGGGGGCTGAATAACAAAATAGTGGATGCCTGATTATTTCTCCCCGAGGTAGATTCAACAGTTCAGGAACTATTCATTGTTAGTATAAAGGGATAGTGGAGGAGTTATGGGATTTTCTTAAAATTTAAACATCACCCTCCCTTCACCAGCAATACTTTTTCTATAATTAAAATAAACATAAACCCATGAATCTCCCCAAAAGATTAATGTTGACTTCTATATTGACTTGTACTTAGCAAAGTCATAAAAATAACATTTGTTTTTTTACAGCCATAATATAATCATGTTAACCTCTGCGTTCTCATCTTACGCATCACACTCCTCTGTTATGGTGTGGAGGCCATTTCAGTAGATTTATTCACTAACATTGTTGTGGAAATATAATAAGTATGGAAACTAAATGCACACTTCCTGCATTACTACTACATTACTTCAAATACTAAGTTACTCCTCTAGTAAACTAGTATTCACATGAAATAAAACAATAAAACATTGAGACCATTCAACAAAGCACACTGGGTAATAACAAATTCAACAGGTGAACTGGTTGCTATGGACTCGTCACTAGGCTTCCTCAGTCGTGTATTTTATCCTCATCCTCGGCTGCTGCTTGCTAACGTTATTTCAGACTCTGGCTCTACAGCTAATCAACAGTTTGCCTCGGCGGTGGACGAGGAAACATCAACTGTAGCATCTATATATATATATATATATATATATATATTAGGGCTGTCAAATGATTAAAATTTTTAATCAAATTAATCAGAATTTTCAGTGGATTAATCATGATTAATCACTATTTGCAATTACACCTGAATCCTAACCATTTTTTTTCTGAAATGCATACCAAAAGATACTAGGGCTGTCAAGCAATTAAAATATTTAATCGCATTAATGTCATAGTTAACTCGCTATTAATCGCAATTAATCGCACATTTTTATCTATTCTAAATGTCCCTTGATTTCTTTTTGTCCCATTATATTTTCTCATTTTAATTCTCTTATCAGCATGGAAAAGTAGATTGGCTTGCTTTGTGACTGTTTTTTTATTGAAAACAACATTGTCATATACGTTCTGTTCAATTTCACACTAACATTCACACATGGAGCTAATAATCTGTCACATAATGTAACGCTGTTACCTCGATGTTCCATTGCAGGTAGTACTGCAGATAGTCCTGCAGATAGTACTACAGGTAGTACTGCCTCATGCCTGAGGCGAGCGTGGCTGGTCCTACTGTCTATGGGCTCATAGCGTCGTCAGCGGCATCTCGCTCGCTTTGAAGATAATCGCCGTCACGAGCCTACAAGCTACGCGGCTAGCAAGCTAAAACCGGCCGAGGCTTGTGTCTGTTTTGTTTGCGGTCTGCGAAATTACAAGACCCGCCCTTCAATCACTACTATTGGCCAGGCGTCGAAGGTAACGTAACTCCATTTGTTCAGGTCCTATCCCCTGACCAATCCACTATCCTCACCACTCGCGGTGAAATGCCTAAACCAAACCAATCAGCTGCTTCGTAGGGCGGGACATGGTGTGGCCATAGACAGTTAAAGAAGTGGACTAACAGATCCCGTTGCTCTCTCTATGCGTTACTCGTGCGTTAAAAAAATTATCGGCATTAAAATGGGTTTGCGTTGACGCCGTTAATAACGCGTTAAACTGACAGCCCTAATATATATATATATATGATCTTGCTAAATTTAGCCGCATTACTATTATGGAAGAACAACTCTTGTATCCTTTTCTGCGACGTACTCTTCTCTACAGCTAACGTTCAGTCAACTAGTCTCAGCCTGCTCGCTTCTCAGCGAGTCACGTCGCTTTACTCACTTTCACTGTCACCTCTATCAGCTATAACGGTTCATTTTTAGTAGGCTATATTTTAGAACCTATCCATAACCCTTTTTTGCTAATTGCCTCATTATTTGATATACAAAAATATAAATAATGTCAGACAGCGAATTAGTAATCATTTAAAAAATAAAAAATATAAATTCCAGCTCCTGCCAGCAGCACTCTCAGCACCCCCCTTCCCGCGCCCTTGGCTGTCGGTGGTTAAAGAAGAGGTTCCCTCTGAGCAGCAGGAGTGTAGCTCTCACAGTTTGTGAGAGATGTTTTAAATTCAAAGGAGATGCCGGAAGACATATGACAATCCACACAACAGACAAACTGACGGAGAGAGAAGTCAGCGATGATTCGAAAGAGAGCAGAGAACCGCAGTCAGGTTTAAAGTCTCCGAAAAATACAGAAGTCCCGGATTAATGGATTAGTTGTCAACTATTAATATAAGAAAATTGATCAATAAATAATGTGAAAACAGTAAAACTTGTGTGATGTCAGCTTGTTAAATGTGAATATTTTCTAGTTTCTTCTCTCCTCTGGGACAGTAAACTGAATATCTTTGAGTTGTGGACAAAACAAGACATTTGAGGACGTCATCTTCCACAACCACATTTTAGAGACCAAACAACTAAGATTGTTTATCTCGGGAAGAATCTAATCTAATTTATTCAGATGTCGGGTTCTAAGGGACTCTGTTTTTAAGTTTCACTTTGAAGTTTTTTCTTCCTTCATAAGACTGATGAAATGATGAAATGGAGAGTTCTGTTGGATGTTGGATATGTGTAATTATTATTGATTTTACGATTGTTTCAGGAACATCAGACCTGCAGCAAGAATCATTTTTATTGTTTTTTTGTTTCTTATTAAATTATATTTCTATGAGAAAATGCTGACAACATGTCACCAACCAAATAACATTTTAAATAAAATATTTCGGTGCTGCACAAATCTCTGCAAAATCTCAATGGTGTAAAAATAATCGTTCTCTCTAAAGCGTGATTTATACTTCTGTGTTGAATCTACACCGTGGCTACGTACGTAGGTACGTGAACATACCGACCCTACGCTGTAGACTGACGTCACCATTCAAAAATGTAACTACACTAACCGAAATTTCTTTTTACAGGGTGGTAGGGGAAGACTCATGAATATTCATTAGGGAACTCATCCCTGATTGGCTCGCCCTGACATTCTTACCCTAACCATAACCACTCCCACTCTTCTTGCCTAAACCTAACCAACCCGACCATAGCAGGCAACGAGTACTAGCCATTCAGAGGGGGAGTAGGGCGGGTTCTTCCCCTACCACCCGAAAAACAAAACAAAAATGCAGCCGTGGCTTGGTAGCATTGCATCCCCCCCTATAGTTATATAATATAGTTATCGCTATAGTTATGCGTGTACTTTCGATTGAAAAAATCCCAAATCAGTGCAGACAACACGGAGAAGCTTCCACTCAGCTAAATCAGCAGTTGTCAGGGCAGACTTTAGAGTGTACCTGCGTATCACGTAGACTACACCACTGGCGCTATCCTATAGTATTCAAGCCCCCAGGAAGAGCACCATGTCTAAAAGCCACCATGGGCTTAGCGGATAGGGGTGGTACTATTTGGCTATTTGCACCCCTGGTACAATTAGCAGTGTATGCTATTCATACCCTGGTGTAATTAAACGTGCTATTTGCACCCCTGGTACAATTAGTACAATTATTAATACCCCGTCTGGTACAAATATCAATGTATGCTATTTGCACCCCTGTGCATTTACATTGGCATATATTTACATGGTTATCCATACGACTCATGTATTACACCTTTTTGGAATATTATCGTTGCAGTGTCCAATATGGTTACCCTAACCATAACCAACCCAACCAGAGCAGGCAACGAGTACTAGCCATTCAGGGCTGAGTCCCATAATGAATATTCATAAGTCTTCCCCCACCGCCCTGACTTGCGCAATGGCATGCAAATTAGCCTATCCAAAATGAAAAAAACAAGATGTCCTCACTGGGAAATCAAACCCAAGACTCCCAAACCACAGCTCAGTGCTCTAACCACTCAACTAGCAATTCTTGTGGAGTGGAGGACGACTGTTTACTACATGGTGTCGTCAAGCCTCGGCTGCTAGGTAACCATATTGTATACAAAAAGTAGGTATCCTACTAAGTAACGGTTGTATGCTTTCACTGAAGACAGAAAGCACAACTGTAGTATCCATTTTTTGCTAGAAATTCAATTGTTGTAAACGTTGGAGACAAAACTTTCTTAATATGCCAGTTTCTGCTGTCAAGGAAGATGAATGTTAGCCATGATTTCGGTGCACGCGAGCAACGTGTTTTTGTTGTTACGTCACAGGGTGTGAATAGCTCAGCTGTGTGGCCGAAGCTATTCGTACCGGGGGTGCAAATAGACACTCTGATTATTAAATCTCCTTGGTTGTCTAGCTAAATACATCTATTGTTTATTTAGCTAAGTATGTAAACGATCGGGAACAACGAAAACACGTTTAACGTTAGTGAATATTTTAGACAATAAAAACGGCGAGTTCATGAGTTCGCCACTTGTAAGAGACACAAGAGAGAAGCCCATGAACAAGCATGTTGCTACCAGTTGCTAAGACAACGCAAACAAATTGTTACTAGTGCGCGTGTCCATCGTTACGTCATGGGCCAAGAATCAAGGGGGCAAGCTTCTCTCCACAGAGTGAAGGCGCTATGGCGCCATTTTTATGCTACAAAGCACTCACACCCCGTTAGCATCCCATTGACTGCCATTCATTTTGGCGTCACTTTGACAGCCAATAACTTTACATCTGTAGTGTTTGTAGACTTTATTTGTCCATTGTTTATTTCTAAAGAAACATGACAATGTATAAAAGGCTCCATTACCTTGTACCTCATGTTATGGCTCCGTAGCAGACGTTTTTGTAAAAATAGGCTAACGATTGTGTCATAACCACGCGACTTACTGTCGCATAGTAGAGGAATTACCGTATAGTACAGGCAGGGCTCCACACTAACTTTTTGCCTTGGTTGCACTGGTGCGCCTAACTTTTTAATTTAGGTGCACCAGCACACAATTTAGGTGCACTCAAATTTTTCCTCGCGGCGCCGTTAACGCCACAATTTCAAGGTTATCTTTTTATCACACTCCATATACATTCATTTATATGATGTAAATGATTTTAAACAAGAATAAGGTGTAGGTAAATACTTTTTAGTTGAAACACAATCATACTGCATATAAAAATAAAAATATTAACAAAAAATGTTTGAAGTGCTTCACTGAGCTGCCAAACTAAAACATTTCAAAAAGTATAGTGGAGGATTTTCCTGAATTTTAGAAAAGAACCGCCCTCTCCACTTTTTGAAAGAGAGAGCGTGCACGAGCCTAGTTCTCCTCGTGCACGCTCTGTTGACAAGTTGCTGTCGGCATGGCTCTACAAGCCGACTTTCCAAAAGAAGATTTGCACTTTTTCCACTACGTCAGACACCGGTAAGTGGAAATCTATTTAGGACAAGCATCTCTATAGCTAACTTTAGCATGCTACAGGCCAACAAACAAGCTATCACCGAGAGCGGGGGGGCAGCGGTCGGAGGCTTTTATATACTGTCTATGGCCGGAGGCCGCGGCCGTCTGCTCGCTGACCTGTCAGCGACCACTATACCTTTAAGTAAAACATTTCAAAATAGATCAAAGTGCTTCCCTGAACTGAGATCTAACATTTCATGGCTCAAAGTCTTATAGCCCCCCCCCTGCTGTCCTCTGCCCCTCAGATGGACAACACCGGTAATTTGGCCTTCTTCCCCTTTAGCCTTGCCTAAACCAATGACAGTACCAGCTTGCCACACTCCCTAGCATCAAAATTCAAAAATAAAAAATAAAAATTCTCCAAACTGCCCCCCCCCCCACACACACACACAAACACACACACACACACACACATACACTGATTCTTATCAAATCTTCCACTAGTCCAGGACTAAAAATCATATCTCTGTGGACTAAGTGGGCTCCGTTTTAAGTCAAAGCCACTTTTCACAAGCTCTTTTATGAAAACAGATTGTGATTAAAATAAAATGCAAAGACAGCTGGTTTACTTCTCAGTTTGAAAATATACAGCTGCAACACATGTAAATGAAAATTATCTGAATTAAATAGCCTAGGATACATTTAAAATATATATATATCTCTGAGAACGCTCCTTCACTTGTTATCAACAACAATAACTGAGAGAGAGAGAGAGAGAGAGAGAGAGAGAGAGAGAGAGAGAGAGAGAGAGAGACTGAAGCGTAGGCTACTCACAGAGTGACGGCTGACTCACTATGAACGGGTCCAGCACGGGTCGAATGCTTTGGCGGGTCAGCGGCCTTACACACGTCTTGTATATGAAATGTCTGTATCGTCACTGCGCTGCATTTTGCAGGCTCCGTCTGAAGTTAGTTGCATTCAATAACTTTGTCTGTGTTTTCCGCCGTGCGGCGGCCGCAGTAACAGTTACCAGCGGAAACACTGCTACAAATACAGGTTCCCCTCTCATGCTTAATGATATACAGCTGTGTTAATAACAATTAAAACTGTAGACAAATGTCGCAGTGTAAAACGATGCCGTGTCACTCGTGTTGCACGGTGGCCGTGTGTGTGAATGGGGGCGGGGCTGCGCGGAGGTACGGCGGGGCTGCGCGGAGGTGCGGCGAGGCTGCGCGGAGGTACGGCGGGGCTGCGCGGAGGTACGGCGGGGCTGCGCGGAGGTACGGCGGGGCTGCGCGGAGGTGCACCGGTGCGACCTAGGAAAAATGTTAGTCGCACTCTTACAAAATTTGGGCGCATGTGCGACCAAAATGGTCGCACTCTCGAGCCCTGACAGGAGAAGCTCGCAGGCAGTTTCGACGTACATTAGCTGTTTAAGTTTAATTACTAATGTTAACTAGCATTTTAGTTAGCAATAATTAGCCTGTGCCTATGTTATCTCCTTACATATACCTACGCTCTTCGTCTCTGCATTCAAAATGATTGAGATTTCTCTTGGCACAGCTACCAGAAGACTTACAACTTGCAGACACGTTGCCCACGTCACATCTACTTCGGCAAGCTCAGTTTGAGGCTGCGCAGTAACGCTCGAGCCTCACCGGAAAAGTGCTTCTAATAGACTTCACAGGTCTCCTTCCAGAGATACGGGATTAGTCCATTTCTTTTTCGTGTCAAGTCCAAATGAAAAGCCAATGTTAAATCGAAATCGAAAAGCCAAATATTAAATCCAAATTAAAAGCCAATGTTAAATTGAAATCGAAAAGCCAAATATTAAATCAATATTAAAAGTCAATGTTAAATTCAAATCAAAAAGCCAAATATTATATCAAAATTAAAAGTCAATGTTAAATTGAAATTGAAAAGCCAAATATTAAATCCAAATGGATAAGCCAAATGGAAAATTTTAAAAAATAATATTTTTAATTTGATCTTGCTTCGTTTTCTCTTTGGACTTTTAATTTCTCTTTGGACTTTCAATTTGGATTATGAATAAATATTTCCTCCATACCGAACAACCTGCCACAAGAAAAGAGAAAAAGAACTCTTATTTTTGAAGTGCGTCCCCGGAAGTGGTAGTGGATATTTCCGCCGGTTTGGCCGTGAGTTGTGTTAGCAGAGTGAACCGTTAGCTGGAACTGAATAATGGCAGAAAAACAAACCGTCAGAGTTTAGTTCAGGAAGCGAAGCAGAGGCGGACCGAACCCGGATACTGCTGCTGCTCTGTGGGGGGTTAGAACCGGAAATGAAGCAGAGTACAACAACAGGTTTGTTTACTTTCTGCTGCTGCTAATGTTGCTAAGCTAACAGCTGGTTTCAGATCGTCTGCTGAACTTTAAACGTGTTTTATTGACTTGACTTTTGAAGCTTCACAGCTGCAGCCCGACGCACGAACCTAACGTCAGCTTAGCACGTTAGAGGCTATATGTTCTTAGGGTTGCACTCAGGGTTTCTTCTGGCACGAAGCTAACGCCATGTTAGCAAGTCAGATCACATTTGAACCCCCGGTGTTTATCACCATGGTTACCTGCGCTGTAGCTCTAAACTGGGATTCTGATGAATATTGGTTAATAATTGATGAGTCAGCTGAAAGACGAATCCGCTGTTTAGATAATTAAATAATTGTTTCAGAAATAATTCTGTTCATGTTTCTCAAAAAGTGTGTGTGTGTGTGTGTGTGTGTGTGTGTGCGCGTGCGCGCATGTGTGCATGTCTGTGTCTATGTTAATTATGTCGCCTATTTTTAGGGTCAATCTCATTTTTCTGTCTTATCCCTTCCCCTTCTCCTTGCCCCTCGATAGCGAGTTGAGGGGGGTAGGGTTAAGAACATTCCTCTAAGAAATGAGACACCACTCGATTACCGTTTTCTTCCCTTGCCGCTGGCTGCTGTGTCAACAGAGGCGACAAGCTTTGACATTAACAAACGAAGATGCCGTTGTCTCAGGTTGTGATGTCGATTGCCTGGGCTCTCTTTGTCTTTGCACGCTTGTGTGCCATCAGACGAAGACATTGGAGAAGAAGATTGTTTCTCAGACGCATACGACTGCTTACGGACCAAGTCATGGTATATTTCATTGTATTTAACGCCGGCGACACCATAGCTAACCAAAAATATTATCAACCAACTAGCCTACTATTCGTATGTTGTTGTAGCTACGATCTGAGGTAAACGCATGGATTTGTATCCGTGTATGCGTTATTTGTGTGATGTACTGTAGTTTCAATATCATAGTCAATATCATGTACCTGATCATTATCTACATCAGGGGTTTTCAAATGGGGTGAATGTGAGCCTCCCCTTAGAGTAGGTAAAGACAGCCGAGCCCCCCCTTCCCCAAAATCCCATCCCTGCGCTAACCCACACATGCCTCTGCGGTAAATGCCATCTTTTGTGTGTTTGATGAGTTTCAATAACAAATGATAAATGTAAATATTTTTTTTATATTGTATTTGAAGACATTTTATTTCCACAACTTTTTTAAAAGTGCATTCATAAACAATTCTTTGCAACAGCAAATCATTTCGAACTTCATGCAGACCTAATTGAGGCTACTTTTAAAATCACTGAACATCAGTGGGCCTATCCACTAGGGCTGCAGCTATCGATTCTTTTTGTAATCGATTAATCTAGAAATTAATCGATTAATCGGATATTTTTTTTTGCGTTTTTTAAACAACCAAAACAAATAATGCATAATGAAAATGATGTGGCTGTAAAATGATCAAGCATTTGGCTTTTATTTCTCAAAAGAACAGAGGTATTTATTCCAACTCCAACATTTGGCAATTTAATTTAATTAAGTTTCATGCTGTAATCTAGCCCTGACATCAAAGTAAATATCTGTTTCATGTAGATTTCTACACCTGCAGCATTTACCATTAGGCTACTAACAAATAATATAGAATTTCTGGGGTGAGCCTATTTGCTATGGTAACCTAGCAACCTGTGTGTGTGTGTGTGTGTGTGTGTGTGTGTGTGTGTGTGTGCACGCGGAAGAGTGAGAGACGAGGGTGTATGTGTGTGAAGGTTTTTTTTTAGGCTATACTCTCTTGCAATTGAACGTGAATAAGTTTACTAGTTAAAAACATCAAAGCTAAACATCATATCTAGTCAAACCGCATCACGACATCGCAAAAAATACAGTATGCGATTAAAATCAGCGGCTGCTTAGGCTACGTTACCTTGTTTCAGCGACGCTTGGTGAAACAGCGTGGAGTGGAAGTTTTCGGTTCAGATGCTGAATCATTGAAGTCGTACTGCTGTGGTCTGCCAGGTCAGTAGACACATTGCACCTTGTTCTCTTCCCAAACTTTAGACATTCTCTGCCGTTTCTGGACATCTTTACTCTCCGCCATCGCGCTAACTAAATTCAAAATGTATCGCGCGCTAGTGGTGTGCTTCCTGAACAACGGTCCGTGTGGAACAATCAGATCCCTGCGCGTATAGTGCGCGTCATAGGAATTTAACGAGGCTTCGAGGCCGAATTTTTGCCTCGAGGAATTTTTGTAATCGAGTTACTCGAGTAACTCGATGAATCGTTTCAGCCCTACTATCCACAAGTCAACAAAACATACTTAACATGTGTAATAGGCGCCAAAGCTACCGCAGACAACACCCGACGGCTAAAATCAGCGTGGTGTGTCTGGGCCTTAAGTGCACATTTAAAGGAGATGCACATCGTCTCTAACAAAATCAGCACAATGGACAGCTCTCTGATCAATGAACGACAACACTCTTTGTTCACCGAACACATAACATTTAACAGTCAACTGCATTGAAGGCATGTTATCAAATCGAACAGATTTACATATTTTCATATCACATATCAACAATTTCAGCCACATAAAACCTCAGATTCAAACAACAAACAAAATGCACCATTCACGTCATTTGCGCTACAAGAGCGGCATCAACCCTATGGCCCAACCAATTTATGCATTCAAGATAACACAACTTTTTTTTCCAAAGATTATTTTTTTGGGCTTTTCTGCCTGTAATGGATAGGACAGCTAGGTGAGAAAGGGGGGAGAGAGAGAGGGGGAATACATGCAGGAAATCGTCACAGGTCGGACTTGAACCCTGAACCTCCCACAAGACAACACAACTTTGAGTTTCAATTTAATCGTTGAAGCACTAAAATTATTATCATTTTAGTGCTTCAACTTAGAACTTGCAAACTTGTCTGTTAGTGACAGAGTGCAAACAATTACAGGTTTAAAGAAAACAGGTTTAATATCCTCTGTTGCCAGAGATGGCAGAGGTACTCACTTCTCATACTTAAATAGAAGTACATATACTTGTGTTAAAAAATACTCTGGTAAAAGTAGAAGTACTGATTTAACTTATTTACTCAAGTAAAAGTAACAAAGTACAGGCTTGGAAATGTACTTAAAGTATAAAAGTAAAAGTAGCCTTGCGAATGACAACCATTTTTTATGCAAAGCTACCTGGACCACAAATGTTACTAGAGTGCAAGCTGAGAAACTTCAGTAGACATGGAGAAAAGGCTCTTTATGTATATATGCCATTGTCTACATTTTAAATGGATGTCTGCCAAAAGGCCTAAAACATCACATATATGATTATTGTGACAGAGACTGGGACTCCAGGTTAATAAGATTCTGACTGAGTAGCAAGATATGAATTCAATTGTGATTCTGTAATAATTCACAGATCAAGTTCCATTTTTAATCAACATTTAAAGGAATCTACATGTACGTTCTGCATACTTTTAGAGTACAACTAACGGATGGCAGCAGTGTATTAGAAATAAACTGACAGCTAGTAAATCTTTGAACATGTAGTGCTAATAATAATAAATGTAATATGTCAGGCTCACAACTTTTACAATTGAAGTTGGAGAAATTACAAATGCAGTGTGCATTCTAAACATTTTTTTTATTGATATGCAAATAGACATCCAGCAAAAGAAAAATGGTAAGTGATGTATGCCCTCAAATCGGTAGATGTGCATGAATCTGTCCTGAATCCCTTAAAGAACTTGGGAGCAACTAGGGTATACACAACCTTCTGTATAGTGTAACGTGTCATAACGTAATTGTGTATAGAACAGATATACACACCATCTGTAATGCTTAACATGTCATAACATAATTGTGTGTAGGACAGTAAGTGAGTAAAAAAAAATAAAAAACAGTATATTTACACACAAATATGATACACTTTTCTTTATAAAGTAGCTCTTACACTGGTGAAGTCTTGAGCAAAAAGGCTTTCCCGTGGAGAGCAGGAGCTCAGTGATTAAGGCAAATCTCAGGGACAGGGAGAGAGAGACCGCCAGTGATCACATGTATACCTCAAAGTCTGTGTGTGCTTGATGCTGGGTGAAACCCTAAGACCCATCAAAACCTGTGGAATAACTTCCAAGGCATAATTAACATAACAACCAGAACCTTTTTTTTAGCATCAATGTACTGTGTGTGTGTGTGTGTGTGTGTGTGTGTGTGTGTGTGTGTGTGTGTGTGTGTGTGTGTGTGTGTGTGTGTGTGTGTGTGTGTGTACACGTGAGTATCAGGGTGAATTTGTGTTCGCATGATACAGAGAGAATCCAATACTACCAGAAACCTTTGTTTAGCTTCAAAAGAAGCTGATTTTCAAAGTTCTTGGAATCAACACGTGCCCTTTTTGGTGTAAAAATCAGCCCTGCAGTGCTGAACAGTCTCTCGCAGGCAGCGGAGGCAGGTAGTGCTGTGTTAAGCCTCAATGACAGGTGGCATACTGCCGGGAAAGACTTCAGTACATCCATTGTATCACCTGGGCACCCCAGGTAGGTCTCCAGCTGTTTGGTATTTTCTTGGGAACTGGACTGCTTGAATGCTGAAAAAAAGTCCTCCTCCTCTGAAGAATGGTTGGTATCACCTGCATTCAACACAACTTCTTCCTTCAGGTGACTTTTGATGTAGTCAAGGCCTATGGAACACAAAACCAAATAAGATGTCAACTATCTCTAAGATGGTTTATAACATAATTAAAAAAAAAATATATATATATATATATATATATATATATATATCACTTGTCCAGCAGGTCTTGAATTTGGGGACGAGAATGGCAGCGGCAATTAGCTCTGGATCTGTGAGCATCTGTCCAAAACGTTTTCAAGGCCTGCTAGAAGTGCTTCAAAGGCCTACAGGACTTGGAGGAAATGCAGAGGTGCTGGAGCTTCGCCTGGAGTAGTGTTATTGTAGGTACCAACCATCCCATCTGCACATTGGCCTCTCCCTGGAGAACATCAAGCACTTTTGCGAATGGGCTCATGGTCTTGGTATACTCTGCCAGAAAAGCAAGCTCAACAGGAGTGAACCTGACAACAAAAAACACAAAAAGTGATTAATGAATATAGCATTTCATTCATAGTGGAATTGAAAGTATTCATTTAGCCCATTTAAACCCATCCTTAACTGCAAGACATTAACTAAATTATATGAAGCTACCTCATATTGCAGTCAATAAATCTACAAAATAAAAAGGCAAGTACATACATAGGTATCTTTAGGGCGCTGCAGACAGCTGTAATTGCTCCTTCTCCTTGTTCCTTTAGGATTCTCACAATCCTCTCCACGACAAAGAAGAGGGAGTTCCACCGTGTCTCATTGGGCCTCAGGAGCTGAAGTTTGCAGTTATCCTCTATGATTTCAGCAGCTGTGGTAGATCTTGAGCTTTTGCTCCACAGACTTGAACACTTGGAGAATGCTGAACGAGACAGCCGCTTGTACACTGGATTTCCATTTGCTTTCAAGGCATCAGCGGTGGAGATCAGGTTGAGAAGGTGGCATGCACAACGTTGGTGCTTTGGCAGCTGGTATTCCAAGCCATTATCTTCATCCAATATTGTCCCGGCTTCAACAAACTCAACACCTGTGATATCTCCCCCCTCTTCTTCTTCATCACTCTCTCCTCCCGTACTTGCCCTCACACCCTGAAGTGCAGTATCTGGATTGTTATTTTCATCCAGCTCACCATAGACTCTAAAGGCCTTTATAAAATTTGAACCATTGTCAGTTGTGCAAAAAAATTTTCGCGGATGTTGTACTCCACATGTATATCGTTGAGAGCACTAGCGAGGGCAGAAAAGGTATGTGACCCTTTTATCGGTTTGCACGCTAGGGCAGCACAGCACCTCTGCAGAGTTGCACTATCTATCCAATGCGCAGTGACACCTATAAACCCCTGTCTGTGTGCGGTCCAGCAATCTGTGGTGGTTGCAATAACCTCAACTTTCTTCAATTTCAGATTATTTTTCATTTCTTGTGTTGCTTTCTCCACTTTGTTTTTAAGTGTGCCACGAGACATCACTGCTAGATTGGGCTGGAGGAGAAGCAGAAGGTCTCTAAATCCCTGCTGCTCAACTACACTGAGTGGGTGTAGACCTTGAATGATGAAGTCAATGATTCCTTTATCCACACTGACCTGTGACACTCTCTTGGCTTCCCATAACTTTGGTTGTTTGGGTGATGGGTCTGCATTTGGGGTTGAATTTAAGTAATTTTGTGATTCTGTTAATTTTACACAGTTAATCAATTCTCCCACTCGTTTAAATTCTAAGTGCCATGAGAAATCCACCTTAATTGACTTAATTTTGACTAATGTCCCGCACAAATTTTCTGCGGTTGGTGTTTTTTGTAATGACCTAAGTGACCATTGTGTTGTTGCTGCTGTAAGGAATACTAAGATGCCTAAATGTAAACCTCGCGTAATATGTAAGAGGAATCTCAAAAAATTTAATGAACAGGGTTTTTGCCATGATTTGTTTAACTGTGATTGGAGTAGAATAGAGCTGATTCCCGATGTGGAGTCAGCCTGGATCTTTTTCCGGGATAGCTTTTTGCAAATAATAAATAGACACGCCCCACTACAGAAATTCAGAGTTAAGGGGCGGGACAATCCGTGGTTCTCCTCTGAGCTTGGAGATATTCTTCGTGACCGCAATTTAGCTTGGGCCAAAGCAAGAAAAACGGGCTCTTCGTCTGATTGGCTTGTTTTTAGGCAGTTAAGAAATAAATGTTCTTCTTTTATTAAGAAAGCAAAATCTGACTTTTATCTGTCAGCCACTACTAACACCTTAAATGATCCCAGAAAATTTTGGAAGGCTATAAAATTACTTTCTCTAAACAAAGATAGTATTAATGTTCCTTCTTTTATTATGAAAGAGTCTGCAGTAGTTCATGACAAGCTGGAGATAGTGAACCTTTTTAATGAGCATTTTATTCAGTCTGGTTCTTTGTTTGACACTGCTTGTCCTTATACTGTGACACCTTGTAGAGATGAACCAGTCTCTACAAGTGTCTTCAATCTCACTCCATTTTTAGTGGCTGACGTTCAAAAAGTCCTAAAAGGGCTAGCTCCTGAAAAACCTCCAGGACCTGATCTCATAGAGCCCTACTTCTTAAAAATAGCTGCAGACTGTGTAGCACAGCATTTAACATACCTTTTTAATCTTACTTTAGAGAGTAATACTATTCCCAAAATATGGAAATCCGCATTTGTTTGTCCCTTATTGAAAGGGGGTGACCCGTCAAATTTAAATAATTACCGGCCAATTTCTAATTTGTCTGTTTTGGCCAAAACGCTTGAATCCCTGGTGAGTGATCAGATGAAAAACTTCTTGCATGTTCAGGACATTTTATCACCAGTTCAGTCAGGTTTTAGGAAAAAACATAGTACCATTACAGCTGCAATGAAGGTGATAAATGATATCTCTGTTGCTTGTGACAAGAAGCAGCACTGTGCATCACTTTTTATTGATTTGTCAAAAGCCTTTGACACGGTTGATCATGATGTCTTAAAGATTAGGCTTTTTAATTCGGGGTTTTCAGAGAATACGGTCTCTTGGTTCTCAAACTATCTTAGTGACAGAACCCAGTGTATTAAGTATGATGGTGTTCAGTCTGGTATTTTACCAATCCTTAAAGGGGTTCCACAAGGTTCTGTGTTAGGCCCTTTTTTATTTACTATTTATATAAACAACCTTAATCGGCATGTGTCTGATGCAAACTTTCATTTTTATGCAGATGACAGTTATTTACTGTTGTGCACCCTCTCTTAAACAAGCCATTGCACATTTACAGAATGCCTTCACTGTGGTCCAAAACACATTGCTACAGCTGAAACTTGTGCTCAATGCAGAAAAAAACAAATGTATGCTTTTCACGGGCCCCCGGAATAGACCACTGAATGTTCCCTCAGTGACTACTCTTGACGGACGTGAAATACAGACTGTTTCAACTTATAAGTATCTTGGTATTGTGATTGATGATTGCCTATCATTTAAGCCTCATGTTCACTGTCTAGTGAGAAAGTTGAGGCTAAAATTGGGTTTTTATTTTCGAAATAAGATGTGCTTTTCTTTTAATGTAAAAAACGGCTAGTGGCATCCACTTTTTTATCTGTGCTGGACTATGGTGACATATTATATATGCATTCATCTGTTCAATGCCTTCATATGATTGACGCAGCCTATCATGCATCGCTGAGATTTATTACTAATTGTAAAGCTCGCACCCACCACTGTGAGCTGTACTCTCGTGTAGGGTGGCCTGCTCTGGCCACACGGAGGCTTTGTCATTGGTACACATTTATATATAAGGCTATTCTTGGTGTGCTTCCATCCTATTTATGTTCACTTCTTATGAAAAAAAGTGCTGGTCATTATTCTCTCCGTTCTCAGGCTGTTGTCTTGCTTTCTGTCCCACATGTAAATACTGAGCTGGGTAAAAAGGCCTTTGTTTATTCTGCTCCCTTTACATGGAATTTGTTGCAGAATAACTTAAAACTCAGTAAGTTGATTCCTTTGAGTGCTTTTAAGATAAGAATGAGGTGTTTTGAGTTGAACTCCCTCACATGTCAATGTTTTTAATTGTGATTTCCTTGTAAGTGCATAATTGGCTTTCAAAGTGTTTCTATTAATTTATTTGTCTTTATTTTTAAGTGTTGTTGTGTCTTTGTATGTATGTAATGATGTGATGTAATTCAGCTGCCTATCTTGGCCAGGTCTCCCTTGAAAAGGAGATTTTTAATCTCAATGGGCTTCTCCTGGTTAAATAAAGGATAAATAAAATAAATAAAAAAATAAAACTTTCTTTTCTGAACAACTGAAGTGAGATTTCTGTAGCCTATCTCTCCATATGATTGACATGCTTTCTCTGTGAGTGAAAATACAAACACACACACACACACAAAATTGTTCAGTGATGTAGCCAAGACCCTTTGACATAACTTACTATGAAATGTGAAACATTAGGCACCATGGCCTAAAACATATATCTTGGTATATTTTAACTAGCAACATACACAGTATACATAGCCCATAATTATTGCTTAACATTTCAATACACTGTAAATGCAGCCTCTACCTCTGAATGGGTTAAAGGGATACTTCACCGCTGGAAAGCTGAATATATCTTTAAATTGGGTCACTTATGTAGCAGAAATGTGAAATTTATTTTTTAATTGGTGCCTTCTAGGCCGAGAAAAGCCAGAAAATGTGTTTTTGGCTCATATGGATGAAAGACACCAAATCCCAGAATGCACTTCGCTTCGCTGCTTTGAGTCCACTCCCAAGCCATGCCTACCGCTTGACAGACAGACAGCGAGGCATTCGACTCAACTCAATGTGTTTTATTGTTATTTCAACCATATACACAAAACAACGTTTCATCGTGGCTCAAGTGGCGTTACACATTTAAAATATATATAAACTACATTATATAATAACGACATACGAAACAGGCTACCTTTAGTGCACACACACATTATAGGTTCCGTAAAGTTCAGCTAACGCATACTAGCATTAGCCTTGGTGGGCTGTAAACACCGAGTATAAACACAGCCGTGAATTAGCGTGGAATGTAGAATGGTCGCCATGTAACAGTCAAACTCCAGCGGTTAGCAGTTAGTTGGATACAAATCACCCCATTTCTGCACCAGTCCATGTTAACACAGCTCACCTTCATACAGAGCATCTCTAGCTTGGATCGTCGGAAGGCTAGCAGGCCTGGTAGCTGGACAGTCCGGTTCACTGTTGTTCAGCCATGTTTCCACGAAACAAAAAAAACACAGTCTCTGAATTCGCGTTGGGAGCATCGTTGAAGTTGGATGTAGTCCAGTTTGTTGTTAAATGAACGGACACTTTCAATCAGGATTGATGGGACAGGTGGCCGGCTAGCGTTAGCTCGCTCTGGATGTGCCTTTCCCCCGGCTAGCGTTAGCTTCCCACCTATCCGACGTGAATGTCCCCTACCCCGGCTCGGGGTAGGAGCGAGCCCGCGGTCCCCGTGCTGGTCTCTGTGGCAGGCGAAGCTCTCGTAGTGGGCCGGTTAGTCCGTCTCTAATAACGTTCCCTGCATATTCTCCGATCTGTACCGATGTATCCCGGTGGTACACGTGCGGTAGTTTGAATGCACATAATTGTTGTAAAAGTTTGCTGCTGAGAAGTTCTCCCATGAGAGAGAGCCATAGACAGTAAAAGAAGCTTGGATTGTCGGAGGGCTAGCAGGCCTGGTAGCTGGACAGTCCGGTTCACTGTTGAGCAAAAAACACAGTCTCTGAACTCGCGTTAGGAACATTGTTGAAGTTGGATGTAGTCCAGTTTGTTGTTAAATGAACGGACACTTGCAAGCAGGATTGATGGGACAGGTGGCCGGCTGGCGTTAGCTCGCTCTGGATGTGCCTTTCCCCCGGCTAGCGTTAGCTTCCCACCTATCCGACGTGAATGTCCCCTACCCCGGCTCGGGGTAGGAGCGAGCCCGCGGTCTCCGTGCTGTTCTCCGTGGCAGGCGAAGCTCTCGTAGTGGGCCGATTATTTCGTCTGTAATAACGTTTCCTGCATATTCTCCGATCTGTAGCGATGTATCCCGGTGGTACACGTGCGGTAGTTTTAATGCACATAATTGTTGTAAAAGTTTGCTGCTGAGAAGATAGAGCAGAGCCCTGTTTAGCGAGGATTCAAGATGGCTGACATTTCGTTTTTTTTCGGCCGAGATCGCCTCGCTTCGGGTGATGGGCGGGTTTAAAACATGCGGAAGTAGGTCCTACTACTGGCTGTAGTCTTTTGCTCTGCCCAAAAAATCTTCAGATGACGCAAAAATCGTCATTTTACGTCATCGGAAGATTTTTTCCGGACCCCCCAATGCAGATATCTCCTGTCTCAGGGGGATATGAGGGAGGGACGCACGGTCATTCAGAAATACTACCGGGTTTCTACTGATACAAAGCTGAATGCTAAATCAGTGAAGTATCCCTTTAAGCATTGGTATAGCAACTGTATGACAGCTATTACTGCTTTTTTCTTTTGTGTGAACTTCCAAATTCTTTATGGCTAGTAGAGTCGAACTTTGGATTGCTGTCATCCTTGATTCTTGGGACTGATCTGGGGAGTGCAAGCAAGGGCCGTTAAGAAAAGATACAAATGTAACATTTCTTAACGGTCTTAACTTATGCTCCCCACATCCCTTAACCAGCTCACACAGATTGAAAGAAAACACGTAAAGTGGTCTTGATGATAATAATAAAAAAAACAAGTCCTCTAACTTACAACCCCAAATCATAAAAAGTTGGGACAGTATGAAAAACACAAATAAAAAAAGAAAGTAGTGATTTCTAAATGTACTTTGACTTGTATTTCATTGCAGACAATACAACAGGACATCATTTAATGTGTTCCTCGTGATTTTTATTGTTTCTTTTTCAAAAAAACTAAATTCCTATTTTGGTTCTGCATTCAAAGTTGTGTAAAAATGTTAGCGTTCATTTTGAGCAGGTCAACATGTTTCTGGAGAGTAAAAAGAGGTTCGTAAAGAAGCAGCTAGCTTAGCTAACTATCCGGCTCGGCCTTTTGTGTGGAAACATTATTGTTTACGTTTTGTCGGTTGAACCAACAATTAATATCATTGTGGAGTTGCTTTTTTAACGTCTATTACACGGTTAAAACGTTACTACAGCACTGTTACACTAAGTCAAGTTCCTGAATTCGTTTTTAATATAAAGCTATACATGCAGATATTGTATCAGCTAGCTAGCTAGTATTAGATTTTATTTTTAAATAAACTGAACGCTCGCTAACCTTAACGTTACTTGGGTTACTTAACTAGCTAAATGCTAGCCAACCAAGTCATTGCTAGCAGGAGAACAAATGTAACTGATTATTAATGTAAACTTAATACAGTTACTAAAACAAACAACAAATAGCTCTTGATAACAACAAAAAGATGCATTTACCTCTATGTGCTTTTTCAAATTCGATGGTGAATTCTTGAAAGCCAGCAGTTCATGGTGTTTTGGTTGGCACAATTTGCAGCACATTCGCCAGGAGTCATTTTTCATGCCTACTATGTCAAACATCTCTCTCAGATAAGGCCAAGGATGATTGGGAATGTCTTGCTGCTTGTCTGCCGAATCTCTGTTTTGTTAATTTTCAATCATGTCGGCGTCCATAATACTATGCTAACGTTACCGCCATCCAGCTGCAATGATTTGCTGCGAATGAATGCCGCCGCCCGCCGAATCTGTCGAGTCGTCTTGTAGTGGTGCGTCAAATGCAACGTATATTCCCATCCAATTAAATTGAATTTGGTATTGATGACTCGAAAAATTGTAAAACCACTTTTGTAAAACGTAAGGAGTAGAAAGTACCGGTATTTGTGTTAAAAATGTAAGGAGTAAAAGTAAAAAGTCGGCACAAAAATAAATAGTAAAGTAAAAATACCTGAAAAATCTACTTAAGTACAGTAACGAAGTATTTGTACTTCGTTACTTCCATCTCTGTCTGACGCTAATGCTATGCACCCGTATTCCTGTCAAGGAAAGTTTTATTTATGTATTATTTACACCTCATTATCATTTCATTTGATTCTGGTAGTCAATAAAGGTACTTTCATAGTTTGTTTATATGTTCAATATTTTGCATATATGTATATATAATAATAATTATATATATATATCCATTCTTATCCAGTGAAATTACTGATTAAGCGGGGGGGGGGGGGGGTTAACACTTTTGCAAGGCACTGTATCATTGTCACATTCTCATTAGGGGCTGAGGCCCCCCTAAATGTCTGATCCTAGATTTGCCCCTGTTCAGTGGGAACAGTGAGGCCACGCTTTTGATACGCAGAGGTGTTCGATGCGGGGTTGCACTGCAAAGAGAAATAAACGCAAGTCGTCCTCCACCTGCAGCCTTGATTTGTTTTTAATCAGGGTCAGTGCGGAAAACACACACTCACACAACTAGGTGGAGGTGAAGGGGATTATGACTTTTATAGCCTTAGTGGAGATCTGGGGGAACTCGCTCTCCACAGACAACCAGAAACGCGTGATCGGCATTTCTCCCAGTCTCTGCTTCAAGTCCATATTTGAGCTGAGCTCGACCAGGGCCTCCCCCTCCTGCAGGCTCAGTCCATCACGGGGTGTGGCTGGGAAAGAGAACGGATTTCTCACCCACTGATTTCCCATGGCGTCCTCTCCAAAATACTCGCCAAACTGGTCACGCAACCCATTTAAATGCGCAGTGATGACCGGTTGGACAGAGTTAAGAGGCAGCCCTGTCTTCTCCGCAACATCCTCCAGGGTTGGGAACATTTCCACCGAACATCATTCCACACGAGCACACCACAAATCCAGCTTTTTCCTGAACCCAGACACTTGGTTGTGTGCGTCCTATCAAAGATGTCGGAGAGATAGGCCAACATAGCAAGCCAGTTCATGTCTGCCAGATGTTTTGCCAGTGGGGAGTTAATTTCGGTGAGGAAGAGGAGGACTTCTTCGAGCAAATCGCACATCCTGGTGAGGACTTTGCCCCGAGAGAGCCATCTGACCTCGGAGTGAAGGAGCAGCTGATGGAAGTGAGCGCCCATCTCATTGCAGAGGATTGAGAACAGACGGGCGTTTAAGGCATGCGATTTAATTAGGTTCACAATTTTTACAGCCTCATCAAGAATGGCACACAATTCTCGGGGCATCCTTTTTGTTGCTAAAGCCTGCCGATGGATAATGCAGTGCTTCCAGACAGCCGCAGTGGCAACTGCCTGCACCTGTTTTACGAGGCCGCTGTGACGGCCAGTCATTGCTCTTGCCCCATCAGTGCCTATCCCACAACACCGGCCGCAGTCAAAGCCATTAGCCTGGTAAAAGTTATTCAAGGCCTTGAAAAGTTCGTCAGCTGTTGTGCGGGCGGGAACACAAAACAAAAAATCTTCCTGCACACTGAGCTCTTTGATAAACCGAACGTACACCATCAATTGAGCACAGTGTGCGACGTCAGTGGACTCATCCAGCTGAATGGCGTGAAAGGGGCTTTCACGAACAGCGTCCACGACCTGCTCTTTGACATCACAAGCCATGTCTGATATTTGTCGCTGGATGGTATTGTCAGAGATAGGGATCGCGTCAAGTTTAGCAGCAGCTGCTTCTCCCAGCATCACTGTACACATATCTCTAGCTCCAGGGAGTAGCAATGTTTCTCCGATGTTATGGGGTTTGCCTGCCTTCGCTATACATAGCGCGACACAATAAGATAATTCTGTAGCCTTCATGTTAATAGCTTGCCAAACGACTGGATAATGCTTTTTTGTGACTGCAAATCATCACGCTTCCTCTCAAAAAACTCAACTGGCTTGTTCGCTAAACTTGTGTGCTTAGTTTCAACGTGACGCCGAAGATTGCATGGTCTCATGCTATAATTTGCTAGCACCTCCTTGCAGACCACATGCTGCGGCAGAGGAGCAGCTTCGGACCCCGACTGGTGAACTTCATTAAAGCTTGTCCGCTAAATTCACGAATATATTCACACTGTTATGTAATGAGATTGGCAGCGAACATAAATCACTGCTGCTGCACACAGGTGCGTTGACTGTCCCGCGGCAAAGTGCTGACAAGGCTCTTTGAACTCCGGCACGAATTGCAGCAGTTTTTTGAGGAGAATCCGTTTCATTTCGCCTCCAGTATGCATGACGAAGATTTTCTGAAAAGGTTCGCCTATCTAGCGGACATCTTCTCAGCTCTGAATGAACTCAATCCAAGTCTGTAGGGAGTCAGTGTGACTGTGTTCAACACACAAGACAGGATTGAGGCCATGATAAAGAAGCTACGGTTCTGAGCGAGTTGTGTGAGTGGGAACACACACCTGTGTTTCCCTACGCTTCACGAGTTCTTGGGGGAAAATGACGTGGACCTGGGTGAGCATGTAAAAAGTCTCATAACTGAACACCTCAACAAACTCGCCGATCAGCTACGGAAACACTTCCCACCTATGGACACATCTCGCGCTTGGATTCGCAATCCATTTGAAGTTTCCCTGCCCGTCCCACAGCTGTCATTTCACGAGCAGGAGCAGCTGATCGAGCTGTCATCTGATGGAGCACTGCAGTTACAGTTCAAACGAAAGCCACTTGTGGATTTTTGGACCGAGTCACTGACATCATACACAGTCTTAGCAAAGCAAGCCTTGAGAGTTTCGATGCCCTTCGCCACAACTTATCTTCGCAATATCGCGCAATGTGCAAAACCAACTTTTACGAACTCGTCCAAGGCCGTGCGACCGATATGCACGAAACCTGGTACGTAGCACCTCCAGATACACTTAAACAAAAGTTATCCAAAGAATTTTGCTACATTAAAGTATGCACATTTGATGACCAAACAAATTATCCTAGCTAGCTACCAAGCACAAACTTAATCATATGTCGGCCAATTTAAAAGGTATAAGCAAACCACTTGCAACATAGCACTCCGATGCTCTGTACCAAATTTGGCGAAGATCCACACTTAGGGGGCGCTATAATAAACGTTTTAAGTTTTTTGGCAAATAACTCAATGCATTTAAATGGGACATTTTCAATTGCAGTATCTTGGCCACAGTACATGCTATCAAGGAGAAACTTGGGCTGCTCGTTCGGCATGCCGCTCTGAGGCTCTGTACCAGGTTTGGCAAAGATTGGCCATTAGGGGGCGCTAAAGTCAACGTAGACCAGATCGGGCCCTTTTGCTCCATCGACGTCGATCGGATATTTGCATCGCAACGTACCGCAGACCTTGCGGCTCACGCCTCTCGATATTTACCGACGTTTGCCTCCGCACCGTCAGGCTTTAGGTTCCGCTTTCGCACGCTCCCTGGGGCGTCGGGGGCGACTTGCATCGGTAACTTGGACCCCATCATAACTGCTTGCAGTTCTAGTTATTGTGGACCGAGCGCCGACAGCGGCGAAGGCCCCATTGAAACTGAAGGAATTATTAGGGCCCGAGCGCCGACAGCGACGAAGGCCCTATTGAAACTGAAGGAATTATTATTCTTTCTTTCTTCCGCGCAATGAATTGCAACGGGATCTGTTCGTCCATTCTATATACTGTCTATGGTTTAATCCAGCTGCTAGCTAGCGGTAGGCTAGCGTTACCTGCTGTTGATTGTAGTGTTAACTAGCGTCACGTGCCGCAATGTTTCTGTTGCGCATTCTCGTCTCCCTCCTTCATTTTACAGTCGAATGGTGGCTAGAACGGCTCTGGGTGAAAGGTTAATATGGAATGGATTAATCTGCGTTATTTTTTTAACGCTTTATTTTTTCTCAGATTAATTAATTGAAATTAACGCGTTATTTTGACATAGTAGTTGTTCTTCTGCTGTCTTGCCCCAATTTCTAAACCGTTGGCATCCATGTTTTTATTGTTGTATAAATGTTACTGTTATGTACAATATTTTTCTTATTTCATTTTTTTTAACAATAGCCTGAGAACTAAGAAAGGAGGAATCTTAAGTTTCTAGTGATGAGTATGCATGTGGAATTTCTACAGTTGTTTGCAATAAATGTTTTAAAACACATTATTACTGCAGAATTTATCCACATCTAGAAAAGCCTTTTTATAACATGTATTGCTCAACAGCAGTACATATTACAACATACATATTTAAATAGAACAATAATACATATTCAAATATAAATTATATAAACATAAATTAAAAATATAAAATTAAAAAAATATATATTACATTTATACGTAAACAGTTGTGCAATTGAACAGGTAATTTTTTTCACATCTTTTCAATCATTCTTTCAAGGAAGTCTAAAAACCTCTGTGACTTGGCCCCACTCTCTTCATGGCGCCCTTGCTCCTAAAGGGCCTTCTCAGTCAGGTATTCCATAATAGGATTGGACCTCCTCCTAGATGTCGTGGCACTTGTTGCTGCTGGAGTACTGGCTGGCATTCTACTGGGTATGCTGTGTTGGAGGGCTCCACAATCAGGGGCGGATTTAGTCATTTTGGGGCCCAAGGCAAACACAGACATGGGGCCCTCTACATCTCGTTTCCCCCCTTTTGTCAATCCTTATTTTTCTAAGAAAGTCCTACTTGTAACTTCTCTTCAGCAGTCTTCACACAGCAATGGTGTCTAGACATCTGGAGTTGCATCTCTAAAAAAAAAAAAAAAAACACAGAACATTCTGTTTAACAGATGCATCCACTGTAAAATTGTATTTAAAATGTTCTCTGTACAATAATATGTATTGTCTTTTTATAGGGAAGAGCTGCCATTGGTTGTCATTTACCTTGGCTGGCTCTCTGATAGTACCTCATATGGATCTGCTTGCTGCTACATGTTGTTTGTGGACTTCTGTCTTGTGTTACTAAAGTGAGAAGAAACACACAAGACAATAAGTGATCAATTATGGAGACATAATTTTAATAAAAATAACTTACTGTTTAAAATGTTTACCTTTTTTCTTTCACTGACTTTCTCCTGCTCTCCCTTTTTTCTGACCATTTCTTCATTTCCCTTGTCTCTGTTTTTGGATCTGTCTTTCTCATCTTCTCCCTTTGGTCTTTGCCTGTCTTTTTCTTCTCCCTTTTCTATTTGTATTTGTTCGTCTTTCTCTTCATCTCATCTTTCTTCTATGTCTTTGTATTCTCTTGAAGTGAGTGAGTGAGTGAGTGAGTGACTGGGTGAGTGTCTGTGTGAGAGTGTGTCTGTGTGAGAGTGTCTGTGTGAGTGAGTGAGTGAGTGGGTGAGTGTCTGTGTGTGTTTGTGTGAGTGAGTGACTGGGTGAGTGTGTGTGTGAGAGTGTCTGCGGGTGAGTGTGTGTGTGTGAGTGTGTCTGTGTGAGTGAGTGAGTGAGTGAGTGTCTGTGCGTGTGTGTGTGTGTGTGAGTGTGTCTGTGTGAGAGTGTTTGTGTGAGTGAGTGACTGGGTGAGTGTCTGTGTGAGTGTCTGCGGGTGAGTGTGTCTGTGTGAGAGTGTCTGTGTGAGTGAGTGAGTGAATGGGTGGGTGGGTGAGTGTCTGTGTGTGTGTGTGTGAGTGTGTCTGTGTGAGAGTGTTTGTGTGAGTGAGTGAGTGAGTGGGTGAGTGTCTGTGTGTGTGTGTGTGTATGTGTGTGTGAGTGTCTGTGTCTGTGTGAGAGTGTTTGTGTGAGTGAGTGTGTGAGTGAGTGAGTGTCTGTATTGTCATTTCTAAAGCACATAACAGAGTCATTTTTTTTCACTGTACATGAGCCAGGACCTCCTTATTTTTTTTTCTCCATTCTTCATTTGCAGGTAATAATTGCTGCTTGTAAATCTTCGCCCCTCTTGGTTTTTAGGATAAATTCTGTCGTCCTTGCTCTGAACTGGGCCTCTCTGCACTATTGAGCAGCGCTCTTTGTCAGTGAGATGTTTTGGCCAGAGTGCTGGGTCATCTTCAACAGTAACACACTGGTCAGAATGACTGCTAGTACTCCTTAGTTGTTCATTGGAATTTTCGTCTTTTTCGTCATAGACGTCGTCATCATTGTTATCGCTGTCACTGAACGTTTTGTTACCTGAAGTTGAAGGATCCTCCTCATCCTGTAAAGTTGCCTTGGATGTAACGTTACAAGCAATATCGCTTGAGCAGCCTGGGCTGGCACTGTCGGCAGCAACGGGTAGCTCCTCCTCGCTAGCAGCAGTGTTAACAGTCGTGATGGTGGTTGTAGCGTTGTTGTCATTATCAGCGGCGGGCATCACAAAAAAGTTTGTTAACTTCGGCAATTTTTTTAAAAACGTTTTGCTTTCCTCCCGTTTCCTCCTTTTTTCAGCACCACATGGGGACTTCGCTTCATTGTTTCTCTACTCTGTACACTGTCTGTCACTCTGCACACGCACTCTGTCTGTCTGTCACTTTATTTCCTGTTTATTTCCTCCGTTTTTTGGCGCATTACAGCCTTGTCACTTTCGCAGATGCGCAGTAAGTGAGATAATGGAATAGTCCAATCATGTAATAAGGTGGGGGGGCCCCCTCCGGTCTGCGAAACTAATGATTTGATGCCATTTTCGCAAATAGAGTTTTAGAAATATATAATTTGCTAAAAGTAAAAAACAACAACAACCGTAAGCATAAGTTAATGGGGCATTTTGGGGGCCCCTAGGTAGCTCGGGGCCCAAGGCAATTGCCGACCTTTGCCTAATGGTAAAGTCCGCCTCTGTCCACAATCCCCTAAGAAACAAGACAAATCATGTTCCTTTTTAGAAACTTTCAGCAAATATCTCCTCATGAAATTTAAAGAGAATGTTTGCAAATCTGATGTCAGTGGAATTGATGAAAGTACTGAATAACATGGTAAATGTTACATTAGCCTTACCATGAGGATTGTCATGGGATCCTCTGCTCCTGGTTGGAATGATGCCACCACCACAGGGGGGTCCATCGCAGGCCGGGCACCCAAAACCTTGTGCATGTCTCCATAGTACTGCCATGTAGCAACAGTGACCTCACCCTGGCCTGTCCCTGACCTGGTTTTTGGAGTCCTCAATTCCTGAAACACACACACAATGAACACAACTGGCTAGTTGATACATGCATTAGGCAATTGGAAATTATTTTAAACTGGACATCATATACCTTGTATTTTTGTTTTAAATTCTCCCATTTTTTGGAAGCCTGCTATCCTGTCACCTTGCCCTCTAAGCCCATCTCTTTCACAAATGTCCTGCATCACAAGACAGCACAAAAATTCAGTATTTTAAGCACAACACAGAAATAAAAATTCAGAAAACAGACGCAAGAATACGATGGAACAACAAATTACTCACTCCCATTGTTGTTTGACCGTCCTTTTGGGCTTCATGAAGTATTTTTCATTATCTGCCCTGAAGCGTATGAACCACGAGTCTCTTAAGGTGTCCCTGAGGGAAAAGGACAATATACGTAGCTACATTAATTTTAACTTGCTAGGTGAATCACGAAGCATAGTTAAGCTAGCTCTACAAAAAACAGTCCGCCGGTAAAATCAATCAAGGAATAGTAATGTTAAGCAAATTCACTTCACACTGATTTCACCTAAAAACCATAATATGAAGTATCTTGGTAAGCAATTTGACAAAATTCTTGTAAATATTTTAAGGGACATGAGATGCACCGTGAGTGTGTTTCCTGTTTCCTGCAGATGTTGAGCAGCTGTCGGTGGTTAAAGAAGAGGTTCCCCCTGAGCAGCAGGAGTGTAGCTCCAGTGTGGACCAGCAGGAGCCAGAGCCCCCCCCACACATTAAAGAGGAACAGGAGGAACTGTGGAGCAGTCAGGAGGGAGAGCAGCTTCAAGGGCTGGAGAAGGCTGATATCACCAAGATCCCATTCACTCCTGTCCCTGTGAAGAGTGAAGATGATGAAGAGAATGGTAGGAACAACTTGGACGCCGTTATTTAGCCGCTAAACAGTCTGACGTGTGACAGTTAGGGCTCCTTGATTATTTTAGAAAGATGTTGCAATTATTGGATTTAAAAAAAAAAAAAAACACTGAAACAAATCAACAGTAAAAACACCTTTTTTTCTCTCATTCAGAACAATAATACTTTACCTGCAAAACGTAACATGCTAAATAATATTTTTTTCTCGACTGCTCTGTTTTTGTGATCCGAACCGAAATCACACCTAACGTACGCAGACCGTTTGGAGCCGATGTGCCTGTAAATGTGAATGTATCTGTAAGATGTAAGAGTCATCTCAAGACACTTTACAGATAGAGTAGGTCTAGACCACACTCAAGGAAAGGAAGGAAAAACTCCCTTTTAGGAAGAAACCTCGGACAGACCCAAGCTCTTGGTAGGTGGTGTCTGACGTGCCGTTGGGGTGCATCACAGTATAGTTAATAAACAGTGGCTAGAAATAGTGGTTGTAGTAGCGCAGGGAGCAGCATGGCATAGCAGGGTATTTCAGCAGAACCACAGAACATCTACACCTGCAGCGCCACATGGTGTAGGATTGTGATGCCAGAAATACGCCGCACAGCAAAGCGCTGCGAAGCGGAGCTATTTTCATTTCGCCGCCCATGTTATTCAATCTGTCCTGCCACATTGGCTGCAGTCAGGCACAGATTGGCCGTGTCGGCCCGCTCACTGCAGTGATCTTTTCGGCGTCTTTTCTTCCGCAAGACACGAGCGTATGTGTCAAGCCAGGCACGTATTCACATACAAGAAGGCCACAGTCCAGCCGGATCCATCCATCCATCCATCCATCGTCGTCCGCTTATCCGTGGTTGGGTCGCGGGGGGAGCAGCTCCAGCAGGGGACCCCAAACTTCCCTTTCCCGAGCCACATTAACCAGCTCTGACTGGGGGATCCCGAGGCGTTCCCAGGCCAGGTTGGAGATGTAATCCCTCCACCTAGTCCTGGGTCTTCCCCGAGGCCTCCTCCCAGCTGGACGTGCCTGGAACACCTCCCTAGGGAGGCGCCCAGGGGGCATCCTTACCAGATGCCCGAACCACCTCAACTGGCTCCTTTCGACGTGAAGGAGCAGCGGCTCTACTCCGAGCTCCTCACGGATGACTGAGCTTCTCACCCTATCTCTAAGGGAGACGCCAGCCACCCTCCTGAGGAAACCCATTTCGGCCGCTTGTACCCTGGATCTCGTTCTTTCGGTCATGACCCAACCTTCATGACCATAGGTGAGGGTAGGAACGAAAACTGACCGGTAGATCGAGAGCTTTGCCTTCCGGCTCAGCTCTCTTTTCGTCACAACGGTGCGATAGACTGAATGTAATAACGCCCACGCTGCGCCGATTCTCCGACCAATCTCCCGCTCCATTGTCCCCTCACTCGCGAACAAGACCCCAAGGTACTTAAACTCCTTCACTTGGGGTAAGGACTCATTCCCTACCTGGAGAAGGCACTCCATCGGTTTCCTGCTGAGAACCATGGCCTCAGATTTAGAGGTGCTGATCCTCATCCCAGCCGCTTCACACTCGGCTGCAAACCGATCCAGTGAGTGCTGAAGGTCACAGGCCGATGATGCCATCAGGACCACATCATCTGCAAAGAGCAGCGATGAGATCCCGAGCCCACCGAACTGCAACCCCTCCCTACCACGACTACGCCTCGATATCCTGTCCATAAATACTACGAACAGGATTGGTGACAAAGCGCAGCCCTGGCGGAGGCCAACCCTCACCTGGAACGTGTCCGACTTACTGCCGAGAACCCGGACACAACTCTCGCTTTGGTCATACAGAGATTGGATGGCCCTGAGAAGGGACCCCCTCACCCCATACTCCCGCAGCACCTCCCACAAAGTCTCCCGGGGGACCCGGTCATATGCCTTCTCCAGATCCACAAAACACATGTAGACTGGATGGGCATACTCCCAGGCTCCCTCCAGGATCCTTGCTAGAGTAAAGAGCTGATCCGTTGTTCCACGACCAGGACGGAATCCGCATTGTTCCTCTTCAACCTGAGGTTCGACTATCGGCCGAACCCTCCTTTCCAGCACCTTGGAGTAGACTTTACCAGGGAGGCTGAGAAGTGTGATACCCCTGTAATTGGTACACACCCTCTGGTCCCCCTTTTTGAAGAGGGGAACCACCACCCCGGTCTGCCACTCCTTTGGCACTGTCCCAGACTTCCACGCAATGTTGAGTAGGCGTGTCAACCAAGACAGCCCCTCCACACCCAGAGCTTTCAGCATTTCTGGACGGATCTCATCAATCCCTGGGGCTTTGCCACTGTGGAGTTGTTTGACTACCTCAGTGACCTCCACCAGGGAAATTGACGAAAATCCCCCGTCATCCTCCAGCTCTGCCTCTAACAAAGAGGACGCATCAGCTGGATTTAGGAGTTCCTCAAAGTGCTCCTTCCACCGCCCTATTACCTCCTCAGATGAGCTCAACAACGTCCCATCCTTACTGTACACAGCTTGGATGGTTCCCCGCTTCCCCCTTCTGAGGTGGCGGACGGTTTTCCAGAAGCGCCTTGGTGCCGACCGAAAGTCCTTCTCCATGTCTTCTCCGAACTTCTCCCACACCCGCTGCTTTGCCTCTTTCACGGCAGAGGCTGCAGTCCTTCGGGCCATTCGGTACCTTGCAACTGCCTCCGGAGTCCTCTGGGATAACATATCCCGGAAGGACTCCTTCTTCAGTCGGACAGCTTCCCTGACCACCGGTGTCCACCACGGTGTTCGAGGGTTACCGCCCCTTGAGGCACCTAAGACCCTAAGACCACAGCTCCCTGCCGCAGCTTCAGCAATGGAAACTTTGAACAATGTCCACTCAGGTTCAATGCCCCCAGCCTCCACAGGGATGCACGAAAAGCTCCGCCGGAGGTGTGAGTTGAAGGTCTGTCGGACAGGAGCTTCCTCCAGACGTTCCCAATTTACCCGCACCACCCGTTTGGGCTTACCAGGTCTGTCCAGAGTCTTCCCCCACCCCCTGACCCAACTCACCACCAGATGGTGATCAGTTGACAGCTCCGCCCCTCTCTTCACCCAAGTGTCCAAAACATACGGCCTCAAATCAGATGAAACGATTATAAAATCGATCATTGACTTTCGGCCTAGGGTGCTCTGGTACCAAGTACACTTATGAGCATCCCTATGTTCGAACATGGTGTTTGTTATAGACAATCCATGACTAGCACAGAAGTCCAATAACAGACAACCACTCTGGTTTAGATCAGGGAGGCCGTTCCTCCCAATCACGCCTCTCCATGTGTCTCCGTCATTGCCCACATGTGCGTTGAAGTCCCCCAGCAGAACTATGGAGTCCCCCTCCGGAGCCCCATACAGGACTCCATTCAAGGTCTCCAAGAAGGCCGAATACTCTGAACTCTTGTTTGGTGCATATGCACAAACAACAGTCAGAGTTTTCCCCCCAACAACCCGCAGGCGTAGGGAGGCGACCCTCTCGTCCACCGGGGTAAACTCCAACGTTGCAGCGCTCAGCCGGGGACTTGTGAGTATCCCCACACCCGCCTGGCGCCTCACACCCTGGGCAACTCCGGAGAAGAAAAGAGTCCAACCCCTCTCCAGGAGTACGGTTCCAGAACCGAGACTATGCGTAGAGGTAAGCCCCACCAGATCCAACTGGTAGCGCTCCACCTCACGCACAAGTTCCGGCTCCTTCCCCCACAGCGAGGTGACATTCCATGTCCCCAGAGCCAGCCTCTGCTGCCCGGGTCTGGTCCGTCGAGGCCCCTGACCTTCACCGCCACCCGTGTGGCAGCGCACCCGACCCCAGCGGTTCCTCCCACAGGTGGTGGGCCCATGGGCTGGAGAGATAGGTGCCACGTAGCTTTTTCGGGCTGTGCCCGGCCGGGCTCCGTGGCAAACCCGGCCACCAGACGCTCGCTGACGAGCCCTCCCTCTGGGCCTGGCTCCAGACGGGGGCCCCGGGCTTCCTCCGGGCAGGGTCTCTCTATCCCTTCCTCGTTTTTTCATAGGGTCTTTTGAACCATTCTTCGTCTGGCCCCTCACCTGAGACCACTTTGCCATGGGAGACCCTACCAGGAGCACAAAGCTCCAGACAACACAGCCCTTAGGTTCATAGGGACACCCAAACCTCTCCACCACGATAAGGTGATGGTTCCCGGAGAGGCGGCCGGATACTTTACAAAAATAAAACACATTTCAAAATAAAACACCCAGGTTTATGATGATTTCGGCTGTCTTGACTTCTCACAGCAAGACACATCAGGCACACGGACACACACACACACACACACACACTATGGTGCTAAAACAGTCTCATAAGTATTTGCAACTTATAAAACACAATTCAGAAATGAATGCAGAGCGATTTGTATCTGTAAATGCATATCTGTGTCCATGTGTCTAATTTTTAACTCGTATTTCATCATTTGTAAATTAACTTATATAACTTATATATATGTAAATCTATTTGTAAATCTTTTTGTGTGGGTACTTTTGAGTCTGTTTTTCCACGCCGTTGTCACAAACATCTTGTGTCTCAAGTGATGATGCCAGCGCTCTCCAGTAGATGGCGGTAATGCAACACTTGTGGATGCCAACTGCTACATTGAAAAATACTAAGTTAAGTAAAAACACAGATACGCATTTACGGATAGAAATTGCTCTGCATTCATTTCTGAATTCTCTACTCCGCTGTCTTTTTTAAGAGCAGATACAATAAAAAAGGGAGTTCATATATATCTGACTGCTTTAATTTGTTGATTAAAACCATGTGTATTAATGTAAAATAATATGGATGATGGACGCATTAGTGCTGGACGGTATGACCAAAAATTTGTATCACAGTATTTTTTAAGATTCTGGTGGTTTCACAGTATTTTCTTTCTTTTGCTTGACTAAAGGTTTATAATGGCTTATTCTACTGTCAGAACATAGAATATAAAAACATTTCAATGTCATCATGTTTCCTAAAAGCTTTGATTACTAAAGGGTTTGCTTGGCTCCACAACATTAATAATATGAGAATAATTCTGTTAAAGCTTCTCAGACTCACACGTCAAGTGTGTGTGTGTGTGTGTGTGTGTGTGTGTGTGCACATGTCTGTGCGTGTGTGTGTGCATGTATGTTTGCGTGTGTGTGTGTGTACACGCATTAAACAGTAACAGAATCCAAACTGCAGAGTAGTAAAATAAACTTAAATCAAATAAATACACATACCAACAACTTCAACATTACTTCCTTTTCAAAACATAATAGTTGGAAGATAGTATAAACACTAACGTTACCTTGGCCACACACAACGGTATGATGCTGTAGAAAGGTGAGCGTAGCTCCACTGTCAACTTGTTTCGGTGTTGTTTGAATAACGTTAGTAGTTTTGGGGGAAGTATTTGGGCGAGGCAAGACATCTAAAATCCAAAATTTGAATCATTGCTGTGAACCCATCTGTAGCAGGACCGTAGGTGGACTGTTGCTCCGCTGCATGCTAGAGCTGACAGGTCTGTAACGTTAGCACGGCCGAGTAATGTTATGAGGGAGAAGGGTACACAGCTGTTTACCTCTGCAGTAGCGCTCTCTGCACCAATGTGCCGGTAATACCGTATATGAAAAATTCATTTCATGGGGGAAATTAATAGCAATATACGGTTTAAACCGGTATAGCGGCCAGCACTAGGACGCATCTTAATATCAAATTGATTTGAATCCTGAGACCAGTGAAGATTCCTGCCCCTTTGCGCCACTTTTTTGACGTTTTTGTCACTTTTTTGACGTTTTTGTCACTTTTTAAAATGTTTTCGACAAGTTTTAGTCCCTTTTTTTTAAAGGATTTTGTTTTGTTTTATAGACCAAACTAGGGATGGGCATGATTAATCGACGATTGATCATTAAGAATTTCAGAAGAATTTCGTCGATCACGTTGATTTGTCATTGATTAAACTAATGCAGGTTGCGTTGTGTAGTGTGATTGAAGCAATGAAATTAATTCCAGTGTGGCAGCAGCAATTAAACATTTTACCACCCGGGGGCGCCATAGGCTACTCAGTTACCTGCGAGTTTCCGTTTTGATTCCAAAGTAAACATGAAGGGGTCACGGCGAAGTGTAGTGTGGGACCATTTTGATTTAAAAAACGACCTAATACACTGCAAACACTGCGACGCCATGTATAAGTACAACACAGCCACGACTCAAATGATGTACCACAAAATACATCCGACCCTGGTTAATGTCGGTGGCGGTGCGTCCTGCTCTCAGTCTCAACCTAGCATCAACTCGGCGTTAGCACGGAGGAGCTGCGATGCACAACGAGCAGAGAAAATGACCCAAGGGATCTGCAAGTTCATTGAGATGGATATTGGAACCAGCATGTCACATTCAGTCACAACGTACCATCACCAGACTGGTAGAAACTCACTACGAAGAACGGAATAAGGTTCCCCGGCCCGGGCTGGCCAAGTTAGCGCGGAGGTAGCTACCTGCATCCCGGCCGGCGGGTGTTTTCGGCGGCTGGACTGACGGTGTTGTGGAATTAAACATTCAGGGTGCAGCAGGTGTAGAGTAGTTCAAAATTGAAACAATTGAGAATGAAACAAATACAAAGAAATAGTCGTAGACTGAAACCAATGTAGGTTTTTGTAATTTATTGAAGTACATATATTCTGCGCAGAATAGGAGAACTAGTTCACAGACTCAGAGGCGCACACAAACTCACAGGCTTTTATACAGGCCTACACAGATAAGGCATAGAATAATGACATCAACACATGCATAATGACATCTGTTTCTTCACAAAGTCTCCAAACTATCTTGGCCTTTGACGTACAATGCGAATCAGAGAGACAAGCTGAGGTGCCTAAAAGTCTGTCAGATAGTTTAACAGTTTAATCTGTAGACTTTGTGACTCCTGTTGTATTTCAGTAGAACAATATAAGCTTTCTCACAGACAAATGTAGATAACTCTCCTTGTGGAATAAATAAAAGTACATACAGAAAGTCAAAGTTATTTAGTTAAAATATAATTTTGCCATTACAACGGTCACCAGGTAGCGGTCGCGTCTGACCCCAGATCATGTCAACCTGCTTATTTTTCTCAACAAAAAACAGTAGACTGGTGCTGAGTTACTGGTTATTTTTTATTTTATTGTCCATGCCTTGGATAGTTTTGAGTTACATTTTGACAAAACCTGTCAGATCTAAGTATTTTTATGTTTTTGGTTAAGTTATTATTTAACATGATTCTTTTTATTTATTATTTTGGAGCAAACGAGGGTCTCTGTTTAAGAAGGCCGGCTCGCAGCAGCAGGTTCCGCTGCTTCAGAGCACCGCAGCACCTATATCTTCAAGTTTAGCCTCCAGTTTAACTGCCACAAGTTGTTGTTCTTGTAATAAAGATCTCATCGAGGAAAAACACGCTGTATATTTGTATTTTCATTGCATTTTTAATTTATAAAAAGTTAAATAAATAATGAATTTTAATATAAAAATATTATTGATTAATCAATAATTGATCATTAATTCTCCCGACGATCGACGAAGAAAATTTAATCAAATGCCCATCCCTAGACCAAACAACTAATCCATTCATCCAGAAAAATAATCCACAGATAAATCCACATGTTGCAGTTTGACCCGAAGAGATCATGCTGAAATCACACTGTCTCTTTCCAACGTCTCTGTGTGTGTTTCCCGTTTCCTGCAGATGTTCAGCAGCTGTTGGTGGTTAAAGAAGAGGTTGAGGAAACAGAGGAAACAGAAACTGTCTGCGACTTGAACACAGCTCCACATGTCCACCCTGAACCCGACAACAAGTCCAACTCTTCAGACAGCGACCATGCAGAGTCTCCGTCGCTTTTAAGCTCGCTGCAGATTGTCAGAGTCCCCGCCAGCGATTTGAGACATAAAACCGGCAGGAAGAAGAAGACGTATCGCTGCTCCGAGTGTGGGAAAATTTTCGGCCGCAGCCCACATCTGAAGATCCATATGAGGACTCACACAGGAGAGAAACCCTTCAGCTGCCCCGTCTGCGCCAAGAGCTTCACGCAGAAGGTGAATCTGACGTACCACATGTCGGTGCACACGGGGGAGAAACGCTTCAGCTGCCGCATCTGCGGAGAGAGATTCACATGGTACACGCAGCTCAAGAGTCATCGCTGCGTCTGCGAGCGGCAGAGTCGGAGAGACGAGACCAGAGAGGCAGAGAGTGGCGGGAACAGAGAGGCAGAGAGCGGCGGGAACACAGAGGCGGAAGGCAGCGGCGAGAAGCCGTTCGTCTGCGGCCGGTGCGGGAAAACATTCAGCCGCAAAGACAACCTGAACATCCACACGAGGATCCACACAGGAGAGAGACCGTTCAGCTGCTCTGTCTGCGCCAAAAGCTTCAACCACGGAGGACATCTGACACAGCACATGTCCGTCCACAGGAAGGAGAACCGCTTCGGCTGCCGCGCCTGCCGCCGGAGATTCACCTGGCGCTACCAGCTGCAGAGACACACCTGTGGCGGAGAATCCTCTCCGCGTGAAGACGAAGAAGAGAAAGCGCAGCCCTCACAGCTTCACCAGAGACAAACTCAACACATGGAACAGATCTGTAGTACTCACTGTTACAGTAAGTCAAGGATGTGCAGTATCTGGTAGGGTATTGGTGCAATATCATTAATGTGATCTTCAATAAATAAGTTTCTTTTGAACGTGCACATGTTCCACCAAAACAAGTTCCTTCCCGAGACTATGTACACTGCATGAAAAGTGGGATTTTTGTTCCCGGAAGTCCCCCTAATTTTCGGCAGTTAACAACAATTTACAGGCAGTGAACGTCGCGTTCGTCTGTGCCACATATTGTTGGAAACGAACCATGACGTATGTGGAGAGCTCCTGTGGAGGTGTGAATGGCTCTAATAAGCATATGAATAGCAGTGGCACCGCGCCTGGCCAGAGAGTGTCTGGCCAGGCTGGAATTTCCTCACTCAGTATTGGATGAAACCACTACTTTTAAACAAGAAAAGTCACTCGTGATTGGTTGGCAGGTCTGTCATGGGTTAGGCTATTGGTCACCCTGGGCCATTATAATAATAATACATATATTAGGGCTGTCAAAATAACGCGTTCATTTTGATTAATTAATCTGAGAAAAAATAGTGCGTTAAAGAAATTAACGCAAATTAATCCATTCCATATTGACCTTTCACCCAGAGCCGTTCTGACTGTAAAATGGAGGGAGACGAGAAAATGCGCAACAGAAACATTGTTGCTGCATGTGACGCTAGTTTATTTAACTGTCTATGATTTCCACTACACTCAACAGCAGTAACGTTAGCCTTCCACTAGCTAGTAGCTGGATTAAACTCGGTTAAAATGCTGACAGCTAACGCGAAAATGGTGTAAAGTTTGACTGTGTTTCTGTCGTCGGAAAAACACAGACGGAGACGTTGCGTTCAATGAAACTGGTAACCTACAGCCTCGCGGTGCATTCGTAGTTATTGTAAAATACCCTTTTGAATTTATTTCCTCAACATATTGGGTCATATTGTTGTGTGTGTGTATATATATATATATATATATATATATATATATATATATATATATATATATATATATTATTATTAGAACAGTGAAAATAATAGATTTTTTTTACTTTAATGTCACTAATGCTGATTATTCATTGATTCATTTGAATTGAAATATTTAAAATACTTTCACAGCAAAAATTATGTATGCGATTAATTTAGATTAATTAATCACAGAGTCTGTAATTAATTCAATTACATTTTTTAATCGATTGACAGCCCTAATATATATATATATATATATATATATATATATATATGATAATAATATTTAATATGATACATGTAGATGATATTAATATATATATATATATATATATATATATATATATATATATATATAATATATATATATATTATATATATATTATTTACATTTATTTTCATATATGCTATGTTGTATAAGGAAAATGATTTGCCAGGAACGTGCTGTTTATTCAAAGATCCATCCATCGTCGTCCGCTTATCCGTGGTCGGGTCGCGGGGGGAGCAGCTCCAGCAGGGAACCCCAAACCTCCCTTTCCCGAGCCACATTAACCAGCTCTGACTGGGGGATCCCGAGGCGTTCCCATGCCAGGTTGGAGATGTAATCCCTCCACCTAGTCCTGGGTCTTCCCCGAGGCCTCCTCCCAGCTGGACGTGCCTGGAACACCTCCCTAGGGAGGCGCCCAGGGGGCATCCTTACCAGATGCCCGAACCACCTCAACTGGCTCCTTTCGACGTGAAGGAGCAGCGACTCTACTCCGAGCTCCTCACGGATGACTGAGCTTCTCACCCTATCTCTAAGGGAGACGCCAGCCACCCTCCTGAGGAAACCCATTTCGGCCGCTTGTACCCTGGATCTCGTTCTTTCGGTCATGACCCAACCTTCATGACCATAGGTGAGGGTAGGAACGAAAACTGACCGGTAGATCGAGAGCTTTGCCTTCTGGCTCAGCTCTCTTTTCGTCACAACGGTGCGATAAACAGAATGTAATACCGCCCACGCTGCGCCGATTCTCCGACCAATCTCCAGCTCCATTGTCCCCTCACTCGCGAACAAGACCCCAAGGTACTTAAACTCCTTCACTTGGGGTAAGGACTCATTCCCTACCTGGAGAAGGCACTCCATCGGTTTCCTGCTGAGAACCATGGCCTCAGATTTAGAGGTGCTGATCCTCATCCCAGCCGCTTCACACTCGGCTGCAAACCGATCCAGTGAGTGCTGAAGGTCACAGGCCGATGATGCCATCAGGACCACATCATCTGCAAAGAGCAGCGATGAGATCCCCAGCCCACCGAACTGCAACCCCTCCATACCACGACTACGCCTTGATATCCTATCCATAAATACTACGAACAGGATTGGTGACAAAGCGCAGCCCTGGCGGAGGCCAACCCTCACCTGGAACGTGTCTGACTTACTGCCGAGAACCCGGACACAGCTCTCGCTTTGGTCATACAGAGATTGGATGGCCCTGAGAAGGGACCCCCTCACCCCATACTCCCGCAGCACCTCCCACAAAGTCTCCCGGGGGACCCGGTCATATGCCTTCTCCAGATCCACAAAACACATGTAGACTGGATGGGCATACTCCCAGGCTCCCTCCAGGATCCTTGCTAGAGTAAAGAGCTGATCCGTTGTTCCACGCCCAGGACGGAATCCGCATTGTTCCTCTTCAACCTGAGGTTCGACTATCGGCCGAACCCTCCTTTCCAGCACCTTGGAGTAGACTTTACCAGGGAGGCTGAGAAGTGTGATACCCCTGTAATTGGTACACACCCTCTGGTCCCCCTTTTTGAAGAGGGGAACCACCACCCCGGTCTGCCACTCCTTAGGCACTGTCCCAGACTTCCACGCAATGTTGAGTAGGCGTGTCAACCAAGACAGCCCCTCCACACCCAGAGCTTTCAGCATTTCTGGACGGATCTCATCAATCCCTGGGGCTTTGCCACTGTGGAGTTGTTTGACTACCTCAGTGACCTCCACCAGGGAAATTGACGACAATCCCCCGTCATCCTCCAGCTCTGCCTCTAACAAAGAGCGCGCATCAGCTGGATTTAGGAGTTCCTCAAAGTGCTCCTTCCACCGCCCTATTACCTCCTCAGTTGAGGTCAACAACGTCCCATCCTTACTGTACACAGCTTGGATGGTTCCCCGCTTCCCCCTTCTGAGGTGGCGGACGGTTTTCCAGAAGCGCCTTGGTGCCGACCGAAAGTCCTTCTCCATGTCTTCTCCGAACTTCTCCCACACCCGCTGCTTTGCCTCTTTCACGGCAGAGGCTGCAGTCCTTCGGGCCCTTCGGTACCTTGCAACTGCCTCCGGAGTCCTCTGGGATAACATATCCCGGAAAGACTCCTTCTTCAGTCGGACGGCTTCCCTGACCACCGGTGTCCACCACGGTGTTCGAGGGTTACCGCCCCTTGAGGCACCTAAGACCCTAAGACCACAGCTCCCTGCCGCAGCTTCAGCAATGGAAACTTTGAACATTGTCCACTCAGGTTCAATGCCCCCAGCCTCCACAGGGATGCACGAAAAGCTCCGCCGGAGGTGTGAGTTGAAGGTCTGTCGGACAGGAGCTTCCTCCAGACGTTCCCAATTTACCCGCACCACCCGTTTGGGTTTACCAGGTCTGTCCAGAGTCTTCCCCCACCCCCTGACCCAACTCACAACCAGATGGTGATCAGTTGACAGCTCCGCCCCTCTCTTCACCCGAGTGTCCAAAACATACGGCCTCAGATCAGATGAAACGATTATAAAATCGATCATTGACCTTCGGCCTAGGGTGCTCTGGTACCAAGTACACTTATGAGCATCCCTATGTTCGAACATGGTGTTTGTTATAGACAATCCATGACTAGCACAGAAGTCCAATAACAGACAACCACTCTGGTTTAGATCAGGGAGGCCGTTCCTCCCAATCACGCCTCTCCATGTATCTCCGTCATTGCCCACATGTGCGTTGAAGTCCCCCAGCAGAACTATGGAGTCCCCCTCCGGAGCCCCATACAGGACTCCATTCAAGGTCTCCAAAAAGGCCGAATACTCTGAACTCTTGTTTGGTGCATATGCACAAACAACAGTCAGAGTTTTCCCCCCAACAACCCGCAGGCGTAGGGAGGCGACCCTCTGGTCCACCGGGGTAAACTCCAACGTTGCGGCGCTCAGCCGGGGACTTGTGAGTATCCCCACACCCGCCTGGCGCCTCACACCCTGGGCAACTCCGGAGAAGAAAAGAGTCCAACCCCTCTCCAGGAGTACGGTTCCAGAACCGAGACTATGCGTAGAGGTAAGCCCCACCAGATCCAACTGGTAGCGCTCCACCTCACGCACAAGTTCCGGCTCCTTCCCCCACAGCGAGGTGACATTCCATGTCCCCAGAGCAAGCCTCTGCTGCCCGGGTCTGGTCCGTCGAGGCCCCTGACCTTCACCGCCACCCGTGTGGCAGCGCACCCGACCCCAGCGGTTCCTCCCACAGGTGGTGGGCCCATGGGCTGGAGAGATAGGTGCCACGTAGCTTTTTCGGGCTGTGCCCGGCCGGGCTCCGTGGCAAACCCGGCCACCAGACGCTCGCTGACGAGCCCTCCCTCTGGGCCTGGCTCCAGACGGGGGCCCCGGGCTTCCTCCGGGCAGGGTCTCTCTATCCCTTCCTCGTTTTTTCATAGGGTTTGTTTGAACCATTCTTCGTCTGGCCCCTCACCTGAGACCACTTTGCCATGGGAGACCCTACCAGGAGCACAAAGCTCCAGACAACACAGCCCTCAGGTTCATAGGGACACCCAAACCTCTCCACCACGATAAGGTGATGGTTCCCGGAGAGGGTTTATTCAAAGATAGAGCTTTATTAACACAAAACACAATCGCAATCAGAAAAAGACTATGTACAAAGCATAGGAGACACACAGCACACACAACAAATATCCCACGCTCAAGAGAAGCCAAATCCTACAGCACCGTCAACATAAGTCACAGTAAAATTAAACAAGGATCTAAATCTGGACTTGCAGACATAGGTCCGAGCAAATATGATGGTCACGGCCTCGTTATGAGGCGAGGTTAGTCTGTAAAAAAAATGTACGGTTAAGATTGGTATCTATTAACGTATCTGTCCTTACACAGCAGAATGAATGAAATTAATTCAATGAAAGCATATTCTTTAAATCTTACCCTTGCTCTGGTTCATAGCGCCTGCTACAATTTGTCCCCGAGTTGTGAAGACGGCGTACTGCTTCCTGTAAATTACAAGACCAAAAATATACACTTTTATAAAGCAACTTTTATAAAGCAACTGATATATTCTTTAGCTCTGCTAAAGAATCGCCCTGAGAGCAGCCAGGCACACAGCTGTGCTGCTTGCGTTTAAATTTGCGTGCATGGTGGGGTTTAAAGCATTACTGCCAAGTCTAAGTAGCCTGTTTAACATCCAAAGACAATCATTGTATTTCTCAAGAGTTAATAAACAGTACAGACTAGCTCGCCGTTTCATTAATAATCATATACTTACATTGTCTTTTCCTTTTCTGTGGGCGCATCTTTATGGAACCCCGGAGGCGACATGGATGGGAAAAAAACAACTCCGTACGTCTTGAACAACTCCTGTGTCTTTCCTTTTTAGATGCGTGGTTGTGCTCCCATGATAAGCAAGTGAAGTTTGACAGAGTGTACAGGCAACTCTTTTACCAGTTGGCCTAAAATACTCCCATACTTTGGAAGCTTTTGCGCTAACTCTCAGAGGACTCATCTCCCTCCCTATTTTTCAAATCAAAGCAGTGAAGGCGAGGGTAGGGGCAGAGTGATAGAGAAAGACAAAGAGGAGCATTTTAACCAGCAGGGCGCACACATCGCACAGACTGGTGTGGAGGTGAATTACAGTGAGTTTTAATGGAATACTGGGAAAGCTTTAAATCCAGATTATGAGGCAATTTCAGCAGAGCCAACAGCTTCATATTCCATGGACATGTGAATATGGTGCTCAGTTTGCCAGTATTTTAAAAAGACAAATGGTTGGGACTTTTTCATGCATCAACACAGCTGATATGCTTTATGTAAAGCACAGTGTTGGTGTCAGCAGAAAGACTTCTCTTAGAAAACTGTACAGTGGTGCCTGTCTCCATTCCACCAGACAATCTTGGATGAGAAGACCAAAGAAAGGTCACTGTAGTCATGCCACTCTGCACAGTGGTTGAGCTCTAGGAGACTGTGATGTTGTTTGCATGGAATGCACATTTTACCTTTGTGGCAAAGCCGGATTAAAACTAATTGTTGAAATAAGTAGTTTTGTGTATCTTTTCTACATAACCTTGGTCACTGCTAATGACATACACAGTAATTAATCTTGCATACTTTCATTAAATAAATCAATTCAAGCTAAACTTTAAGAGTCTATAATTAGGCTATACTGAGCCTGATCTATTTATACCAGAGATTTTCTTAAAATGAAGTTAATACCTTTTAGAAAAATGTCACCTGGGGTAAAACTCCCCCTGCTGCTACCCTGATTTGCATTTGTATAGCTCACATCATTTTCATTTACATGTTAAAGCTTCCCCTAGAATTAGTGAGAGGGGGGGGGGTCATGGGGGGACAACTGCCAAGCACGGCAGTAACGGCAGTTTTCAGTGTTGCCTGTAAATTGCCGTGTGCAGTCGTACACCTGAAGTTCCACGACAATCTACAGTGCCGCTTACTGACGAAAATCCCACTTTTCATGCAGTTAGCAGAGGCACCGTGGCTCTGTTCGGCAACACCCAAGATGATTGTGATTGGTTTAAAGAAATGCCAATAAACCAGAGCACGTTTTTCTCCCATCCAGGAATACTGTGTTGACTAGCCAGACCTTCCTCTGCAGCTCTGTGGAGGAAGGTCTGACAAAGCGAGACTAATTGAATGTTAACTGTAGTTGATGGCATTTGTATGAGATAAATGTAAGTTTATTGTGTGTTAATGTTATCTTATCTTGAACAGAAGCTGATGGAGAGGACTGTGGAGGACCAGAACCAGCCAGGAACTCACATCTACTTTTACAACCAGAGACTGAAGACCAGACTGGAGACTCTTCGGAGTTGAACATTAAGGTGGAACTCAGCGACGACGACGGGACGGAGAGCAGAGGACCTCACTCAGGTTTGATCTGAGAGAGAGAGAGAGAGAGAGAGAGAGAACCCTAACCCTAACCACTGGATTTCTTTTTTATCTCAACCGGTTGAAACCTTTACACATTTATATCCATGTTTAACCCATTCACCATGCAGTGTTACATCCCTGTGTGTGTGTGTGTGTGTGTGTGTGTGTGTGTGTGTGTGTGTGTGTGTGTGTGTGTGTGTGTGTGTGTGTGTGTGTGTGTGTGTGTGTGTGTGTGTGTGTGTGTGTGTCTGTGGGCCCTATTTTAACGATCTGAAACGCAAGTATCAAACGCGAAACACAAGTAGCTTTGTGGGCGGGATAAATGAGTCTTGTGCCCAACGTAAATCGAAAGTGGGTTGGTCTGAAGTAGCTAGGTGTGGTTTGGGTGTAACGTGCAATAAACCAATCAGAGCGTCATCTCGCAATCCCTTTAAGAGCAGGCGCGCTTGTTCCATGGCGGATTGCTATTATGACGGCGGATTTGCCTGGCGCACGCCGGGAGCGGTTCACAGTCGAGGAGACGTTCTCGTCGGGGCCACTGACTTTAGACTAATGCCACTGACTTTAGACTAATGCCACTGACTTTAGACTAATGCCACTGACTTTAGACTAATGCCACTGACTTTAGACTAGCGCCACTGACTTTAGACTAATGCCACTGACTTTAGACTAATGCCACTGACTTTAGACTAATGCCACTGACTTTAGACTAATGCCACTGACTTTAGACTAATGCCACTGACTTTAGTCTAATGCCACTGACTTTAGACTAATGCCACTGACTTTAGACTAGTGCCACTGACTTTAGACTAGCGCCACTGACTTTAGACTAGCGCCACTGACTTTAGACTAATGCCACTGACTTTAGACTAGCACCACTGACTTTAAACTAGCACCACTGACTTTAGACTAATGCCACTGACTTTAGACTAGCGCCACTGACTTTAGACTAATGCCACTGACTTTAGACTAGCACCACTGACTTTAAACTAGCACCACTGACTTTAGACTAATGCCACTGACTTTAGACTAGCGCCACTGACTTTAGACTAATGCCACTGACTTTAGACTAGCACCACTGACTTTAGACTAGCTCCACTGACTTTAGACTAGCACCACTGACTTTAAACTAGCACCACTGACTTTAGACTAATGCCACTGACTTTAGACTAGCGCCACTGACTTTAGACTAATGCCACTGACTTTAGACTAGCACCACTGACTTTAGACTAATGCCACTGACTTTAGACTAGCACCACTGACTTTAGACTAGCTCCACTGACTTTAGACTAGAGCCACTGACTTTAGACTAATGTCACTGACTTTAGACAAGTGCCACTGACTTTAGACTAGCACCACTGACTTTAGACTAATGCCACTGACTTTAGACTAGCACCACTGACTTTAGACTAGCTCCACTGACTTTAGACTAGAGCCACTGACTTTAGACTAATGTCACTGACTTTAGACAAGTGCCACTGACTTTAGACTAGCGCCACTGACTTTAGACTAGCGCCACTGACTTTAGACTAATGCCACTGACTTTAGACTAGCACCACTGACTTTAAACTAGCACCACTGACTTTAGACTAATGCCACTGACTTTAGACTAGCGCCACTGACTTTAGACTAATGCCACTGACTTTAGACTAGCACCACTGACTTTAGACTAGCTCCACTGACTTTAGACTAGCACCACTGACTTTAAACTAGCACCACTGACTTTAGACTAATGCCACTGACTTTAGACTAGCGCCACTGACTTTAGACTAATGCCACTGACTTTAGACTAGCACCACTGACTTTAGACTAATGCCACTGACTTTGGACTAGCACCACTGACTTTAGACTAGCTCCACTGACTTTAGACTAGAGCCACTGACTTTAGACTAATGTCACTGACTTTAGACAAGTGCCACTGACTTTAGACTAGCACCACTGACTTTAGACTAATGCCACTGACTTTAGACTAATGCCACTGACTTTAGACTAGTGCCACTGGCTTTAGACTAGCTCCACTGACTTTAGACTAATGCCACTGACTTTAGACTAATGCCACTGACTTTAGACTAGTGCCACTGACTTTAGACTAGCGCCACTGACTTTAGACTAGCGCCACTGACTTTAGACTAATGCCACTGACTTTAGACTAGCGCCACTGACTTTAGACTAATGCCACTGACTTTAGACTAGCACCACTGACTTTAGACTAATGCCACTGACTTTAGACTAATGCCACTGACTTTAGACTAATGCCACTGACTTTAGACTAATGCCACTGACTTTAGACTAGTGCCACTGACTTTAGACTAGCTCCACTGACTTTAGACTAGCACCACTGACTTTAGACTAATGCCACTGACTTTAGACTAGTGCCACTGACTTTAGACTAATGCCACTGACTTTAGACTAATGCCACTGACTTTAGACTAATGCCACTGACTTTAGACTAATGCCACTGACTTTAGACTAGCGCCACTGACTTTAGACTAATGCCACTGACTTTAGACTAATGCCACTGACTTTAGACTAATGCCACTGACTTTAGACTAGTGCCACTGACTTTAGACTAATGCCACTGACTTTAGACTAATGCCACTGACTTTAGACTAATGCCACTGACTTTAGACTAATGCCACTGACTTTAGACTAGCGCCACTGACTTTAGACTAATGCCACTGACTTTAGACTAATGCCACTGACTTTAGACTAATGCCACTGACTTTAGACTAATGCCACTGACTTTAGACTAATGCCACTGACTTTAGACTAGCGCCACTGACTTTAGACTAATGCCACTGACTTTAGACTAATGCCACTGACTTTAGACTAATGCCACTGACTTTAGACTAATGCCACTGACTTTAGACTAGCGCCACTGACTTTAGACTAGCGCCACTGACTTTAGACTAATGCCACTGACTTTAGACTAGCACCACTGACTTTAAACTAGCACCACTGACTTTAGACTAATGCCACTGACTTTAGACTAGCGCCACTGACTTTAGACTAATGCCACTGACTTTAGACTAGCACCACTGACTTTAAACTAGCACCACTGACTTTAGACTAATGCCACTGACTTTAGACTAGCGCCACTGACTTTAGACTAATGCCACTGACTTTAGACTAGCACCACTGACTTTAGACTAGCTCCACTGACTTTAGACTAGCACCACTGACTTTAGACTAATGCCACTGACTTTAGACTAGCACCACTGACTTTAGACTAGCTCCACTGACTTTAGACTAGAGCCACTGACTTTAGACTAATGTCACTGACTTTAGACAAGTGCCACTGACTTTAGACTAGCACCACTGACTTTAGACTAATGCCACTGACTTTAGACTAATGCCACTGACTTTAGACTAGTGCCACTGACTTTAGACTAGCTCCACTGACTTTAGACTAGCACCACTGACTTTAGACTAATGCCACTGACTTTAGACTAGTGCCACTGACTTTAGACTAGCGCCACTGACTTTAGACTAGCGCCACTGACTTTAGACTAATGCCACTGACTTTAGACTAGCACCACTGACTTTAGACTAATGCCACTGACTTTAGACTAGCACCACTGACTTTAGACTAGCACCACTGACTTTAGACTAATGCCACTGACTTTAGACTAGTGCCACTGACTTTAGACTAGCTCCACTGACTTTAGACTAGCACCACTGACTTTAGACTAATGCCACTGACTTTAGACTAGTGCCACTGACTTTAGACTAGCGCCACTGACTTTAGACTAATGCCACTGACTTTAGACTAATGCCACTGACTTTAGACTAGCATCACTGACTTTAGACTAGCTCCACTGACTTTAGACTAGCACCACTGACTTTAGACTAATGCCACTGACTTTAGACTAGTGCCACTGACTTTAGACTAGCACCACTGACTTTAGACTAGCACCACTGACTTTAGACTAATGCCACTGACTTTAGACTAGTGCCACTGACTTTAGACTAGCGCCACTGACTTTAGACTAATGCCACTGACTTTAGACTAATGCCACTGACTTTAGACTAATGCCACTGACTTTAGACTAATGCCACTGACTTTAGACTAATGCCACTGACTTTAGACTAGCGCCACTGACTTTAGACTTGCGCCACTGACTTTAGACTAGCACCACTGACTTTAGACTAGTGCCACTGACTTTAGACTAACTCCACTGACTTTAGACTAGCACCACTGACTTTAGACTAATGCCACTGACTTTAGACTAGCGCCACTGACTTTAGACTAGCTCCACTGACTTTAGACTAGTGCCACTGACTTTAGACTAGTGCCACTGACTTTAGACTAATGCCACTGACTTTAGACTAGAGCAACTGACTTTAGACTAATGCCACTGACTTTAGACTAGCTCCACTGACTTTAGACTAGCTCCACTGACTTTAGACTAGTGCCACTGACTTTAGACTAGTGCCACTGACTTTAGACTAGCGCCACTGACTTTAGACTAGCGCCACTGACTTTAGACTAGTGCCACTGACTTTAGACTAGAGCCACTGACTTTAGACTAGCTCCACTGACTTTAGACTAATGCCACTGACTTTAGACTAGCTCCACTGACTTTAGACTAATGCCACTGACTTTAGACTAGTGCCACTGACTTTAGACTAGCGCCACTGACTTTAGACTAGCGCCACTGACTTTAGACTAGCGCCACTGACTTTAGACTAATGCCACTGACTTTAGACTAGAGCCACTGACTTTAGACTAATGCCACTGACTTTAGACTAGCTCCACTGACTTTAGACTAGTGCCACTGACTTTAGACTAGTGCCACTGACTTTAGACTAGAGCCACTGACTTTAGACTAGCTCCACTGACTTTAGACTAGCGCCACTGACTTTAGACTAGCGCCACTGACTTTAGACTAGAGCCACTGACTTTAGACTAGCTCCACTGACTTTAGACTAGCGCCACTGACTTTAGACTAATGCCGGAAGCTGGAAATTAAGTGTCTGACACACTGGAGTTATTTCAGTCCCTCCAGAAAAACGTGATTATGCGATCGCATAATTCAATGCATAATCAGCCAAAGTCTGCATATTTATTTAATTTTTTCAAATACGCCACACTTTCGCCGCATAAATTGCCGATTTCCGTTGCAAAAAAGTCACATATAAGTTGAAAAATGTTGCGTTTACTTCACACAAGAGCAGCCTTTTTTTTTTGTTGCCATGGGAACGTTATGAAGTGACATAATTTCGCCTAGTGAGAACACGGTGTTGGGGGGATTCACTTTTTTTCATCAAACCGCAGTTTTTGCAAGTTCCCGCAGTTTTTGCAAGTTCCCGCAGTTTTTGCAAGTTCCCGCAGTTTTTGCAAGTTCCCGCAATTTCACTGCATAAAATTGCATAAATATCCCACATATTCCATCGCATTTTTTAAGAAAACGTGCCGCATAATCAAGGATTTTTGCCCGCAACAATCACAAAAAAACTGTGTTTTTCTGGAAGGACTGTTATTTTCTTTATTCTTTTGCAAAAGAAAGGAGACAGTCTAACAGAGTGCAAGCAATCTGAGAGAATGTGTCAGCGAGACAAAGAAAACTCAGGGTCTTTATAACTGAGCATGGAAATGAAGGGACTGTACGTCTTGTCGACTCAGTAATTCTTTTCTGCTGATTGTGCTTATTTTACTGCTGTGTCTATACTGTTTCAGAAAAGGCGAAGTTGGCCCTCTGCCAGGTACTGCTTAGTGCTGAGCAGCGAGAGAGGGGGGGCCGCGTAACCTCAGTACTACGGAGGCAGAAGGAACCATGATTGCCTTTTAAAATAATAGAGTACTATAATGGATCCCTATAATATGATATATTATAATATCATATAGAAAACAGAGTAAATATATAGTATAAAAGTAAATACATATAAAGTGATGAGAATATAAAAAACATGCAGTAATGGATAGTATATGAAAGAAAAATCACACATCAGTATGACAGATTAAAACTTCCCACTACAAATCGCATCAAAATAGATTCATAACAAATTAAACAAGTTTTCTTACAACACAATAAACCATTTCAACTGACTGTCATATTGGACTGGTTCAACATGAATAAATAAATAAGGACCATGTCTACAGAACAGGACATGTTTTACTGGTTGGACAGTATAAAATAAATATATAAAGGGCATGTCTGTATGTTCGTTCCGTTTTGTTGTCTATCTATTTCTTCACTTACACTGTCACTCTGTCGAAATATGCACACACATGGTACGCTCCATAGGGTTTGTCACGTAGTGGACCCGTTTGCTGACGTGCACTAACATGTAAGTGGCACGGTAACTGGCCAATGAAATGATGATCATTATAGCGTGGGCTCTAAATCAAACACAACTAAGCCAACGGACGCTCCACAAAATAAACAAAATATTGCATACTTAACACTTTCGATATAATATTGCGCAAAGTGATATCGCGATAACGATATTGAGTGGATATATCATGCACCCCTAGGGCCCTATCTTGCACCCGGCGCAGTGCAAAACCCGACGCAAGTGTCTTTACTAGTTTAAGAGCGACGCAGTTGTCAATTTCCCGTCCCGTTACACACACACAGGGACGCACAGCAGCACACAAACATGCAAAAGATTACAAATAAAAATATTACGGTGTAAATCCTCCATCATAACAGCAATGCGCCAAGGTCCAAACGCGCCTGGCTTTTAAAGGGAATGGGAGATGACTCTCTGATTGGTTTATTGCATGTTACGCCCAAAACACACCTATGATTAATGAAGACACTAAGTACAACCCTTTTGAACCACGCGTCCGGCGCACATACCCTTTTTTTCGCCGTCAAACTAGCAAGAGTGGATTTGGACACGCCCTAAACCACCTGCGCCAGGCGCTTCACACCGTGCTCTTAGATCGTTAAAATAGGGCCCCTAGTGTTTGTGTGTGTGTGCGTGTTACATCCCTACTGAGCCCAGTTTTTCTTCTTCAGGTTCCAACTACGACGCAGGAAGTACCGATGGCAGGAAGTCGTTCCGCTGCTCCGACTGCGGGAAGACGTTCGGCCGAAAGGAACATCTGCAAACCCACGCTCGGATCCACACGGGTGAGCGGCCGTTTGGCTGCTCCGTCTGCGGCAAAACCTTCGGCTGCAAGCGCTCGCTGCTGGGTCACATGACCAGCCACACGGGGGACAAGCCCTTCAGCTGCTCGCAGTGCAGGAAACGCTTTGGCCGCTTGGTAAACCTAAAGACGCACGAGAGGCTGCACACGGGCGAGCGGCCGTTTAGCTGCCCGTTCTGCGGGAAAGGCTTCACGCAGAAGGTTCACATGACTCAGCACACGGCCGTGCACACGGGCCAGAAACAGTTCTGCTGCAGCGTCTGCAGCAAACAGTTCACCTGGCTTTCCGGGTTCAGGCGACACAAGTGCGGCGGCGAGGCAGAGAGCCAGACGGAGGCGAACTTGGAGGAGAACTCGGAGGCGGAGCCGGGCGAGAAACAGTTCCGCTGCCGGCAGTGCGGTGGCAAATTTAACCACAAACACAACTTGAAGGCGCACATGAGAATCCACACGGGAGAGAAGCCGTTCGGCTGCTCCATTTGTGCCAAAGGCTTCGCGGCGAGCGGCGCTCTGAAGAAACACCTGCGGACACATTCGGGAGAGAAGCCGTTCGGCTGTGCGGTGTGCGGTGCACGCTTCACGCAGGGCGGGAACCTGAAGCGGCACATGGCCCAGCATGCCGGGAACACGCGGCCGAAACCGTTCGGCTGCACCGTCTGTGGTAAAAAGTTCACACAAGTGTCGAACATGAAGCGACACACGGCACAGCACGCCGCCGCGCCAACAGGAAGTGAAGCGCTGAGCAGTTCAGATCTTACCCAGAAAGAAACCAGCTGTAATGTAATGCTACAGGACAAATGTTCAGCATCAGTTAGCGCCCACTAAAAGTTCTGTTTTTGGCGCTGACAGACTCAGATTAGTGTGAGTTGTGTCTGACAACATTATGAAAGGATCCCTACAGAGATAGACCTTTTTGTTAAAGAGTAAAATCCTTTAGTTTAACATGAAACAGGCTCAAAATCACCATCACCAAACCCACCAAACTCCATGTAAATAATCAGTACTTTTATCATCGTAAAACACACTTCATTCAAAGGAAAGCCGTCTTGGTTCGTCTTTCCAATCACCACTCTGGTTTGGTTGAAATAAACCTTTAAATCACTCATTTACATGTGTAAATATGCTGGCTCTATACACGCTAAACGTACAGATTATTTACATGGAGTCTGGTGGGGTTGGTGACGGTGATTTCGGGGCTGTCATCCGTGAGGTTTCTCAGTTAGTTGGAACATTAAAATGTTTTCTCTTTCACAGTTTCTTCTCTGAATACAGTCATCAGATTTGTATTAGTTATCGTTTGCTTGTAATTAATGAAATTACATTCCGAATCATTCAACTTTTTTAACTGACAGAAAAATATGACAGGCATCTAAAATGTTTCATTTAATTGTTTGGTTCTGATTATTAACGGAACATGTTGATCCAAAGTTTCTGAATGAAGAAACATTTGTTTAAAGAACCAGTTTGATTCATTGAAACAAGTTATTATATATTATATATATTATCTGTACTATATTCTGAGAACGGTTCATTTATCTTCATGTGTTTCATGTTTGAATGTTTTTACACATTATGTGTGAAGCAATTGAGTTAATATCGAAAGAAATAATGATCCTTGATTATTAATGTCTTGTTTGTTTCTTTTCTGTGATTTCTCAGTTTGGAAACCTTACAGCGCAGAACAGAAACCGTCGGTTCAACATTGTTAAAGTGTCACGTAGACGCTTTCTTCTTTAACAGATATCTGAGACAGATGCACGGTCGATCGTAGCTCTTTGGAGGGATTCCCTTCTCTGCAGTGATACATGTTTGGTAAAAAGGAATCAGTTTAAACTTTCCCTTGTTCCAAGTGCAATAAAAATGTTTAATTTGCACTGAAGCAGTCAAACGGTTTGATACATTCAACTAACGGATGCATACAGACATCTGGTTGTTTTCTGTAACTGTTGTGCTAAATGTCTCTCGTACGTTGTGCTTTTTTGTCCTTTAACTGCAAATCAAATCTGCCCTCGAAGGGAAATAAAGGTCTGAAATGTTTATCTGCTCATCTGATCAGACTCACAGTTTATATACTGTGTGTGTGTGTATGTGTGTGTGTGTGTGTGTGTGTGTGTGTGTGTGTGTGTGTGTGTGTGTGTGTGTGTGTGTGTGTGTGTGTTTCTGTTTGCACAGTAAGTGTATTTATCTTTACCTCTCCAGTAAATCCCTGACGTCTTGATGTTTCCTCTCGCTTACCTGCCAATGTGAAGGGCATAAAGGAAAGACACAACGGGTAATATATCTGTTTGCATATTTTGAAAATAAGACAGAAAATGTTGCGTTCTTGTTAAGTTTGTTTATTCCATTATCTTCGTTAACAGTATCTAACAGGGTTCTGACAGAAGTAGCTGTTGCAGTTGAGCCATTTGTTCAGCAGAGGGCGGCGCAGGATGTTTGTAACTGACAACTATATACACACACTGGCATATCCACCTACCTCAGATATATAAGCAACCCGTTATAACGCAGTCATTTCCCAGTTTGGGATCAATAAAGGCTTACTGTCTGTCTGCCTGTCTCTAAATTCAATTTCAATACAATTTGCTTTATTGGCATGAACAAAGAAAACATGTTGCCAAAGCAGTTTACAGAAAATGTATATATAGTACATATCACATATTAAATAAATACAGTAGGTGTCACATATATTTCATACTGCACTGATAGTTATACAACACACTACATTACAAAACAATTACATAACACAATATAATACTTAACAGTTTTGTACAATATAATTACTAAACCAATCTGTAACGTTGGGATCTTATAGTGGTGAGTCCCTCAGGCTGTGGCAGGCAGATACATATTTAGCTGCCGGTGGAGCTGCTGTCCCTTCTAGGAGAACTACCAGCTTCTTTTCTGGTGTTAACATTGGGAAATTTGCTATTTTTTTGGCTATTTTTCCAAACTGTAAATCTCTTGGTGAAGATCATTTTTCACAGTCAGTACGGCCAGCTGGTGGTCACTGAGCCTGTATTTAGTCAGGATCCGTCTCTGCTTTAGATCTCTGACAGTGTGCAGATACTCAGCCAATTTATATTCTCTATTAAGAGTACTTTGTGGTTTTGTTTGACTTTTCCGACTTTTCCGTTCTAAATATTGATCTGTTGTATGATTAATAATCTGTTTTGTTCTGTTGTGTTATTATGAACTAGTGCTGATGGGAGCCTGATTAGTTAGTTTCTCCATCAGCTGACTGAGGGCACTGTTTTCAGGATTCAGCTCTTGGGTTTTTAGTGCTTTAAAATTAAGTGTGTCTTTTTGGCTTAAATGTCCAAAATGTAATTGCTCGTTTCTGTATATTTAGCAGTAATGGGAAACGTCCCAGTTCTGCTTGACAGGCGTTATTTGGGGTTTTCCTTTGAACATTTAGAATTCTTCTACAGAATTCTGTGTGTAGGGTCTCTATCGGGTGTTTGTCCCAGGAGTCATGCTCCAATCTACTGCATGGGCCCCAAATTTCACTTCCACATAGTGCTATCGGTACAATTACACTATCAAATATTTTAGTCCAGATTCTAATTGGAATGTTAATACTGAACAGCTTGGTTTTTCATGCATACATTGCCCTGCATGCTTTTTCTTTGAGTGAATGTATGGCTTTATTGAAATTTCCTGGTGCAGATAAGGTCAGACAAAGGTAAGTATAATTTTGTGTGTGTTTAATTTGGGTGTTATTCCAAGTAAAATGGTGTTTGGTTTCAAGACATCTGGCTTTTTTTTTTTAAAGATCATCATTTGAGTTTTCTTGAAATTGACCTGCAATGCCCAGTTATGGCAGTACTGTTCCAGGATGGACAGGTTATGTTGAAGACCATCTCTGGTTGGAGACAACAAAATAAGGTAATCTGCATAAAGCAGGTGTTTAATCCCTGTCTAAGAGTGTGAGGTCTGGAGCTGCTGAACTGGTCTGCAAGTTAATTTATGTACAGGTTGAATAATGCAGGACTTATACAGTATCCTTGCTTCACACTGCGTCCTTGAGTAAAATATGCTGTTCTTTGATTATTAATTTTCACAGCACATTGGTTGTGCTTGTACATACATTTGATAAGGTCATATACCTTGCCACCTATTCCACTTTGAAGGATTTTGAAGAAAAGTCCTTCATGCCAAATGGAGTCCAAGGTTTTTTTTAAGTTGATGAAACGAGCAAATATTTTCCCTCCCTTTTTTTGGTGGACATGTTTGTTAATTAAAGTATTGTCGACCGGTGTGACAGTTTCTGAGGCATCGCGTCGCTCTCTAGCGGAGCCAACTCCCTTTATGCCTTCCCCTCAATAACCCCCGGCCCTACTATGCCTTCTTCTGCCATACCAACAACACCAGTTGCCCGTCAGCGGGGCAGATGTTTTGGTCTATGCTGAAAGGAGTTACTTTCTGACGCTTACCTGATTTGTTAGATTTTGTGATTAGTTTTATTTTTTGAATTAATTAACACTGATAATAATAATTAACATCACCCAATTCAACCCACAATAAATTAAATAAGTTTTTTTTAATTGAAATCAATTAATTATCATCATCGCTTTATTACCTTATTACTAATCAGTTAATCTTTTGAGAGACACACGCCCCGTGCTAAAAAAAGGGGCCGCCGCCCGGATCAGGGAACCCGGAGTTGAAGCAAGAGGCAAGACACAGTAACCCTAGACGTCCCCAACTCACTGGCTCTTGTCCCCCTGTATATGAAAAGCACTGCCAGAGGGGATCTTTACAACCAATGATTTTTCTTCAGTACTCACGGTCTTGGCCGTTCCTCCCAGGGACACCGGAGGTCCCTTCCTTCTCAAGGACGCCCGCTAGCCTTCCTTGGTCGCCGAAATAGAGAGGCGGTTGCTCAGCGGCTCTGACCGGGCCAAGCAGGTAGGGATCACTCCCACTAGGAGATAACAGGAGGTCTGCGTGTCCAGTCGGTCCCCGCCGGGCTGCAACTCGCCGAGCGGTTAAAGAGGAGTCTCTCACTGCCCCCTGAAGGGAGTTACTATTTCCCCACTTAACAGCGGGTCAAATCCTAGAGAAACAAGGCACTTGCAAAAAGTTTGGTCCCCCTTAGTTTAAAATGAACACAGGTGTTTTTATTGGATTTCCAATGCAAGCAGAAATATATAAAAGACCAAGCAAGTGACCTTTAAAAAATAGAAATAAAACCTCTAGTTAAGAAGCTGCTTCTCAGACAAAGTTATCTCTGCCTCCGCTGCACTCCGAGAATACAAAAGTATTACGCAAAAACGTCTGAATTTATAGAAAAAGATCTCAAAAGATTCTCAAAACACACATCTAAATGATTTAAAAAACACACACATCTAAGATAGAAAACACATCTAAATGATATAAAAAAACACATCTAAAATGATATAGAAAACATATCTAAATGATATAAAAAACACATCTAAATGATAGTTTGTTATAAGTAAAACACATACACTTCAAGCAAAGATATATATTTTCTGCTATTCAAAACACATATGCTTTAAGCAATGATCCATCTTGTTATACTGAAACACATATATTTTATAAGCAGGGTTATATGATTTTTTATGCAAGATTATATGATTTTTTTTTATTTATTTTTTTAAGCAAGGTTATATGTTCTGCTATTTTTGGGTTTTCAATCAGACCTCCATTCAACATCCTCCTTTGAAAATACAAAAACTAGCAGCATTCAAATACTAAACTAGCACCGTTCATATTTTTTTCTTCTCCAGGACGATTGCCATCGTTTTTGTAAATTATAGAGTGTGGTCTAGATCTACTCTATCTGTAAAGTGTCTTGAGATAACTCCTGTTATGATTTGATACTATAAATAAAATTGAATTGAATTGAATTGAATCCTGGCTGCAGTTAGTGAAGATCACAAACCGGTTGTTGGTTGCAGTAAAGACGTGCCAGTGCACGTCAACAGGAATGTATCATCTGGAAATCAGAGTTTCTGGACGAAGTAATCTATATTTGCCGTGATGGGCTCAAGTATCCATGCATTTCGGAACTGTCCTGGCTTCACGTGTGTGAAGTACCTCCACATCGATGGGTCCCCGGCTGCATGCAGGTTAATCTTGGTCTTCTTGCGTCTTTCCCCTACTTGGCCATACTGGTCGATTTTAAAAGCTGTTTCCTCTGGTGTCTGAGGGCCAGGGATCTGAGCCGGCACGGGAACAGGGATTTCATTTAGTTCCAGTGTCTGATAGTGTGGAGCCAGACCGGTGCAGAAACAACAAGTCTCTTTAGGCTCCCCTGGTTCGGTCTGGGTTTCTCTAGATTCTCTTTCTTTTTTTCATTGACAGGCATATGAGTCCCGGAGCTTCCGGGAATAGCAGGCAAAGGCGATGGGGACAACATAGAAGACAGGGAGCACTGGTCCAGGTTGCTATCGGTACTCCTGCAGGATGGTGACCTTTGGCCTCCTCCCAAGTGGGTTCTTGACTTGCTCTGCAGGGCCCGAGTTGCAATAGCTCTCCAGTCGCTCCAAGATGCTTTTTCTTCTTTTTCTTGTTCCTCTTTCATTTCTTTGCCCTGCTGGGTTCTCCCTCAGCGTTGTCTCTGTCCCACATGCCTGTGCCATTCCCCGGGTTGAGGGCCGATATGGGCTGAAGACGATGTAGGGCTCCGGCCCGCCCCTCGCCAGTCTCTTCGCTATTTCTCTCTGTTCCGGTGTGGGAAGCCATGGTATTGACGGGTTGGGGGAATAGAGCAGGAGAACGTCTCCCCGGTGAGGGGGGAGAGGGTCTCCTCACTAAGGGCGGGGAACGGCTCTCCGGTGAGGGAGGAGATGACCTCCCTGGAGAACACTGGAAGCTGTTCCTGGTGAATCCGGAGACTGCCGTACTGGTGAACATGGAGACGGTCTCACTGGTGAAGACGGAGACTGTCTCACTGCTGAATGTCGAGAGGGTTCCCTCAGTGTCAGAGACGGGGGAGAAGGTCTCTCTATATCCTGGCGTCCCACTGTGACTGAGTTCACCTCGGAGGACTCAAACTCTCTCTCCTCTCCGAAATCAAAACCTTCAAGAGTTCGGATGAGAGATTCACCTGGGCATCCACCTTCACCGTCACTGGTCTCTGATCCTCCAGCCTTGGTTGAATACCCCATGACTGGTGACTGTCGTATAATTTACTGAACCTATCTGTCCAATATGGGTGTGAAAAACTCAGGTCCACTATCTGGGCTAGACTGGGTAGAATCAGAAAAAGGGCATAATTTTGATTATATTTACAGATACCACTTTTTCTTTGTTATCGCTTAGTTCTAAATTACCTCCTATCCCTCCTATTTATTTTCAAGGAGGTGCCTAGTAGCCTCTAGTAGTGTACTAATTTTTTGGAGGCTTTTTTCATCGTCCATTGATCGACATAGCATACATGAGACCCGGTATACCTCTGTATACAGGTATAGTTAACTCCAACATTTCTTGGGCAAAAATTACCAAATGTTTTCTAACAAATATACTTGCCACTATTCTTCTTGTCTTGGCTTGCTTGATTATGATAAGGACCCACAGAAAGTAACTGCAAAATCCAGTCACAATAAGCGTCAGGTAGACATAGATCATAGGCAGGGAAAGAATTTCTGTAATTTTTGCTAGAATGATTAAAACATAACCGGTCCAGGCAGCCACGGCCCAACCAGGTAATTTAGCTTTAGTAGTTACTACAACAGCATATCCTATGGTACTGCTAATCCTAGGTTCTTTACATGTAATAAATGTAAAGAATTCACGAGTCAACACTATGGTCCAAATTAACGGGACTTCATGCCATGTTCTGTTCATGGAAAGTCCTACTGACATTACAAGATAAATAAGTACGTAAGGTATATAAAAACCTACCCCTGTAAGTGATTCCACAGCCTCCTCCAACTCATTAGTAGAGTTGGTCTGGTTTGTGTTATTTTCCATTGCCTTTGGGTAATTGAGATGTCAAGATGCAGCTGCCTGTGCTCAGTCCTCCTTGCTTCTCTGGGGGGAAGTGCAAGTAGGTCAGTCAGCATATACAGCTATCATCTTGTATTGTGTATCTTGTTTATCTACACATTTCCCCATGAAGCTTCCACTGCTATGGTGGAAGGTTCCATGGGTGAGGGTTTTTTGTCTGGTGCCCTTGGTTATCCAATCATGCTGAACTGGAGAGACATGGCCAGACCAGCAATCCTCAATCTTGAGTATTTCTCTTTTTGGGAACCCTTGGCAGGCTTGGATCATAACTTCTCCAAGCACAGCCTGTACACTGTGCTGGGTCCCCTGGGCCTTGACCTTGATCACCTCCGGATAGGCCTGAATCACTCTAGACTCCCTCAAGGCCGAAGTTTGGGGTCTCTATCAAACAAATCCGGGGCCCTGTAGCACTTGTGGGTCGTGTGAGGATCACATGTTATGAAGCCTGAATCGGAGCCTTTGCAGCACCCCACAGGTTCCCACATGTGGTCACATCTTCCCACTGTTGCTCTGGTAGCCGCGGTATCAACATATTGGTTGCAGAAAGTAAACCTAGCATTACCGCTACATTCAATCCCCGTCTTGGCCACCACGAGTTTCCTTGCTGTGGGTCTGGCTGCCCTAAGGCCTTGCCAGACTATCTCATAGCATTGGACCCCCGACGCAATGTCCAGGTGTGTAACTTTCCCATTTCAGAACACCATTTGGTTTTTCATCATAATTTTTACCAACCCATTGTACTCCTCTACAGTCAATGGACAGCAGAAATCAGTATCTAGGTCTTATCATTGCCATCTTGGGTGTGTCTCTTTCTAAGTTGAAGTTGAGTAATATGCACTGGGTATTTATAACCCTTTAGTACCACTAGGTTGTTAGGTAGCTGAAATTGAACTACCCCTGCTCCCTGAAGCTTTGATTTATCTCCTGCTTCAGTCATTGTGTAATCCGAATATATCCAGACCTCGTCTCCAACCTGAAAGACACAAAGACGTTTTGGTTTATAACCTGGAAAATATTGTCTGGATGCCTTGGCTTTCCAGCAGTTCCCTAACCGTTTCATTTTTTAAATGAGATGTGGACTCCATTCTGTTTTAGGACTAGAGTCATCTGCGGACAATCCATCTGATCCAAAGAGACCCCACTTTTCCTACACTGTTCTAGGTACTGTGTATCACTCTGTCCCTCTTTCCGGCTGGGTATTATATCAAGCAGACTAATCTGCCCCAGTGGAAATACTGGATCCTCTTCAGGTTCCACGAGGCCGTGAGAAAGTAGGCTAAGCCACTGGCTTCCCGTATGTCTGTGTCCAGACCCCGAGGAAGCAGTAGGCCAGCCGCCACTTGTCCTCCTTGCCTCTTCGTGGAAGTTCCTAAAGGTCTCAACCTCATCCCGATTTTCATCGGGATATTTCTGGCCATTCCACCGGGGGTTGCTACTCCTTCGGGGCGGTTTCGGGGGTTCCCAGTCCCCTGATCCCCTTGGGGAATCTGGGTCTGGGTCACCTCCACCTCCTCTGGAACCTCCCGCAGAACTGGCCGGTACATTCCTGTACTGCCTTTCTACAGACCTATCTCTACGAATACATCCTTCTCTGTAAAAATCATATCCTTGTTCAAGATATGAACTTTTCCAGGGCCTTCCGATTCTTTGCATTGCCAGAACCTCAGGGCCTGTCATGGACTTTTCTATACATCTTTTTTCCCAGTCCAGTGGGATTGTACCAACCTTCACCGGTCCGGTATGTAGGTGCGCTACATGGATATTGGTAAGGGTTATACAGTCTATCTGGTATTGGTTTGACTGACCTCCCCAGTCTGCCCCTTGGGGCGTTCTCGGGAATTGGTGGGTCAACAATGGTTACTGATTTTTTCATCTGATGCCTTCCAGGGGGTATCATTGTTTGAAGACCCTTCGGTTGGCTTCCAGATGCAGCAAGATTCCCCCTAGGTTCTGCCGTGGGAGAAGCAGGGACTGGTACCTGTCGCTTCAGTTTGCTCACCCCTTCGCATCTGGTCCCGACTCCCGCTACCCAACCTTTCCCTAGAGGTACTTCTGAATGCCGGTGAAGGCAGGTAATAATCACTTTCACTGTCTGATTCATCTACTACAGACCTATTGGTCTTATGAGTACGTTTCCTATGCCCCACGGGGGGAGACTCCTCATCACATTATACAACCCCAAATCAGAAAAAGTTGGGACAGTATGGAAAACACAAATAAAAAAAGAAAGTAGTGATTTCTAAATGTACTTTGACTTGTATTTCATTGCAGACAATACAACAGCACATAATTTATTGTGTTCCTCGTGATTTTTATTGTATTTATTTTTAAAAATCCTATTTTGGTTCTTGCAACACATTTAAAAAAAAGTTGGAACAGTATGGCAACACTTTGTAATGTTGCCATTCCTTTTCACAACACTTAAAAGACGTTTAGGGACTGAAGACACCAAGTGATGAAGTGTTTCAGGTGTAATTTTGTCATATTCTTGCTGCAAACAAGTCTTAAGGTGAGCAACAGTATGGGGTCTTCGTTGTCGCATTTTGCGCTTCAAAATGCGCCACACATTCTCTATTGGAGACAGGTCGGGACTGCAGGCAGGCCAGTCAAGTACACGTATCCTCTTCCTCCGCAGCAAGGACTTTGTAATGTGTGCAGAATGTGGTTTTGCATTATCTTGTTGAAATATGCATGGATGTCCCTGGAAAAGATGTCTTCTTGAAGGCAGCATATTGTGCTCCAAAATCTCTATGTACTTTTCAGCATTAATGGTGCCATCACAGAAGTGCAAGTTACCTTTGCCAAGGGCACTGACACAACCCCATACCATGACAGACCCTGGCTTTTGGACTTGTTGCTGGTAACAGTCTGGATGATCCTTTTCTTCTTTGGTCCGGAGCACACGGCGTCCATTTCTCCCAAAAAATACCTGAAATACTGATTCATCTGACCACAGTACACGTTTCCACTGTGTGATGGTCCATCCCAGATGCCTCCGAGCCCAGAGAAGTCGACGGCGCTTCTGGACACTGTTAACATAGGGCTTCCTTTTGGCAAAGTACAGTTTTAACTGGCATTTGTGGCTGTAACTACGTATTGTGGTACTTGACAAAGGTTTGCCAAAGTAGTCCTGAGCCCATTTGGTGATATCGCTTATAGATGAATGACGATTCTTGATGCAGTGCCGCCTGAGGGCTCGGAGATCACGGTTGTTCAGCTTAGGCTTGCGCCCTTGTCCTTTACGCACTGAAATTTCTCCACATTCCATGTTATGCACTGTTGAAGGTGAAATAAGCAAATGTCTTCCTATCTTTCTTTGAGGAACATTGTTTTTAAACATTTCAATTATTTTCTCACGTATTTGTTGGTAAAGTGGCAATCCTCGGCCCATCTTTGCTCCTAAAGGACTAGACCTTTCTTGGATGCTGCTTTTGTACCAAATCATAATTACAATCACCTGTTGACATCACCTGTTTCAAATCACATCATTATTTAACCAATTTACCTGATTACTAGCCCTATATTGCTCCTGTCCCAACCTTTTTTGGAATGTGTTGCAGGTCTGAATGACAGGAAAGGATGTATATTTACAAATGAAATTAAGTTGACCAGACAAAACATGAAATATTTTGTGTTCACATTGTCTGCAATGAAATACAAGGAAAATACAAGGAAATACAAGGAGCGCAATGCTCTAGTGGGACAATAAGGTACTATGAGCTCTTTAAGATATAATGGCGCTTGACCGTTTAGAGCTTTGTAGGTCAGGAGAAGGATTTTAAATTCAATTCTGAATTTTACAGGAAGCCAATGCAGAGAAGCTAATACAGGTGAAATATGATCTCTTTTCTTAGTTCTTGTCAGAACACGTGCTGCAGCGTTCTGGATCAGCTGGAGAGTCTTAAGGGTTTTATTTGAGCATCCTGATAATAAGGAATTACAGTATTCCAGCCTGGAAGTAACAAATGCATGGACTAGTTTTTCAGCATCGTTCTGAGACAGGATGTTCCTAATTTTGGCAACGTTACGAAGGTGAAAAAAGGCTGTTCTTGAGGTTTGTTTTAAGTGGGCGTTAAAGGATAGATCCTGATCAAAAATAATTCCTAGATTTCTGACAGTAGTGCTAGAGGCCAGGGCAATACCATCCAGAGTAACTCTATCTTTGGATAATGAGGTTCGGAGGTGTTTAGGGCCCAGCACAATCACCTCAGTTTTGTCTGAGTTTAACATCAGAAAATTGTAGGTCATCCATGCTTTTATATCTTTGATGCATGCTTGGAGTTTAGTTTACTGACTGGTTTCGTCTGACTTAACTGATAGGTATAGTTGGGTGTCATCCGCATAACAATTAGAGTTGAGCTGGATACTCGGCTGAAACGAGTATCCGGTACGGATAAAGCACTTTTGCCGAATACGAGTATTATACGAGTAATATGAGTCAATATCTGTGCTCAGATTGAATAAAAATCCTCATTGGGTAGCTGACTGTGTCTGCGTTCGGTGATAGGCTAGTAGTCACAGCGCCCCTCCCCTACACACGCTCTGCTCACTCACTCATAGAACACTGATAAGAGAACAGCTCTCTCTCTGTCTCTCCCTCAGTCACTCAGGTTCGCAGGTCTTTTCCGTTAACGTTTAGGGTCTCTTCAGCTTCAGGTTTATTTTTTACTTCGGTTTGTAGTACTTACTTATTAACCAGTAGAGTTCTGGTAAATGTGCGGTTTGTAGACGAAGTGCTTGGTAGAATGCGACTCGCATTGCGTCTCTGCCTGTCAGAGATTTGCTTTTCTTTTTTAAACTGTCAGCTGGCTCTAACCAGTTTTTTTTACTTCATGCACTGAGTGTCTGACACTTTCTTGCTGTATTTTATAAGTCAATGCAGATCTGAAAAACAGCGTTGGACAATTTGATCCGTAGAACACAGTCCCCCCGCCCCCTCTCTCTCTGTATCTCTCTTACTCACTCACAGACACACACACTCTCTCTCTCTCTCTCTCTCTCTCTCTCTCTCTCTCTCTCTCACACTCACACACACACACACACACACACACATACCTGGTGTGGAAATAAAAACTAAAAAAAATAAATCACACTGATCATAAAAAATTAAGTTAAAAAAAGAAAGTTATGTTGAGTATGAAAACTCTTGTTCATTACATTTTACTTCATAACTGCAACCGCATGTGTTGTATTCATTGTTGCAAAACTTGTTCTGTATATAGTTGTAGTTGTTTATTGTGATCAAAACCATTGATCTGAAGCTCAATGCTGATGCTGTCATGTAAATAGTTTTCTAATCAGCAATAAATATAACAATTTCTGATCAACCCATATCAATTGCGTGCTTAAAATAACATTCTGGTTAAAGCCCCGCCCATTTCAAGACAAACCGACCACTTCCTGGTTAAATCCCGCTCACTTCCGGGTTAGGCCCCGCCCATTCCGAGTACAGATACAGATACGGATAATTCATATGGTTAACAGATACAGATAATGCTGTACTCGCTCATCCCTAATAACAATGAAAGTTAATTGAATGTTTCCTAATAATATTGCCTAGGGGAAGCATATATAAGGAGAATAGAATAAGTCCAAGCACTAAGCCTTGTGGAACGCCATGGTTAACTTTAGAGTACCTGGAGGATTTATCATTAATATTAACAAATTGAGATCGATCAGAGAAACAGGACTTAAACCATTTTAGTGCGATTCCTCTAATGCCAAATAAATGTTCCAGTCTCTGTAACAGGATGGTATGGCCAATAGTGTCAAAGGCAGCACTAAGATCTAGTAAGACAAGTATGGAGACAAGTCCTTTGTCTCTTTTTTCAGAAGAGCTATCACAGCTACTTTAAATGACTGCGGTACATAACCTGTTAGTAAAGATATATTAATCATATCTAGTAATTAAGTATTAACCATTGGTAGCACTTCTTTAAGTAGCTTCGTTGGGATGGGGTCTAAGAGACAGGTAGATGGCTTAGCTGAAGAGACCTTTAACATTAATTGTTGAAGGTTTATAGGGTAAAAGCAGTCTAAGTATATGCCAGGTCTTGTCGTTCTTTCTAGCAGTCCTGTGTTAAAAGGTGAACCGTTAGAAGTAGAGAGAATAGAGTCTAACACTTCTTTAAGTCTATTAGTGAAAACTAGTGCAAAAACGTTGTAATCATTATTTAAGAGAGTGATAGGACGCCAATTCTCTAGAGAGTTTCTGTCCTTTTCTGGTTTCGGAATCAATGTGATGACACCCTGCGTCATTGTTGTTGGAAGAGTTTCTTTCTCTAAGCTCTCTGAGAAAACTTTTACCAGAAAAAGAGTTAGTAATTCATCAAACATTTTGTACAATTCAGCAGTTATACCATCACGCCCTGGGCTCTTGTTGTTTGTTGTTTGTTGTTGTTATACTTCTACAATGGCTAACAGAGTCCATAAATGATTTAGTTGTTACCTCGCAGTAATTAGAGGTGTATAGATTGTTATAGAAATTATAGAAAATAAATACGTAGATAACCTTGGGTGAGTTTGTAAATACAGTAGGTAAACCCTTTGAAAATACGTTTTATTTTGTTTGTGAATTAGACACTTTTATTTTATTTTTTAGATTATTATTATTTTAAATCATATTTGTTTACGGTAGAACTTGGCTGATATTATTTTTTTCTCTCCTTTTTTTGGTATCCCTGAGATGAATAATCCAACCAGAGGTAGAGCAGATGACATTAAAAGTAATAACCACTGTAAATCTGTTATACAAGCCTGCTCTTACCTTAGTTAAGACTCACTTGTGCAAGCCTAAGCATATAGAGCAGCTCAGAGGCCTCGCTTATGTCATTCACTGTGATCCTTTTACCATCAATATGTGCGAAATGTCCTGAAGCCCGCTTTCTTCCTGTTGAGGGTAGATGTGATGAATGGTCGTGAGCAGTTGTAAACACTCAGGATGAGTCAGAGATGGTGTTGAAAAGATGGGATTTTTATTATATTTCCCAATTAATGCTCCATATGGCAAGTGTAATAATTAACACACAAACAAATATATATATATATATATATATATATATATATATATATATATATATATATATATATATATATATATATATACCTTCACAAAAACAAAATAAATTGACATGAGAGTCAAAAAATGGTTAAATTATACAATGACGTTTTTCACCACGCAGAGCAATCAACAGACTTACGTCCTCCCTCAACAAGCTCTCACGAGCAACTGAATCTCAGAGTCTATAAAGACCTGAAGCGCACCACTAGAATTGGAACATACCAACAAACAAGTATAATACAGGGGTGGGTCAGGTATACAATAAAAGCTCAAAACAGCCACAATTAATGAATCTAATAAGCCAGAAATGTACGGATTATTATTTTTATTATTATTATTAATTAACTAACCAAACTCCGGATCACTTCCTGTTACCCCGGAAGTCATAACATCATTTAAACCCGCCGTGCCCGGCCACCTTTTCTTTATACACAAAACGAGCAGACGCTGGTGAGCCACAAAGACTATCTGTTACCTTTTAACTAAATAAACAGACCTGTAGTTAACAAAAACAAATGTGTTGCGTGATTATTATAAACTGTGATGTTTGTGTAGAAGTGAATTGTATGGTTTTAAAACAGAGAATGATGTATTGATGGTTGTAGCTATAGCTTATAAATCACCGCAGGATTAGATGTTAAAAGTGTGCACAATAACGCTACGGGATAACTGAGGAGGATTTGATTAATGGCTGGGTTAACAGATGATTTGGCAACAGAGATAATTAACAGAACAGATAACACACTAAACAACGCTATACAGGCAACCTCTTCACTCAGTCTTTGAGAGCTACAATATGTAGCGCATCGTTACCGTGACGGCAGCCATGTGCCCCGTCACACTTTTTGTCACACAGTTTTATCTGGAGAAATCCAGATTTGGCATCCAGGACAGAGAATACCTTGGCGCCTGGCATGGAGGACACAACTTCCTCAACTGTGTTCATGGGGTAGTGCTCTCTTCTGATTACCTTGTTAAGATCACTGAGATCTATGCAAATCCTCACGTTCCCTCCACGTGTGACAGCGACCATGGAGCTCACCCATTCAGTGGGCTTTTCAACTTTGGCGATGTAGCCGTTTCTTTCCATTTCCTTTAGTTTCTCTATTATCTTTTCTTTTAGCGCAGCTGGTTGTCTGTGCACATATGCACAATACCTTTAGCATTTGGGTCTATTTTTATAGTGTATTCTCCTGGCAGCGTCCCTGTAGTACGTACCAGTTCCGGAAAATCACTTAGACCTTCTGGGACAGTCTCAGCGGGTGTGCTGTCCTTAGCCAGATTGCTTTTGTGGTTTTGAGAAGTCTTTTGCAGGGAGTCAAGCCTGACTATCAGACCTAAAGCTTCTGCTGCGGTTCCACTTCGCACACTTTCTTGAGCAATGTTCACAATCTCAAATTCAGCAGCAGCCTCACGGTTTTTATAGTGAACTGTTAAATCCACTGCAGCAACAGGTTTAAGCTGGTGGTTGGAGTAGGTGGTGTTTTGGAGCATTTTAGCTCACCTGTGTGGAAGAGTCTCTGATAACTGTCCAGCGTCAACATGTTGCGTTTTGCACCTGTGTCTTTCCTGAATGTTAACGGCTGTGGCAGTATGGTGACACACACTGTCCACTTGTCATCCATTAACGAGTCTGCAACAACTTGGTTGACATTGATGCTCAGAATTTCCTCATCTGTCAGGCTTATTACAGTAGGAACATGTTGAGCCTTTAGCAGGACACTTGCCTTTGTTCCACTTGTGATCTGACTGCTTGCCACAGCTCGTACAGTTAGCCGTAAATTTCTGCTGCGCTAGCTTGGGACGATCTGGATCTTGTGTGCTTTTATTGTAGTTGAGCTTCTTGGGCTTAGCTGACACGGCAGACACTTGTGAGCATTCTGCACCATCTCTGACTATTTCCATTTGTTTCTGCAACATTTCATACTGTTGTGGAATTTCCAAGGCTTTGGCTAGCGTCAGATCCTCACCTCTGTCCAGCAGCCTTTCCTGCACTCTTTTTTCACGCACTCTGGTGATGATAGCGTCGATCAGTACGTCGTCCGGTTCAGCGTATTCACAGTCCATAAGAAGCAGCTTCAAGTCCTTCACGAAGTGGTCAAAACTCTCACTTGCACCTCCTCTTATTTTTCCTTGGTCTGATGTAGCTTTCAAACTTATCCAATACTTCAATAGGATCTTCTTTCTCACCATCCGCCCACTCTAGTGTTTTGTAGACTTCTCTGCCTTGTTCTCCTATCCACGTGCCGAGCCAGCCCGCCTTCTGCTTAGCTTCTAGCCCCGACAGCGGTCCATCAAAGATGAATGTGGCGTTACTTCTAAATCTGTCAAACTCTTTATATAAGTCAGCGGCATCCCAGTCAATCCTCGGGTGTTCAAACTGCGGAGTAGCCATAGCTACACTTTAAAAGTCTGTGCTTGACAGAATTCTGACACCATGTAATGTACCGTGACTCAATAATGGAGACGTTGTGAACTTAACGCTGTGTTGCTTTATTCTGGTCCGCTTTTTGCAAACTCACAGTCAACGACAAAACTCACCCAGCGAGGTACGGTGGCTCCGAATGGACACTAAGAGTAAAACTAAAGCCACATTTCTGGTCAGCGCCCCTGGCGACACAACAATACATTACAAACCATAGTGATTTTCCCCTCCCCTAAAAAGTAGCTCTTGAATAAATGGGTAAGTTTTGATGCTCTGTGGGGACCATTGTGTTTGTGCCACAGAGCTGGTTTTCTAGAAGTATATTGATGCACTTCTGCATATTCAGCAGAGACAGACTGATGTCACCTGCTTCACATACATGGCTCACTAATGCCTTTTTCCTTCCGGCACGCTCACTTCCCGCTAAATCCACCATACACAGTTGACTTACATATACCTCATTGTTATCCTGGGTCTGAGCCAAGTCAACAATAAGCACACAGTGGGATCTACTGGACTCTTTGTTCAGGCAGGTGGCAGCAACTTTCCTCTTCTTCTGACCTCTTGAGGATACTTTTAACGCGGCCTCAACAGACTGGACCCTGACCCGCATAGAACCATCCAAATAGCCTGCATCTTGTGGTTGTAACCCTCTGAGGATTCTAAATCGAGGTTTTGCGCCTTCGGATTTTCCTCCAAGAGGTCATAAAAGTGCTTGTTGTAGATCTCAATGTATGAGATTGAGATGATGCACACTTTTGAAGATCGTCTCTAATGAGTTCTGTATAACACCCAGTGGCAGTTTGTGGCACGGGCGAACCGGGCAGCAAAATTACGAATCCCACTATGGCCACGCCATGTCCCGCCCTACGAAGCAGCTTGATTGGTTGGGGTTAGGCATTGACCTCGAGTGGTTAAGGTTAGGATAGCGGATTGGTCAGGGAATAGGACCTGAACAAATGGGGTTACATTACCTTGGACGCCTGACCAATAGTAGTGATTGAAGGGCGGGTCTTGGCATGGCAATAGTGGGATTCATAATTTTGGGGCAGCATTTTTTCATGTCACATGGGGGGCGGCACGAAGCGGTTTTCTGTTATCTATCATTTCACTGTGTGGGGAATTGGCAGATCAGGGCCCCCAGCAGGGAGGTCAGCACCCCCTACTTTCACAACTAAATGGACTAGTCTGTAACAGTGATAAACAAAAGATAAACACAAAATGACAGGAGAACTGGGAAGTACACAGAGACGGAACAAGACCATGGATGTATTAAGAGAACTGGATACAGTGTTCGGCGGGAAGCCCCGTACATTCCAATGAGAGTGCTCAAAAGCGCATAAAGCAAACATGGAGCTTGGATTTCTTGCATTCTTGGCCCATGACGTCTCGATGGACACGCGCACTAGCAACAATTTGTTTGTGTTGTCTTAGCAACCGGTAGCAACATGCTCGTTCGTGAGCTTCTCTCTCTGTCTCTTAGAAGTGGCAAACTCATGAACTCGCCGTTTTTATTGTCTAAAACATTCACTAACGTTAAACATTGTGTTTTCGTTGTTCCTGATCGTTTACATGCCTAGCTAAATAAACAATACATGTATTTAGCTAGACAACCAAGGAGATTTAATAATTATGTTGTGCTACTACCTAGCTAGCTACTAGCTAACTAGCGCTAGCAGTTAGCCTGCAGTTTCATGAACAAAGCTCATCCATGACTTCATCCTTCATCCACGTTACAAGCTTTACAGCATACAACCCTCGGATGTATTATAAGAGAGAACCAAGGCAATGTAATCACTAGCTATGTCTGTAGTAACGTTGTGTAGGCATATAGCTAGCTACCCCTGATGTTAGCAACTAGATAGCTAGCCGATAGCCCCGCCAGTTTGGGAAACGCTAATGACGTTACATCCACGTAACGGGCTTTACAGCATACATACATCCCTCGGATGTATCATAACTTCATAAGATAATACCATGGACGTATTAATATAACACATGGTAAATTACAACCATTAGCTATATCCATTATTACAGCTAGCTACATGACCTCGGGAGAATAGTCATGTGAGCGGGCGGACGCAGTCCCGCAGGTCTGCTCGGGTCCATTATGCACGTTCATCATTTCTAATTTAATAATTCTGTATTCGCTACTAGTGAATGTTAAAAATGTTAAAAAGTGACGTTTTAAACAAGGACCCTTTAAGTGTTCGGGCTGGTAAGTTTATATACCCGAAACAAATTATCCGCTGAAATATATACGTTTCTGTCGCCATGCAAAGTCTATGTGAAAATTCTTTCTGGGCCATGGAGTGCAGTACCACCCCTATCCGCTAATCCCATGGTGGCTTTTAGACATGGCGCTCTTCCTGGGGGCTTGAACAAGACATAAAGAAGAGCATAAACCTTTCTTTTATGTCAATGGTCTAAACGCGAAAATGAAAGAAAGTTACCCAAGCGGCTCAAATAAAAGAAAAAGTAGTAGCAGTAGCAGGACCTTCATCAGCTCCCGTGGCCAATAATAGTGGTGTCAGTGTCAGCAGTAGTGGCACAGTGAGGAGGAGACTCAGGAGGAGAGGGACTGAGATGAGAGAGTGAGGGACAACCTGCGGTAAGCAGAACTCCCCTTAAAACACTTTGCCCCTTGATAAAACTGAGTGGTGGACAAACTGTTGATAACACTACAACAATAAAAGAAGTAGGCATGCTTTACTGTATGATTGCATTAGTAGCCTAGATAAACGTTGCACATCATGCAAACTTTCTTAACGAGAATTGTAGCTTTTCTGTCTGCATTGGCAGACAAAAACTCACGATGGACCTCTTCAAATTATATATATATATATATATATATACGTGTATATATATAGAGCTTGTTGTATGATTCATTAGGAGTATATTGTTTTATTGTATTAATAACTGCCACTTTGTTGAAGTATTTAATGTGTCAACTCTCACTGATTCTTGCTTAGGCTACTCATTACATGGCGTTAGTAGTTTTAAGGAGTAGGAGTTGGTATACATATTCAGGGGAGCGCAAGGTACAGACGGGTACAGCTTTATCAATACTAGTTTAACAGTTGTACAGTTTTATTCTTATTATTTTATACTTGTATATATTTTAAATGATTTGTTCTTATATTCTATCCTATTATTATTTCATGTATATTGTATCCTATTATTTAATTAATATTCTGTATGTGTGCTGTGTGTCTGATATTGTGCTGCTACCAGAAAAAATATTCACACATGCTGCTGCAGGCAAAGCTTAGCTCGTTTGCTCAGCAAGCAAGCAACATGTCGGTAAAGGATATTTGCTGTTTGTGTAACGAGAATTTAGGAATAAAAGGCACCATTTCAGGTTCCCGGTCCATATTCCAAAAGAAGGATCCAAGAGCGTCTAACAGAATTAGGGCTACCGTTGTCTGACAATATTTGTTGTTTTTCAATTAATTTATTGACAGCATTTGCAGTTACAAACAACACATACAAGTATACACACACACAACTACAAAATAAATACATAAACAAATCATATCCCAGGGAGTTTTGCAAAGTCCAGCAAGGTTAATCAACAAACAGTCCAAATCATAGCATCACGTACAGTAAGAAGAGTTCAAAATCATTCAGTCACATGATGTCACAAGTGTTGAAAATATCTGCACAGTCTTCAGAGCTTTACAGTTCTTTGAATATCTTATGAGTCCAAATATTCATTGACTTCACTCTCAAACACAGGAAAGAAAGGTTTAGAGCCCCTGAACTTACATTTATGGATGTGATATTTAGCGAGTATAAATCAAAGATTAATAATGAAATATTTCCCTTCCTTGTCCATCTTAAGCTCGACCACACCAAAGAAAACATCCTTAAAACAAAATGAGAAGTCCGTAACGAAATAGGTTTGGATAAATTCAAGGACATCTGACCAAAATCTTTCTGTGTAGGAACATTTCCAAAATAAATGGGAAACATCTTCATCTGACATTTTACAGAAAGAGCATTTAGGCTCAATATCTGGTTTATACCGCTTAAGCACATTTGCTGGGTAGAATCTGTGAATTAATTTAAACGTTACTTCTCTCACTTTATTAGCATATATTTGAAGGGCAAAGACCGAACATTTTTCCAAGGGACATTCTCTATTAAACTGTTCCAATATGGGATTATATAAGGAATGGTAACAATATCTTTTTGGTATAAAGTCCTAATTGTTTAATTTTTAGTCTGGCGTGCCGCAGAAAAGCCAAAACTCCCCACAGCAGTATCAGATAAATCCATATTGTGAGTCAGTGGCCATGGGAAATGAATGCCTCCCAGCAGCATTCTGATTCCAGAAGGAATTGCATCAAAGACAATTGCATACCCCTTAACCGAAACAGGAATTTGAAATTTCCGCAAAAAATCTGAATAACTGTACAGTCTGCCATTTGTGTCATAGAGTTGGCCAACAAGTAAAATATTATTCCTGTACCAGTTTTCAAAAAATAAAGATTTATTTTTGAAGAGAATGTCCTTATTATGCCAAATGTAATATCGGTGAGGTGAGAAGTTATGTTTAAATAAGAGAGACCAAGCCAAAAGCATGTGTTTATGAAAATTGCACATTTTGCTAATAGCTATTATAATAATAACAGAAAATTCAGGCCACCGATTTTAGAGAAAATGTAGTATGGAAAAAAATTCCATAGTGATGCTGGATTATTAATGAATTGTCTGAGCCAGTTCATTTTGAAGGTGTTGCTTAAAGTTGTGAAGTCCAGAAAATGTAAGCCACACACTGATCTGTGTTCATTATTACAGACTTTTTGACAAAGTGAGTTTTGGTTTTTCCACACAAACCGTAATGGCAAACTCGGTGATCTCCACATACCCATTGGTGACTGTGTGACGTCGCACGCGTCGGGTTCTGTCCAGTCTATGTCGGCTACAATAGTGCGTCACGCTGATCTCGTCCAATGAGCGAGCTACGTGTATCACGTTGAGGCATGACGCGGAGGGTTCACAGGTCAGGGGTTGCCAACGAAAGAGGAAGATGGCGGCAGGCAAAGTGCACTGTAGGCAACGATGAAACAGGTTTAGGAGGCAGATAATACTGAAGAGTGAACGCCTGTCTTGCACATTCTGACCACTGTCATTACGACTTCACTCACAAGGATTTCGGACACTAATGGCGCTGCTGTACAGCTCGTTATGGCGGCTCTTGCTGGTTCTGGTCCACATCAACAGAGCGCTCGTCTCCTGGTTTCGTGTCCGGCTTCGGAGCTGGAAGGGTCGGCTGTGGGAGCGGGTGGTGGCCGCTCTGCTGCTGCCTGTAGCCCTGGCTGGGTTCCCGGACCATCAGAAGAAGTTAATTCAGAACCCTAATGCTAACCCTAACCCAGGAAACCGCACCGCTGGTCGTCGGTCCCGGTGGCTGTCTGACGGCAGGTCTCTGGAGAAACTGCCGGTCCACATCGGCCTATTGGTAGCGGAAGAAGAGCCCAGCTATACTGACATAGCAAACCTGGTGGTCTGGTGTATGGCTGTTGGTATATCATATGTCAGCGTCTATGATCATCACGGTAAACACTTTAACCTTTACTATCCAGCTCTTTTCGGGGGTCTCTGCTGGTTAATCCATAACGTTATTTAATTCAACTTTCCACAATTTCTTAACTGCTGCTAACTAAGTCAACGTTAACGTTAATCTCTCACTCTCCATTCCCCAAATTCAAAATCCATGCTTTTTTGGACTGTCCTGGTGTTTTTATTTAAATGCGGCTCTCTTGACAGTGTTAATATGCAAAAGTGTGACTAACTGCGATTTAATGAGGTTCCCTGTCACTGAACAAACTACAGTAATGTCTAAGATTCTTCTAGACATTACTGTAGTTTGTTCAGTGACAGCGTTCTCTTATGATATTTATGTCATCATTTTAAGGCACCCTCTGTGTTTGATTTGATAAGTTGGTTTGACTTTCATAGTGTTTCATAACGCAACCGACCATCATTTAAACCTCCCTTCCCCCGTCTTATGTCATATGACAGTAGAGGTTATATTGGTTTGTTCCACATCATGCGCCTTAGTTTTAAAGTGAAACAGAGACTACACTCATGTTTAAGTCTCTGAGAAAAAAAACTGAACTTAGACTTTATATTATTAGGCCTAGCCTGTAGAAAATCTAATAGCCCTACTTATAATTTGGGTCAACATTATTTTCCATGGACCAGTGTGACTTATTCCATCCTCTTCTAGAGGCTCATATTAGATGTAAGGCCATGATCCCAGTTTAGAACTCAGACTGTTCACAAGCTGTGTTTTTAAACTGGGATCCATTAGCTGCGCTCAAACAGAATAAAAATTCCCCAATAGACCCCTCCAACATAATAAAGTGATTCATCCCAAAAGAAACTTTATCCTGCTTCAAAATCCAGAGTTTTTTGACTAAATGAAATTGGTCATGTAAACCCCTGCTTTATTGAATGATGCTGAGATCTAACAGTGGCTGATGGTCAGCAAGGATGTATGAAATTACTGTTTGTAATCTCGGCGCTACTGGCTTTATTACTTAATCTATATCCTCTCTTCTGCATGCTTACTAGGGGTGGGAGGGAAAATCAATACAGCGATATTTTCCATGGCAATACTGTATCAATACACAGACACCAAGTATCAATCTATTATTATATATGTGTCGGTCAGTTTGTCTGCTTGACAATCCCATTTTTCAGCAATAAAATTGAAATGAGATGAACAAACAGAGAAATGTATCTTTTTAGATAAAACACATGTCGACAAAGTTTCCTTTTGGGGACATAATTTGAATTTGAAGTTGGAAAAAAGGTAATAAATTGCAATATATTGCAGAATATTGCAATATTTTTAAAATCGCAATAATATTGTATCGTGACATAAGTATCGTGATGATATCGTATCGTGAGGCCTCTGCTGATTCCCACCCCTAATGCTCACCCCTTTGAATGACGTAAAATGCTCCTTTGTAGCATTGCCATGTCTTCTTTTTCCCAAGTGATGCATCTCTGTCAGGGGAGCCATCTTTCAATATGTGATACTGTCATTAAGTACTGGAGACTTGGAGTCGGTGTTGCACAGAGCTCTTCTTATGGTTTTTGGATAAACAGAACACCTGATCATTTGATTTAGCACTTAACGTACTTTTCTTGGAACTGTTACTTATATTGTTGTTTCATTATGAAGGAAAGAAAAATCTAACCACAGAGTCAGAGCTGCAATGTTTCATCCTCCTCTTGTAGCCTCCTCAGGGCTCGAGAGTGCGACCAATTTGGTCGCACATGCACCCAAATTTTGTAAGGGTGCGACTAACATTTTTCCTAGGTCGCACCGGTGCACCTAACGTCCCCTCTCGCTGCGTTACATGACCCATCCGCGCAGCCCCGCCCCCATTTACACACACACGGCCACCGTGCAACACGGAGAGACACGGCATCGGTTTACACTGCGACATTTGTCTACAGTTTTAATTGTTATTAACACAGCTGTATATCGTTAAGCATGAGAGGGAAACCTGTATTTGTACCAGTGTTTCCGCTGGTAACTGTGTTACTGTGGCCGCCGCACGGCGGAAAACACAGACAAAGTTATTGAGTGCAACTAACTTCAGACGGAGCCTGCTGGACCTGGGCGAGAGACGTGGCCAGAATATCATAGTTAATAAAAATGCAGCGCAGTGACGATACAGACATTTCATACACAAGACGTGTGTAACGCCGCTGACCCGCCAAAGCGCATTCGACCCGTGCTGGACCCGTTCATAATGAGTCAGCCGTCACTCTGTGTAGCATACGCTTCCGTCTCTTTCTTTCTTTCTCTCTCTCTCTCTCTCTCTCTCTCTCTCTCTCTCTCTCTCTCTCTCTCTCTCTCTCTCTGTCTTTCTCTTTCTTTCTCTCTCAATTTTGATAGGAAAGCTGAAGAAATGAAAGGGGAGAGAGACGCAGGTCAGACCTAACCCGGCCCGCTGGGTCGAGGAGTAAATGTCTATATAAACCGACTGAGCTATCCGGGCGCCCTCTTTCTCTTTTAATCAGTCAGTTATTGTTGTTGATAACAAGTGAAGGAGCTTTCTCAGAGATATATATTTTTTAGATATATCCTAGGTTATTTCAGATAATCTTCATTTACATGTGTTGCAGCTGTATATTTTCAAACTGAGAAGTAAACCAGCTGTCTTTGCATTTTATTTTAATCACAACCGGAACATTTAGCCCACTTAGTCCACAGAGATATGATTTTTAGTCCTGGACTAGTGGAAAATCTGATAAGAATCAGTGAATCACTTTTTTTTTGTTAATGTTTATTTTTATATGCAGTATGATTGTCCTTCAACTAAAAAGTATTTACCTACACCTTATTCTTGTTTAAAATCATTTACATAATATATATGAATGTATATGGAGCGTAATAAAAAGGTAACCTTGAAATTGTGGCGTTAGCGCTGTGAGGAAAAATTTGGGTGCACCTAAATTTTGTGCTGGTGCACCTAAATAAAAAGGTTAGGCGCACCAGTGCAACCAAGGCAAAAAGTTAGTGTGGAGCCCTGCTCCTTTCTCCTCCAGCATCTTAGTGAAATGAATAAAAATGTCTTTTTGTTTTATTCTGGATTGAACGATGTACTCATCATCCTCATCTGTATCTTCACTCAGGTATTTTTCGGAAGAATAACTCCCGCCTGATGGAGGAGATAGTAAGGCAGCAGCAGGACTTGCTGGGTGCAGACGGATCCAAATACAATGTGGAGTTCCTTAGCAATGGCAGTGATAACCACCAGCACCATGGTAAGGACTGTTTTTAGTCAGTATGTTACATACACTTAAGTATAATCGGGTCACAGTTGTCTTTCTTCACTAAACTGATTTCTTAATTGTCATGTACATGAGAAAGATGGTTTCCCTAATCTGGATTGGGGATTATGGAAACCTGGAGAACGCAGATTTTTCTGCCATGTATGCACGTAACCAGGTTTCTGATCAGCTTTTTACAAATATGCCTGGGCACGACAAAAGTCTGTAGACAGGGTAAGTAACAGTGGAGTGGCTAAGTAAAAGGAGAGCTCATTACATTAAGCGATGCATCCTTGTATTTAAAATAACTTGTTAGTCCGACTGCAACTAATTCCACCACTGAACATATGACTGTTTATCAAATTCAGACACGTGCTGTGAGGAAATGTTCTGCTCTCTGTCTGGCCTCTCACCACACAGTGCCCGCTTAAATTTGCCCGGATTAAACACGGTTAAAATGCTGACAGCTAACGCTAAACGGTGTAAAGTTTGACTGTATTTCACTCACTGTAGAAGATTCCGACACCTCTGCAGCCAACGTTGTCCGAAAAACACAGACGGAGACGGTGTGTTCAATGAAACTGGTAACCTACAGCCTCGTGGTGCATTCATAGTTATTGTAAAATACCATTTTCCCATCTGGTGGATGTTTTTGTCGTTCAATAGCAATTTATTAGTGAAATAACCCTATTCCTTCCTGAAGCACTTTTGAATTTCTTTTCTCAGCATATTAGGTCATATTGTTGATTGGTATGGTCATTATTTGAACAGTGAACATAATAATAAAACGAGTTTTTTAACTTTAATGTCACTAATGCTGATTATTCATTGATTCATTTGAATTGAAATATTTAAAATACTTTCACAGCAAAAATGATGTATGCGATTAATTTAGTTAATCACAGAGTATGTAATCAATTCGATTACATTTTTTAATCGATTGACAGCCCTAATTACAATGTGAAATAGTGAAAACGTCACGCACGAGCAGATCAGTTTCTTCTCCTGAAAATCTCTCCTTCCTGCTCAGCAAATCCTCCATCATAATAGCAATGCTCCAAGGTACAACCGCGCCTGGCTTTTAAAGGGAATGGGAGATGACACTCTTTTTTTGCCCAAAATACACCTTTGATTAAGTACAAGACGCACAGACCGTTTTTTCCACCATTAAACTAGGAATTAAACTCGTACACGCACCTGCGCCAGACGCTTAACGCCGTTTGCGTAGATCGTTAAAATAGGGCCCTTAATGTCAAATAAAATTGATTGATTGAGTTATAACCCTTCTGGGTTTGAATCCAGAAAAGTCAGAGGGATGCTACTCAGGGATGGAAATTAGCACCCGCCACCAGCCAAATGCGGGTGATTTTGTGTTGTGGCGGGTAAACTCGCTTCACCTACCGGCCACCGTGGCGGGTAAATAAAAATAGCATACTTTTTCACCCGGACACTTTAGAGGCGGCGCACCTTCAAACAAAATGTGCTGTTACATCGCAGCATCGCAGGCGTTAAGAGGTCCGCTGAGAAAACATCTCAGGAGGAGCCAGTGGACAAAGAGGCGAAAGTCAAAAAACGTTTTTTTTAAAGAACGATGGAGAAAAGCAGACAATGGGGAGTTCCGCGATTGGTTAGTTTACGACGAGACAAATCTGATAATGTACTGCTCTGTATGTCGTCAACACGCTTCGGAAGATGCCGAAACTAATAGTTTCATTGTTGGGACTAAAAACCTAAAACTGGAAGCCACGAATCGTCCAAATGCCACATCCAGGTAAAAAAGAGAGCACAGGGAGAAGCAGCCCCGGAGAATACGGCTGCCATGAAGGCACTTACCAGCCTGAAGACGGCCCAGTTGGATAAGATGAAAATACTGTTTAGGAGAAATTGTCCTGGGAGTGGGGAGGATGGGTGGAGGAATGTTAGTTTTTTGTTTAATCTGCCCTACTCATTTAATGAAATGTATATCAGTTCGTGGTTTGTGTATGTATAAGAGAGAAAGAGAAAGTGTCAGTGTTTCATTGAGACTTGAGATTAAATAAACTGCTTAAGTATTGTAGATCTTGTAGTATTAATTTTCACATGCAGTTACACATTGTCGGTTAAAAACAAGAAAGTGGCTGGTAAAAACATTGAGTGGCTGGTAGATTTTGAAATCCACCAGCCACAGTGGCCGGTGGACAAAAAATGTAATTTCCATCCCTGATGCTACTACTACAGTTAAGCTGTGGGTCCAAAATCAGCTTGTGGTTAGGGGAGAAATCTGATTACCTGACCTGCTGCATGTAAACACATTTACAGTAACGTGGTTACTACAGTTCAGGGACACCCTGATTACCCTCGTAACCTGGTTTCTCTGAGTAACCTGGTGACCTTAGTGCACTGAGTGACTAATGCAATAGTTGTGTCAATGTGGACATAAGTCATTTATTTCCTCACTCGCACTCCGCTACAGTGTAGATTGAGAATGATTGGAAGGAAGAAGCTTTTACTGAGCCTGCCTCAACTCTGTGCCCACTTCAGCCAAAACAGCATGTGGATGACTGTGGAATTCTGCACATTAAATGAAAATGAAATGTTAATTTCAGATTGCTGACATCGTAAGGAGGCTCAAGACACATAGGCAGTTTATATACTGTATAAATACATGCAGAAATCTAGGCTATTACCCTGTTATCTGTTAACGTGGCTACATTATATTCACTTTTATGACATTTGGCGTTTTTCCACTGCTAGTACCAGCTCGGCTCGGCTCCACTCGACTCGGCCGCGTTGCCCCGTCCTCCTTTTTCCATTGCAGATTTAGTACTGCCTCATGCGCGTGGCAAGAGTGGCTGGTCGGCATAGCGCCGCCGCAGGAAACTGCCGTGACCTAACGCGACACACACACAGAACGTTGAAGGTGTGTTGTTGTTTCCACAGCCAGGAGACACATTTTGTTTCAAATGAAGCTGGAGGCAGCAACAACAAAACACCGCTGGCTAAACTATTTAAAAATGGCGGGTTTGTTCAGGACACCCCCGTCTGTCGCTTTCACGTCACCTTTTAGGATTGCCTCAGCTCGCTTGGAACCTCGACGGAGGCGGTACTAAAAAAAAACGTTAGCAGGTACCAGGGACTTTTTTCCGTAATGGAAAACCAAAAAAGGCGAGTAGAGTCGAGCCGAGATGAGCAGGTACCATGTAATGGAAAAACGCCAATTGAGTAAGAGTTGACCCTTTAGCCGAGAGTGTGGTCAGACATGAAACCTCTAAGATTGCTGGGTTCATCAGTCTAGTAAAGTAATGACTGTTCGGTTTTTCCCTGATACTGTAGATCTATATTATGTAAAGAGTGCAGGATGTCACCATAACCATTGAAGCTGTGATACATGTAAGATATCTACTGCAACATGTTGCTCAGCTGTGTTGTTAACTTGGCCTGGGCGCAACAAATGTATCTTTGCAGCTTCACTTCCTTGTCTCTCTTGATTGGTTTGCTTACTGTAGACTCAAACATTATATATAAGAATATGGTCATCTTATTTAACTGGCAAAGTGGCAGCTTTTATAGAGAGCTAAATCCTGCTTCACTTTCAGATTCACAGATCCACACAGACGTATATACAATTGCCAAAACATTTACAGAGCAAAGTGCAAGCTTGAATAAACTGGCTGACAAAATGAGGTTACCACCTGTTTGATATCGCCTCCTCAAAACCTTTTTGGATGAAATGACCTCAAAGCTCCTCAAATCTTTCTTTTTTAACAAACGGCTGTAAGTTGGTTTTGGACTGTAGAATAAGAAGATCATGAAGACTGTTTGCACAAACTACAGGCTCAGTTTTCAGTGTATTATTTCCCCTGTCCACTGTCATTCTATTGGATGAATGCCAGGACAGGAGTATTGCATTCCTCTGCTTTGTCTCTAGTTTTCCAGGACATTCTTCCAGGGCACAAAAGACAGAAACTGACACTGCCATCTAACCCACTAAAACCCACACCCACAGGTTCTATCTCACACTAGTTTAGTACAATGATATATCTAAAAATTGTATCCATCTGGATTATTTATCACAGCTATTCAAGGCAGTGTTAACAAGCCCAAAAGATTCAAGACTCCATGTTAGCACAGGCTTTGTTTGACCGTCAATATAGCCAGCATCTAACGTTAGCTACTCTGCTGTGCTGTGAAGTAATGTCTGGCTATGTGAGACAAGCGTCTAGCAACATTGTTGATGCTGCGGTCTCAGCCTGGCAACCTCCGTGAACTTCGTGTCTGGGGAGGAGGGGCGGGGGAGACGACTCCCAAGTATTTAGAATTTGTACTGCCGTAACTATTTCAAACACTAGCTGTCAGCATTACATATCGCACCTTTGACAAAATATCACCTCATTTGCATAATTTATTTTGGAGCAAAAGTCTTCAAATTGTGAATATCCTTGTTTGTTAGCTTTCCAATAATCAGAGAACCATACTGATGTGTTTATTTTTTTAAGATACTTTGGGCCCCTGTCTCCTACATGGCTTTTTTTTTCAGCCTTATTTTCCTATGTTTTTGTGTGTAAGTGACTGATAGGAACAACAATCTTTGATTGTATTAAGCATGAACGCTATAACCGACAGCCACAGACTGGGCTGCAATGTAACCCTATGAGGCAAATGTTCCAGTTTGGTCCACTAAAAGTGCTGTTTTTGCCACTAAAAGGCTCCGATTTGTATTCTAAGTGTCTGACAACATTATGGAAAGGATCCCGACAGAGATGGACCTTTCTGTTTAACCAAACAGCTCTGAGGTAAACCCACCAGACTCTATTTAAAAAAAACAATACTTTTAGCGTGTATAGAGACAACATATTGTCACATGCAAATCGGTAAACTGTGTTTATTTCAACCAAAATTAGAGTTGTGATGGTTGGATAAGTGGAAAGACGACCCAAAACGGCTTTTTTTGTTTTTGTGTCAGCTTTGAATGAAGTCTATTTTACGATGCTAAAATTACTGTTTATTTACATGGAGTCTGGTGGGTTGGTAAATATGCAATTTTGCGGATGTTTTAAAAAAGGATCTAACTCTTTAACAGAAAGGTCGACCTCCTTTAGAAATTAGGGGTGGTACGGTTCATGAAAAAACATCCGAACCTGTTCGGTACGTGTGTGTGCCGTACGGTCCGACGCATGCGCAATGTAGCCTTCTGCCCGTCAGGTGCCAGTATGTGACCGCTTTCCCTTTGCGCGAAAGAAAGTTACCAACAAAACTACAGCGAAAGATCGTGCAAAACATGTCAGACCGTGCTGCCAACCTGTACACATTTTAACATCAATGTACGCTGTAACGTTTTTTCACTCTAAAATTGCTGAAGCAGCTGCTGTTTCCTGTCGGCTCTGCAGCGGGTGGGGCTGCCCCGTTCCCCCCGCGACTGACGCGCACACACAAAACACACACAAACACATGGTGGATGCATGCAGGAAAAACCGGAGATGAGACGTACAGGATGTCCTAAATTGAGGACAGCTACACTCGTTATTGTAAGCGCAATGATAAGTTTTAAGTCCAATAAGTACTTTATCAAACCGTACGAGTCCCAGGCCAGGATAGGAAATTAACTAACACTGTAAAGATCAAGAAGCCACTGACAGATGTGTTCAAATTTGATTTATTCAATAAATTATTTTTTTCCTTAAATCCACCAACCATTTTCATATTATACCAACATTTGCAGCATCCTGAGCCTTTTTGGTAAGTTACTAGTAAAACCCAGCCCAGAGTAACTTTATTCTCCCTAAACCAAGTTTCCTTTTTATTTTTAAAGAACTATACAAACAAAATCTCAACTTTTTTTGTATGTTTAACATATTCTGACTTATTCAGCAGAGCTTTAAGAGTTCGTCTATTTTTGTTTTAAAGAATAGGCCTACAGTGTTTGTAGGAGCTACACTGAAGTTGGCAGTTTGATAAATGCAAGTTATTTCAATTGATATTCTGTAATATTTCAATCTTTGTGTGCTAAAAAGGCCCATAAGTTCCTGTAGATGGCAATACACATTCTCCTTTTTTTGCCAAATAAATGAAAAGCTTGTTGAAATCATCAATGTCTTGCCTCTTGCTGTATCAAAATCTCACCTAGCTTTCCTCCGAGATGGTCCCAATAATGTGCTTAAAGTCAAATTCAGTTTGTGCGTCATTACATGATATAACACATTTTTAATACTGTATCCTACATTGTGGATAATTAAGTTGTATATCATATGCTGAAGTATACTTCTGTAGTGTTAAAGATTAAAAGAAAAAATAACAACAAGAACCGTACAGAACCGAAAACCGTGACCCTAAAACCGGGATGTGAACCGAACCGTGGGTTTTGTGAACCGTACAAGGGGCCAGGCTTCTCTCCTCTGAGCGAAGCCGCGATGGCGCCATTTTGCTAGCCCTTTCCCATCACCCCCGTTAGCATCCCATTGACTGCAATTAATTTTGGCGTCACTTTGACAGCCAATAACTTTACATCTGAAGCGTTTAAAGACTTGATTTGTCCGTTGTTTATTTCTAAAGAAACACGACAATGTATAAAAGGCTCCATTACCTTGTACCTCACGTTATGGCTCCGTAGCAGACGTTTTTATAAAAATAGGCTAACGATTGTGTCATAACCACGCGACTTACTGTCGCATTGTAGAGGAATTACCGTATAGTACAGGAGAAGCTCGCAGGCAGTTTCGATGTACATTAGCTGTTTAGTTTAATTACTAATGTTAACTAGCATTTTAGTTAGCAATAATTAGCCTGTACCTATGTTATCTCCTTACATATACCTACGCTCTCCATCTCTGATAGATTGGGAATGATTGAGATTTCTTTTGCACAGCTACCAGAAGACTTACAACGTTCAGACACGTTGTTCACGTCACATCTAGGGCGGGAGCTCAGTTTGCAGCTGCGCAGTAACGCTCAGTAACACTTAACCATCATCGGAAAAGTGCTGGAAAGAGGCTCCACTTGTCTCCGTCAAAAACAGCGGAGTAGCTGGGTCCATTTTATATACTGTCTATGGAACCGTACCACCCCTATTAGAAATCCTTTCCATAATCTTGTCAGACACTTAGAATATTAATCTGAGCCTGTCAGTGGCAAAAACAAGCACTTTAGTGAAGGTAAATACAAGCTGGATAATTGCCCTATTAACTGACATTGTAGCTTGTTTCTCCGCTGCCGACTGCAGCGATCTCTCTTAATACTGTTGTTCACGGCACTGCACACATACGCCTATTCAGGAACCGGCTAACAAGGTAGAGATGGAGTTTTTCACACTATCGTCACGGCTGAGCCGGCAAAAAAGAAGCAGAAAGCTAGGAAAGCATTGTGGGAGGAACTGAGAAAGAGGAAACGGCAGACTGACCGAGAGAGGAGTCAGACACAAGGAAACATAGGAGCGGCCAAATATCTGTTCTGAAGCTGTAGGGGGGGGGGCTCTATAGAGAAACCTGTGAGCAAAAAGTCAGAAAACGGAGAAGAAATGGCCAAAACTGCATAGCGCCCCTTCAATCAACTTATGAACTGCTAACCATACAGTTTTGGAGTGGTCAAGAAGAGAGCCTTTTCTTTTTCCGAGACAGCACATGTAAAGTTCCAAATTAAGAAGTATCACCAAGTCTGTTTTTTAAAGCTGTAAAATATTTTCGGCAAATAGAAACAGCGTATTTTTTTACCCCTCCACTCGTTACTCCTTGAATTTCTGTCGCAGCCACTAATAGCTACTGCTAAAGGCTCTATTGCCATAAAAAAAGAATCGCAAAAGACTGAGACACAGTTAGTTGAAAGAGTATCATTAGAAAGCAAAACTTTAAAATGTAACTTGTTTTTTTTATTGTCTTTTGTGTTGAGTTCATTTAGTTCAATAAAATAATGTAAAAAATCATTTTTGTAAAATGAAATGTTATTGTATTTTAGCACTTTAATGATAGTTGCCGAAAGGCAGAAGTGAGTACACTTTTAATGTGTTTATCTGTGTCTGTCTTTATTTCTTTCAGTGGTGTCCTGCAGGCCCACATTGAAGGTGTTGTCTCCGGAGGACGGGAAGCAGCGCATTGTCCAGGCAGCGCAGCAGCTCTGTCGCTCGGTGGAGAACAAAGAGAGCAGCTCCAAAGACATCAGCGTCTCCATGCTGGACACAATGCTCAGAGGTACCAGTTAATGACTGTGTGTAAAAGTCCCTAAGAGCCTTGTTACATAAAATGGTCTGGTGGTCACATCTCTCTTACAATGAATGGGGCGGCACGGTGGCTCAGTGGTTTGCACTGCAGCGTTCGATGCCCGGTGCAATCCAGGCCTTTCTGTGTGGAGTTGGCATGTTCTCCCCATATTTGCGTGGGTTTCCTGTGGGTGCTCCGGTTTCCTCCCACCATAAAGAAAGAAATATACATTGTAGGTAACTAGGACTACAGTTGAAAATGAGTCAACTAGCAAACACTGGCGCATCTACAGAGATGTTAATGTGCATTGTCCTAATACATTATTATTATTATTTTTTTCCAAAGGAAACAGAAAAATGTGTCTTGTAGTAGGGATGCAGTGCGTCAGACATGTATCAGCTTTATGTGTTCTTTTACTTTCTTGATATCATAATTTTTGCTGTGAAAGTATTTTAAATATTTCAATTCAAATGAATCAATGAATAATCAGCATTAGTGACATTAAAGTTAAACTTTTTAGTATTATTTTCACTGTTCAAATAATCAACAATATGACCTAATATGCTGAGGAGATCTATCTATAAATTACAGGAACGTCTGTGTGTCTGTGTGGGTGTTAAGCGCATATCTCTCAAACCGTTAGTCCTATGGCTTTCAAACTTGACAGATATCTTGCTACAGGCACGAGTAAGTGTAGTGCCAAGTTTGACATTGTTTGGATTAGAAATACAAAATATATCGTTAAATTTATAGGTAAAAGAAGCACACATTGGCTTTTGCCGCTCTAGCTGCTGGCCACTCCCCCCTCTCACTCTGAGGACACTGACGACCAGAGACAGAGAGCAGCGGATCTTTGGCAGCTAAAATGTGGCATACACCTGCAGACCCACAAAAATGTGCAAAGTTGCACTACTTGGACTGTCTTTGACTTTGAATAAACAAACGACAATTCCCGAATATAAGGACGTTTCAGAATCCCACACATGCAAAGCAAACAAGTGCAGACAGCGTGATGCCACTTATAAGCAAGCTATCTATCCTATAAAGTGAGACGTGTCTGTATATAGGTGTGTGTCCGTGTTTGGGGGGAAGGTAACCTGCACATCAGCAGACGCAACGTAATCTCTGAGATTATTCCTTCAGAGCCTGTGCAATGCGAGACAAATGTCAGAGTTGAACCGGCAATTACATCAGTTTTCATCAGACTCACCCTGGGTCGGGTTAATTAAGTCGCCAAAATGCCCCCACGAATAAAATCCCCTACTTCATCGTTAACCGTCAAGTCACTTAAACTGTATGGAAATGAACACCTCTGCTGAAACGTCAAATTCGTAAAAGATCATACGACATGAGACAACACCATCTCTCTCTCTCTCTCTCTCTCTCTCTCTCTCTCTCTCTCTCTCTCTCTCTCTCTCTCTCTCTCTCTCTCTCTCTCTCTCTCTCTCTCTCTCTCTCTCTCTCTCTCTCTCTCTCTCTCTCTCTCTGTGTGTGTACGCACACACAAACGGTCCGGTTCTGGTGGTGATTAACGCAGATATGTGCTGATTAGCTCATAACGGGCCGGTGGGTAGCGCACTGCCATGAGTCCATGACGCTAATGTCTGATTACTCCACAATGTCATTGTGATATTTTGTGATTACATTCTAAATCTGCAACGTTCTCTGTCAGGTAGCCTAAATCAGTAAGTTAGTAGTAGGGTATACAGGGGAGTTGCATTTGAAGTGGTTCGGGGTCCTTCTGCAAGTAATTTTGGGGTAGGCTACAATTTGGTTTTGATTAATTCTACAAGCAGCAATACCACAGGCCAAGCAATCGGCCGTTCCAAACAGGCACATTTTCAACGGGCACTGCACTAGTAAATTCAAAATGGTATTTTAAAATAACTACGAATGCACCGCGAGGCTGTAGGTTACCAGTTTCATTGAACGCACCATCTCTGTCTGCTTTGATGTTTTTAAGTAGTAAACTTATTCACGTTCAATATAGAGATAATGAAAATGATGATGAAACTTAATTAAATTAAATTGCCAAATGTTGGAGTTGGAATAAATACCTCTGTTCTTTTGAGAAATAAAAGCCAAATGCTTGATCATTTTACAGCCACATCATTTTCGTTATGCGTTATTTGTTTTGGTTGTTTAAAAACTAGGGCTGTCAAATGATTAAAATTTTTAATCAAATTAATCAGACTTTTCAGTGGATTAATCATGATTAATCACTATTTGCAATTACACCTGAATCCTAACCATTTTTTTCTGAAATGCATACCAAAAGATACTAGTGCTGTCAAGCAATTAAAATATTTAATCGCATTAATGTCATAGTTAAAGGGATACTTCACCGCTGGAAAGCCTAATATATCTTTAAATTGGGTCACCTATGTAGCAGAAATGTGAAAAAAAAAAATTAATTGGTGCCTTCTAGGCCGAGAAAAGCCAGAAAATGTGTTTTTGGCTCATATGGATGAAAGACACCAAATCCCAGAATGCACTTCGCTTCGCTGCTTTGAGTCCACTCCCAAGCCACGCCTACCGCTTGACAGACAGACAGTGAGGCATTCGACTCAACTCAATGTGTTTTATTGTTATTTCAACCATATACACAAAACAACGTTTCATCGTGGCTCGAGTCAATTTAAAATATATAAATACACATTTAAAATATATAAAAACTACATTATATAATAACGACATACGAAACAGGCTACATTTACCGTGCACACACACATTATAGGCTCCGTAAAGTTCAGCTAAGCATACCAGCATTAGGCTTGGTGGGCTGTAAACACCGAGTATAAACACAGCCGTGAATTAGCGTGGGATGTCGAATGGTCGCCATGTAACAGTCACAAACTCCAGCGGTTAGCAGTTAGTTGGATACAAATCACCCCATTTCTGCACCAGTCCGTGTTAACACAGCTCACCTTCATACAGAGCATCGGATTGTCGGAAAGCTAGCAGGCCTGGTAGCTGGACAGTCCGGTTCACTGTTGTTCAGCCATGTTTCCCACGAAAGCACAAAACACAGCAGTCTCTGAACTCGCGTTGGGAGCATCGTTGAAGTTGGATGTAGTCCAGTTTGTTGTTTAATGAACGGACACTTGCAAGCAGGATTGATGGGACAGGTGGCCGGCTAGCGTTAGCTTCCCACCTAGCCGACGAGGATGTGCCCTACCCGGCTACGAGCGAGTCCGCCGGTCCCCGTGCTGGTCTCGGTGCAGGCGAAGCTCTCGTAGTGGGCCGATTATTCCGTCTGTAATAACGTTTCCTGCATATTCTCTGCTGTGTAGCGATGTATCCCGGTGGTACACGTGCGGTAGTTTGAATGCACATAATTGTTGTAAAAGTTTGCTGCTGAGAAGCCCTGTTTAGCGAGGATTCAAGATGGCTGACATTTCGTTTTTTTCCGGCCGAGATCGGCTAGCTTCGGGCGATGGGCGGGTTTAAAACATGCGGAAGTAGGTCCTACTACTGGTTGTAGTCTTTTGCTCTGGCCAAAAAATCTTCCGATGACGCAAAAATCGTCATTTTGCGTCATCGGAAGATTTTTTCCGGACCCCCCAATGCAGATATCTCCTGTCTCAGGGGGATATGAGGGAGGGACGCACGGTCATTCAGAAATACTACCGGGTTTCTACTGATACAAAGCTGAATGCTAAATCGGTGAAGTATCCCTTTAACTCTCTATTAATCGCACATTTTTATCTATTCTAAATGTCCCTTGATTTCTTTTTGTCCCATTATATTTTCTCATTTTAATTCTCTTATCAGCATGGAAAAGTAGATTGGCTTGCTTTGTGACAATGTTTTTTTATAGAAAACAACATTGTCATATATGTAGTGTTCAATTTCACACTAACATTCACACTTGGAGCTAATAATCTGTCACATAATGTAACGCTGTTACCTCGATTTTCCATTGCAGGTAGTACTGCAGATAGTCCTGCAGATAGTACTGAAGGTAGTACTGCCTCATGCCTGAGGCGAGCGTGGCTGGTCCTACTGTCTATGGGCTCATAGCGTCGTCAGCGGCATAGCCGTCGTCATAGCAACTGGTTTCCCGTGACTCATTTCCTCGTTCTCGTTCATAAACAACGTAAAATCAAGGAGAGGGTTTTCCTGCTCCAGGTTTCCCACCGTGGTCAGAAAGAACAGAGGAGGCACTTTGTTTCTCTCTCTGACTGTAGAGTCACTACTCGCTCCGAAGCTAATCGCCGTGACGAGCCTACTAGCTACGCGGCTAGCAAGCTCAAACCATACTGTCTTTGGCTCAAACCATGGATGTATTAAGAGCTCAAACCGGCCGCGGCTTGTGTCTGTTTTGTTTCCGGTCTGCGAAATTACAAGACCCGCCCTTGGCGTCCAAGGTAACGTAACTCCATTTGTTCAGGTCCTATGAAATGCCTAAACCAAACCAATCAGCTGCTTCGTAGGGCAGGACATGGCGTGGCCATAGACAGTTAAAGAAGTGGACTAACAGATCCAACAAATCCCGTTGCTCTCTCTCTATGCGTTAATCGCACGTTAAAAAAATTATCGCCATTAAAATGGGTTTGCGTTAACGCCGTTAATAACGCGTTAAACTGACAGCCCTATTCAAAACGCAAAAAAAATGTATCCGATTAATCGATTATAAAAAGAATCGATAGCTGCAGCCCTTGTCATGTTAACACACCTATAGCCTGAGTGAAACACTGACCTGGACACAGCTGGGTTGATTAAAAGAAGTGTGACTGTGATACAGTAGGCATGCGCGATTCGGGGAAAAATATGAATCATGATTTCTTTAGCTTAGAATTGATATCACGATTCTCTGCCACAATATTTTTCTCAGGAAGTATAATGTTTGTTGCACACATGAACCATGACAAAACAAAACAAATTGGCTGTACCAATAGCACATCACCACAAGCCTGTAAACATAGAGGCTTCAATAAATAAAGAAAATAAAGTACATACTGGCCATTTAAGTACAGTAGCTTACCAAAAATAGTGACATAACACATTGGACTAAATATGGCCCTGATACAGGCTCTATCTGAACTAAATATGGCCCTGATACAGGCTCTATCTGAACTACATATGGCCCTGATACAGGCTCTATCTGAACTAAATATGGCCCTGATACAGACTCTATCTGAACTAAATATGGCCCTGATACAGGCTCTATCTGGACTAAATATGGCCCTGATACAGGCTCTATCTGAACTAAATATGGCCCTGATACAGGCTCTATCTGAACTACATATGGCCCTGATACAGGCTCTATCTGAACTAAATATGGCCCTGATACAGGCTCTATCTGAACTACATATGGCCCTGATACAGGCTCTATCTGAACTAAATATGGCCCTGATACAGACTCTATCTGAACTAAATATGGCCCTGATACAGACTCTATCTGAACTAAATATGGCCCTGATACAGGCTCTATCTGAACTAAATATGGCCCTGATACAGGCTCTATCTGAACTACATATGGCCCTGATACAGGCTCTATCTGAACTAAATATGGCCCTGATACAGGCTCTATCTGAACTACATATGGCCCTGATACAGGCTCTATCTGAACTAAATATGGCCCTGATACAGGCTCTATCTGAACTAAATATGGCCCTGATACAGGCTCTATCTGAACTAAATATGGCCCTGATACAGGCTCTATCTGAACTAAATATGGCCCTGATACAGACTCTATCTGAACTAAATATGGCCCTGATACAGACTATCTGAACTAAATATGGCCCCGATACAGGCTCTATCTGAACTAAATATGGCCCCGATACAGGCTCTATCTGAACTACATATGGCCCTGATACAGGCTCTATCTGAACTAAATATAGCCCTGATACAGGCTCTATCTGAACTAAATATGGCCCTGATACAGACTCTATCTGAACTAAATATGGCCCTGATACAGACTATCTGAACTAAATATGGCCCCGATACAGGCTCTATCTGAACTAAATATGGCCCCGATACAGGCTCTATCTGAACTACATATGGCCCCGATACAGGCTCTATCTGAACTAAATATGGCCCTGATACAGGCTCTATCTGAACTACATATGGCCCTGATACAGGCTCTATCTGAACTAAATATGGCCCTGATACAGGCTCTATCTGAACTAAATATGGCCCTGATACAGGCTCTATCTGAACTAAATATGGCCCTGATACAGGCTCTATCTGAACTAAATATGGCCCTGATACAGGCTCTATCTGAACTAAATATGGCCCTGATACAGGCTCTATCTGAACTAAATATGGCCCTGATACAGGCTCTATCTGAACTAAATATGGCCCTGATACAGGCTCTATCTGAACTAAATATGGCCCTGATACAGGCTCTATCTGAACTAAATATGGCCCTGATACAGGCTCTATCTGAACTAAATATGGCCCTGATACAGGCTCTATCTGAACTAAATATGGCCCTGATACAGAGTTTGTCAATTGCCAATTTAAGTACAGTATCAAAAACAGCATGATTTCTTAGCACACTCTTTAACTGCTTGCCTTTCATGTCTTCAGCTGTCCTATCAAAATAAAGGTCGAAAATGCCGATGTCATTTATAAATGAAATCGGGAACAGGGTGAATCGAGATTGCGATTTTATAACAATTGTGCAGGCCTAATGTGCAGCATACAGTAGAGGGCGGGTGTTATAGTATTCTATTTTTCTGACAGTGAGTATGTATGGGCTTTAATTCAGGTCAATGTTTTACACATACAAACTAGGGCTGGGCGATGTGGAGAAAATCAGATCTCGCGATATTCTTGACCAAATACCTCGATGCCGATATTACGACAATATTGTAGGGTTGACAGCTGGTGCTTTGACAAAATATCTTAGATTTATACGGTCTAATAATGTGGATATAATGACTAAGTGGTTACAGGCAGATAATGGAACAGCTAGAATGTTCTGGTAAGTTCAGAAAATGACATCACTTTACTGTAATGCAGCCTTTAAAACCAGGAAAAGACAACACTTGTGCCATTTTACGATATCCAAAATCTAAGGCGATATCTAGTCTTGTATCACGATATTGATATAATATTGACATATTGCCCAGCCCCAATGCACTCTTAACTAGGTTTGAGGTCATTGAGAAACAGTGTCACCATTACAGTCCACAAGAGAGCGCTACAGTAGAATGTTACACTGTAAGATTGATGTCCCACGCACTATGTCTCTTGGTCACAATTGTTAAAAAAAAGAAAATAAACTGAGGGATCTGTATGTAGATTGTTGTTTGTTTTTGCAACTTTTAATTAAATAACATTCACATCTCTTTATTATAAAAACAGATAAAATAGTAGAAACAACAACATTTGTAGGCAATACAAGTGATGACGTTTCTTCTTTAAAAATACTAAATAATTCAAATACTGTCACCTCAAAACAGTGAGTAGTTTCCCTTTGTCCACTCAGTGAGTTGAGTGGTAAAGTGATAAAGAGTCCTGGCTTCTCTGCCTAGCCCATTATCAGTATTACTGTAAAGAGATTCTTCATCCAGCAGCCTGTATTCCTCAGTGAGAGCTGCTCTGGATGGAGGAGGTCAAATGACCCAGACAGAAGAACAGAGAACAGACACGTGGCAGTAGTAGGGGCGGTGAAATGAACCATTGCATTGACGAGTCTGCATCGATGGAGTGACAGACCATCGATTATTGCCTGCTGATGTTGCTTGTTGATTTTCTTGTTGATGAGTTCACATGGATAAATGTGTCTTTGTGCTCGTTTCAGAGTCCAAGAACACCCCCGACCCTGACCTGGTGGTGAAGTTTGGTCCTGTGAACAGCACACTGGGCTTCCTGCCCTGGCACATAAGACTCACGGAATTCATGTAAGCTACTGTCTGCCTGTGTGTTTAGATGTGTCACTTAAATATATCAACAACAGAGGCACTAAGAATTATAAATTGGGCCTGATTTTGCATACACAAAAGTAGGGCTGGGTAACGAATTCAACACTTTTTAAGAACGGACCGAATTGCCTTGTCATTTTGTTCATTTAGGAACCGGTATCAAAGTCACAGTACTGGTGTCAGTACCGGTATCGAACATTTTTTAACCATACCCAGCCCTACCCAAGAGAAGATTTGGGTTTGTAATATGGATAGTGCAAAAAAAAAAAAACTTCCAGCATGAACAGTTGATGGCACTGTGGAACGCTCAGTGCTCTATGGATGTGTTCAGCTGTGTACGGTTTGATATTTCCTGTGTTTGAAGTGTGTGTGTGTGTCCGTCCTGCTCTGTCCTCAGCTCCCTGCCCTCCCACAGAAACATCTCCTATGAGGACCTGCTGGGTGCCCTGCATCGGTTCGGTGTTTGTCAGCAGCGACTCGGCCAATGATCTGCAGGCCCGTGTCAGGCTCTTCAGACAGGAAGAAGTGTGGGGGTGAACACAGTCAGAGGAGAGTTTTGAAAAGGTGGTGACCCCTCCATGCTTCGCTGTGTCCCTCACTACTCCTCTCCCCAACTCTGTCCATCTCCTGGATCTCTAATAGACTCAAAAAGACAGCTCAAAGACGAGGAAACCAGAAGACATACTGTAACCAGCCTGCTCACTTCCTGCCACCAGCTCTTGTCTTATAATAAACTCACATTCCAGGACTTCTGGAACATGCTCTCCAAGCCAAGAGAAAATAGCACATCAGAGACACACTGACATGAGAAGACACAGACCCTGTTCTGTCCTCTCAAACCCTCTGGCTCACTGTTTGTCATTCAGTCTCCAGCTGCTGTTTTCTGCTCAAGACTTAGAAAAATGACTCGCCTTCACTCAGCAGATAACAAAGAAGAAACCAGGCTTTGTGCCCGTCTTCTTGAGACACGCTGGGAAATACAGCTGCCATTTCAGGGAGAAGCTCAACTCCCAACAACACATGAGCTGAGAAGCGGAAGTTGAGCTGAGGGACAGAGTGGTTAATTAATAATGTGTAAATATGAGAAATTCTTGTGGCTCTGTGTTTGTCTCTGTGGCCTCCAGCTTGCAGTTGTGTTCATGTGTAGTGTTGCTTCAGACACATGCAGAGGTTTGTTCAAGGCTCCTGTTAGACTGAGCGAGCTCTGAAATAAAGATTGTCTGATTGTCTGTCTGTGTCTCCTGACAGCTCTTATAGAAAAGTCAATTTTCTGTCACTTTAAAGGACATAACTCTTAATATTAACTCATCCTGTCTGACAGTTTCATTAACTGAGTAATTACTGAGTCACTTATCACCAGACCCAAATGACATCTGCCGATTATTATTATTATTATTATTATTATTTGTTTCTTTTTTCAGCAGTCATCCAGAATGAATATTTGCTGAATTAAGCAGCATTCTTTTTTTTTTTTTTTAACTTGTGGTGGTGAAGATGGATGAATGGATGGATTGTTTAAAATCTTTGGAAAATCTGCAGAGGTGTCATCAGAATTCTGCGGCCGCACATTTGTGTGTGGGCCTCCTTATCACATAACAGAGGTCCATATTCGGGTCTCATAATGACAGTTTAGTTATCTCCATCCGCTCATGAAGACCATGAGATGATGTCTGATAAATATTTAAACCAAAAACCTTTTGAGTTTAGATCATTTCGTCAAACTACTATTAGAACAGATTCCACACTCTACTTGGGTCTTATTCTCTTTTCTGTCCGTAATAATAACTATAGTGAGATCATCTGGGAACACAGTGACATCACTGACTATGTTTACATATTATTATATTATGCTTGGTAGATCAATATCTTTACTCAACAAATGTCACTGTAATTACATCATACAGTACCAACTCTGGGTGCAAAAATTTTCTTCTTGGTTTTCTTTTGGTGAAACAGTGGATCCTTTGACATCTTCTGTCCACTAGAACAGTGGTTCCCCACCTTTTGGTCTGAGGTACCCTAGTCTTGCATTGCCAGACCTTCCTCCACAGCGCTGTGGAGGAGGGTCTGGCTAGTCCACACAGCGTTCTGGGATGGGAGAAAAGTGCTCTGGTTTATTGGCATTTCTTTAAACCAATCACAATCGTCTTGGACGGCGCTAAGCTCCAGACGGTGCCTCTGCAAAATAGTCTCGGGAATGAACTTTTTTTTGGTGGAACATGTGTACGTTCAAATGTTATTTTAGTCGTGCAACAGAAAACTCAGATTGGACAGATGGTCTAGCTAGCTGTCTGGATTTACCCTGCAGAGATCTGAGGAGCAGTTAACCAGAGTCCTCAGAAATCCACCGGAGGTTAGAACGCCAACACAAAGGAAGCGGAAGGAAACAAAGAAGACATGCATCTGGCGGAATTTCCTGCGGCACCGAAGTAATCACGGAAGTGGAACCTCGTGGATATAGACTAGAGGTACCCCCACGTACAGCCCTTTTGGATAAACTCACATACCCCTTCATCGAATCCCAAAGTATGTTCCAAATGTATAACACCATTATACAGTATAAAAGTGGATATGTTTTTCATACAATTGAACTGACAATAGTAAGGTATCAAGGTTTTGGTCAACAATTGTACTACTACTAGCCTACTACTACTTTGAAGCTGAATGTTTCAATCATTTATCCATTAAAGGAACACGCCACCGTTTGTAGAAATAGGGCTTATCATGGTCTCCTCTAGATGTAGTTAGGTGGGCAAACACATTTTTTGTCTCAGTGCATGCATTGTCTCAGTCCGGCAGAGCCGCCGCTAGCTTAGCTTAGCGTAGTAAATGGAATCCTTTGTTGCCGTTAGCATGTCGTGAGTAAAAGTGAGCCAACAACAACAAAAAACAACCTAATTACTTCTTGTGGCCTGTATATTCACAACAAGTACAAATAGCAACGCAAAATAAGACCAGACGATTTCCTAGGCATATATTGATTTGGGACTATATTGGGTGGAAGTAGCCTACTTGCGAAGCACTGCTACTTGGCACAAAGATATCATGCAGCAACTCTGTGAGTACAGGTCTAATATGGGTCAATCTATTCCATAAAATAACCATGCGTCATGTTTACAGTAATCACTTACTCTGTGGACAGCTGTTTATTGGGTCCATTCGGCGTTTTTCCCAGTTAACTTCATCACACCGGGAAAAAAAGTTGAGGACTGCAGGATGGATCAACGGTGAGAAATCCTCAGTAGCTGTGACACAACTGCGGGCAGCACGCTCATCTTGTCCGGCGATACCATGTCCCACTCGCCACATCACAGACACTCTATTTCAGTCAGCATATGTTGGCATATCCCCGCACACTCCCACCACCAGATCTGTTGGCTTTGATCCTCACGTCCTCAGGCTGTTGAGCGATCGCAACCTCCTCCTCCTCCTCTCGTTCTATTCCCAAAGCACGCAGCTCCTCTTCTGAAAACTCTGGTTCGTAGAGGTATGCTTCTGGGTCTTGACTGTCTGAGAAGTCATCCTCTTCGTCTCTCACAAAATCCGCCATGTTCATCGCCATTCACTGTCTACTGTAGGAAAAATAGCCAGCTATTCACGCCGGTATGTTTTGACGACAGTCGGGGGGTTTCAGGTGCTGCTGTTGTGGGGGCAGCTATTCTCTCCGTCCTGTGTGTGTTGCTGGCGCGTCCTGAAAGTAGGTCAAGGGGCGTGGACGGGCGATCTACCTGCCTGCAGCTTCAACTAAAGACTGCTGCAGTATTTAGACCCTGGCGGAACTCATCTTCGGCACCAGATTGTTACAGCTACCAATGTGGTAACTTGTCTCCCAGTGTGATAGCTACCTTGTTTGTTCACGTCAGTACTTTACTCGTATTTCTTTGTGCTTCACCCACTGTGTCTGCCTGTGATTCTCTGTGTTTTGGGTCAGAGCCTCGGCCATAACAGCTGCGTGATCTCTGCCCCAATGTAGCAGTGCTTCGCCTGTAGGCTACTTCCACCCAATATAGTCCCAAATCAAAATATATCTAGGAAATCATCTAGTCTTATTTTGCGTTGCTATTTGTACTTGTTGTGAATACGCAGGCCACAAGAAGTAATTTTAGGTTGTTTTGTTGTTGGCTCACTTTTACTCGCGACATGCTAACGGAAACAAAGGATTCCATTCACAACGCTAAGCTAAGCTAACAGCGGCTCTGCCGGACTGAGACAATGCATGCACTGAGACAAAAAATGTGTTTGCCCACCTAACTACATCTAGAGAAGACCGTGAGAAGCCCTAATTCAACAAACGGTGGCGTATTCCTTTAACATTACTTTTAGCTAACTATTTTAATTGTTTCTCCTTTACTTTTAGCTTTCTAACTAGTTTTCACACACTTTTACATAACTGCAACAGATATTTGTCCAGGTGTTACAGTTGACTTGATGTTAATATGTGGATATATTATTTTAATCAAATCACATTTTCTTTTCTTTTTTTTAATTAGTGGAGCTACTCTCCAATCTTTCCACGTACCCCCTGGCAAATGCAGAAGAAACCCCTGATTGGGTATCCCTGCACTAGAATTCATTCAAATGAAACATCTGACAACCACTGCAAATGTTATTTATTGTGTATGCTGCTGAATCTGGGCAACACATTTCGTTCCTTCATGTTTGTAACATACTTAAATGACAATAAACTGATCTGAATCTACTCTGAGACTACTCTACTACAGCTCACCATGGAATTTGTTGCTAATGTTTACAGCAGAGGGAAAAGTCCTAGCTGTCTCCCAAATCTAATCTATATATACTACATACTCATTCTAAACAGGTTTAGAGTCTGTTCCCGCTGAAGTGGTAAGAAGACAAGGTATAAACAGTATGCAGGCTGAAAAAACTTGTGACTGTGCTGTTGAGTACGGAAGCATTGTGCTGCCACGCCTGAAAAAGAAAAACATATCAGTATCACATTATTACGTTTATTGTAAAAACAAGGTTTTACATGTTCACGTTTTTAAAAAGATATTTTCACATTATTATTACACACAAACTTCCCAAGTTATAGTCTCATTTTGCCAGACCTTCCTCCTCCGAAGCGCTGCGGAGGAGCAGGGTCTGGTGAGTCCACACAGCATTCCGGGATGGGAGAAAAACATGCTCTGGTTTATTGACAGTTATAGTCCTTATAAATCTACTTGTCTTAATGCCAACACAAAGGAAGCCCAAGGCAACGGATATTCAGCCTAAATTAGTGAAATCGGAAAACGGAGCAATCTCGGAAGTGGAATGTTGAGGATAGAGACTAATCAAGTTATAACCAGAATTTTTTCTTGTTATTACAACTTACAATTCATCACGTTATAACCTGAAAAGTTTCATGTTATAATGTGATAACTTATCTTGTTAGAACATGAAACTCCTGTTTGAATGAAGACATGGTGCGGATGGATAAATTGCGAACTATGGCTCATATACACAATTTGATTAAGTTCTACTTCGTGCTTGGGCTGAGACATGGGGAAATTCTGCTTCTATTGATGATGGTGGAAGGATGATATACAACAAAAGAGCATGTTATAACGGGAAACTTCATGTTACAACGTGATAAATAGTATATTGTAAGCTGGGGCTGATCCAGTCGTGGCCCTATATGTAAGTACTAGTGTCTTGAAGCGGATGCGGGCAGCAACTGGTAACCAGTGAAGAGAGCGGAGGAGCGTTGTAGTGTGAGAGAACTTGGGGAGGTTGAAGACAAGCCGAGCTGCTGCGTTCTGAACGAGCTGCAGGGGTTGGATGGCACATGCTGGCAAGCCAATCAGGAGGGAGTTGCAGTAGTCTAGACGTGAGATGACTAGAGCCTGAACCAGAACCTGAGCCGCCTTCTGCGTTAGAAGGGGACGTATCCTTCTGATGTTATGCAGCATGTATCTACAAGATCGGGTGGTTGCAGCAATGTTAGCAGTGAAGGAGAGTTGGTCATCAAGTGTCACACCCAGGTTTCTAGCAGTCTGGGTGGGGACTACCACAGAGTTGTCAATTGTTATAGTCAGGTCTTGGGTAGGAGAGCCTTTCCCTGGAATGAAAAGGAGCTCAGTCTTGTCAAGGTTGAGTTTCAGATGGTGTGTGGACATCCAAGAGGAGATGTCAGTTAGACAGGCCGAGATACGTGCTGCTACTTGAGTTTCAGACTCAGAAAGGAGAGTATTAGTTGGGTGTCATCTGCGTAGCTGTGATAAGAAAAGCTGTGTGACTGAATGACAGACCCGAGAGAGTTGGTGTACAGAGAAAAGAGGAGGGGACCCAGGACTGATCCCTGAGGAACCCCAGTTTTGAGTGGGTAAGGATCTGAGCTAGATCCTCTCCAAGTTACCCGGTTGGTACCGTCTGCCAGGTAAGATGTGAGCAATGATAGCGCAGAGCCTGAGACACCCAGAGTCTGGAGTGTCGAAATGAGGATCTGGTGGTTCACTGTGTCAAAGGCAGCAGAAAGGTCCAGAAGGATGATGATGGAAGAGAGATTGGTTGTTCTAGCGATGTGAAGCTGCTCAGTGACAGCAAGGAGGGCAGTTTCTGTTGAATGACCAGCCTTGAAGCCAGACTGGTGGGGATCAAGAAGGTTGTTCTGGTGGAGATAGGTAGAGAGTTGATTGTAAATGGCACGCTCAAGAGTCTTAGACAGAAATGGAAGAAGGGAGACGGGTCTATAGTTATTTACATCAGAGGAGTCGAGTGTTGGTTTTTTGAGTAGTGGGGTCACTTGCCTCCTTGAGGGCATCGGGGAAACAGCCAGTTGACAAGGAGATGTTAATGAGATGAGTGAGGAAAGGAAGGAGGTCAGGAGCAATGGACTGGAGAAGGTGAGAAGGGATAGGATCCAGGGGACAGTTGGGCGGGCAGAAGTAATCAACGTAAGAATTTGATTTGGAGATAGAGGGGTGAAAGAGGAGAGAGTACTGGATGTGATGGATGGTAAGGTGATTTCAGAAGGTGTGGTGGAGAATGAAGAGTGTATTTCATTATCTTTTTTACAAAATAGTTGACAAAGTGGGTTGGTAGGAGGGTGGAGGGAGTAGGTGGACTGGGGGAATCTAGCAGGTTAGAGAAGATGGAAAAAAGTTTTTTGGGGTTCGAGAAAGAGGATTCAATTTTGGTTTGATAAAAAGAGCTTTTGCTGCAGAAATAGAGGCAGCGAAGGAGGAAAGAAGAGACTGATAGGTAAGCAGATCATCAGGGTGTTTAGATTTCCGCCATTTCCTTTCCGCTGCCCGTATAGTTGATCTTTCAGCACGTACTGAGTCAGATATCCACGGCGCTGGGGAGGACTTGCGAGCCTGTCGTGAAGTAAGAGGGCAGAGAGAGTCAAGAGAGGAGGATAGAGTAGAGAGTAGAGTGTCTGTGGCAGCATTGGGAGGCATGAGTAAGAAAGAGTCAGATGGAGGGAGGGTTGATAAAGTACATGCCGACAGAGAAGGAGAGAGTGAACGAATATTACAGCGGACAGGTATAGTGTCTCTTGAGATATGGTTGTGAGCTTGGGAGAGTGGCAGAGAGAGAGAGATGAAGAAATGGTCTGAGGTATGGAGTGGAGTAACAGTGAGGTTGGATGTAGAGCAGTTTCTGATGAATATGAGATCTAGGTGGTTGCCATCTTTGTGAGTGGGTGGTGAAGGAGAGAGTGCAAAAGAAGAGAGAAGGTGAAGAAAGGCAGCCGACTTCTCGGTCTGGATGTTGAAGTCGCTATGGAATATCAGATTTTTAAATCACCAAATATGTGTATTGATTGGTCGGGCTCTATTGTAATAACAAGAAAATGTTCTTGTTATAACTTGATACGTTTGTATGTTGTAATAACGTGATATCTTGTTTAAACATGAAAAACAACTTATTAGTTATTACAATAACTGCTGTGGCAGCACTACGCTTCCATAGATAAGGGACACAGGGAATGGAGGAGGAATTTGAACTGATGTCATTTTATAATTCAGGCCATGGCCTGGCCACATGAATTCAATTTTGAATCACGTGGTAACATCATTTGACAGGACTTCATTTTTTGTTCAGGGACTATGCTCTGAATTGATACATGTACAGTAGGCTATGTCCATACATCCTGATGTATTACGCTTCATGCCATGAGGATCTCTGGGGAAAACGACGCCACCTGGTGGTAAAATGATCTTCTCCGTGTTAAAAGCAGGACCTGCTTCGGAATCCTGTAGTTTCTAATCAGGGATGGGCATCCTGGACCCTGCAGCAGGTTAGTTCCACCCTAACACCATCTGTAGGCTACTGTGTATTCCCTCTTTTGGAACTGCGCTGCTGCCAAGCAACACGGACGGAGACCAGGAAGGTCCGCCGCCGCCGAGGTGAGCCTGCTCCCCGTCCCCTCCTCCTCCTCGTCCTCCTCCCCCGGTCCTCCTCGGAGCAGAATGCGCTGATTTGCGCTCGGTCTGTGGAATGATGATGTCTGTCGTCTCCACTGTGGAGAGCGTTCCCACATGTACGGGCACCCCAGCGCCTAGCCTTTACCAGCGGATCAGGAGGGTCTTAACCAGGTAAGATGGTGATGACGGCGCTGATCCTCGGCGAGCATCCCTTTGCATTCACTCCACGCTCAGCAGCGGCTCAACACTGCGGACACCTTTTGTTCTAACACAACCTGTAACATCAACCTGTCATATTCAGTGTGCCGCTGCTGCTGCTGCAGGAAGCATGTTGTGCAACAGATGTCAACATAACAACCAACATCACGTCATGTGTGTGTGTGTGTGTGTGTGTGTGTGTGTGTGTGTGTGTGTGTGTGTGTGTGTGTGTGTGTGTGTGTGTGTGTGTGTGTGTGTGTGTGTGTGTGTGTGTGTGCGTGCGTGTGTGTGTGACTGGGGGGCATTCCTGCACCCTCTGGTGCTGGAGCAGAGCCTGGGCACGGTGAGCTGGTTCAGTGCCTGCTGCTGGCTGCCATGGTGGGTTTATCAGCCTGCCCTGTACTGACATTGTGCTGCACAATGGCTGCTGGAAACACACACACACACACACACACACACGTTGTCTACCCTTTCCTGCCATCTGCTGTGCTTTCATCCCTGGTCTCTGTTGTGATTGTGGAGCCTGGTAACAATCCAAATTTGAGACCAACATATCAGACCCATGTCACTGTGTTTGTGTGTGTGTGTGTGTGTGTGTGTGTGTGTGTGTGTGTGTGTGTGTGTGTGTGTGTGTGTGTGTGTGTGTGTGTGTGTGTGTATCTCACAAAGGGATGTTATTGTAATTCATCCTTTTTATTAAATGCAGGCAGACAGAACAAAACAGGCTAAAGCAAAGAAGGTGACAGGGAAGTGAACGGAATACAAACACAAAACAGTACATGCACACAAAGAATAAATATGATAGATATTACCCAGCAATTTGGGACCTCTCAGTCACAGTTAACCCGGCAGGAGAGAAAGGCTGCACTAATTACGGTGAGATTGGTCCAGTCTATGGTCATAACTAGCCAGCAAGATGAGGAAAATCAGAGTTCTTAATTTCAGGTCCATGTTCACAGTGAGCGTGCAGACATGGTCAAGCACAGCACAGCACAGTCTCCAGAGCTTACAGAGAACGGCCAAGCTGACAGGAAGGCTAACAGTAAATAAATAGGACATTACAACAGTAGAGAGAGAAGCATCTCTAACACACACCTGGAGGGCCACAGCAGAAGAACCTGCTGCCAGCTAAGAACAGCAGAGTGAGGCTACAGAGAGCACAGGCTCAACAAACCTGCACAGTGGAAAAATGGAAAGGAAATACACCGCCTGGTCTGACAAATCAAGATACTGTATTTGTCCTCCAATGGCTTCCACAGTCACCAGAGTAGGGTTTAATATTTTTCCCAAAAATTAGATGAATCAGATCCCAGGAAAAGACCGGCTGTTTTTTTGTTGTTTTTTAGCCCAAGTAATGTATCAATATCATTCAAATATGCGTTCCCAAATCCCAAACTGACATTTTTTATATTATTTGTATCATTATTAGGGCAAAAGAACACTACAGTTTATGTCCATCATCAACACAGTTTGCAATGATCAAGTGAGCTGCGTGATCAAGTGATCTGCTGCAGCGCTAATTAGGAAATACCAGGTGGAATGTTTGGGACTTGTCTTCTGAAAATCTAGGCAACCCTTATAAAACCAATATTTTACATAACTTCATTATAAAAACTAACGAAATCTGCTAAAGGAAACCATTGAATGATTCCTAATCCATTTTTTTAGCTAATCCATTCTGTTAAACAAAATCCATTCTGTAGCTGTTGAGATGTGTAAGCGGCTGCAAACAGGAATAATCACTCAAAGTTAACCAAATATTTCTTTCTTAGGGCAGGGCAGGCATATTTATCTTTTAAACACATACAAGTTCAACAAAATTAAAGAAAACGACCCACAGAAATGTACAGCTGTGCACTGCAAAGACAGGGCCATATGTAAAACTGAATTGAGAAAAAAAATACCTAAACACTCTGCCACAATATCAGCATTGCATTGAACTCGTGACAACTTAGGCTACATATTTCTTTTAGTTTACAATGAATTCTCACCCCGCTCTTCTTTCTTTTTCTTCTGGAAGTGTGCTTTCAAAAACTGAAGACTCTGCGCTCAGGCAGATTTTCGTGACAAATTCGCTGCAGATAGAAAATTCTCTCTCCGCCTCCACGGATGTAGCCTGAATAATACTAAGAGCAACAGCTGTTGCAGGTGAATGGATTTAGTGAGCCTGTATTACCATAGCTACGGTACGGCACCGTTGCCTGCATCAACGTTACCGTATGACAACAACAGACACGCACTCCTTGGGTTTTTTATTTTATTTTATTTCCCGTTTCCCGTCATAACCTTTCCCGGCAAATAGTCTTGATCAGATTTCCCGGGAATCCCATTTCCCGGGATTAAACCCTACACCAGAGCACCTTTGGGCTGAGGTGGAATGGGATATTTGCAGCATGAAGACAACACACATGTCATATCAACATGGACAAGAAATATCTAAGCAGTGTTCCCAGCTAGTTGAATTTACGCCACAAAGAACTCAGGTATACTGGAGGCGAAGGGGCCTCCTACCAGCACAAGAAAGATGTAGCTCATAAAGTGACCACTGAACTTGTTCTCGCTTTAGGTACACTAATATTATCTTTATTATGTTGCTCTGTAACTGCTGGATGTGTAAATAAGATCAACTTATATGTTAAAGGTGCCCTGCCACACGTATTTCATTACTTTGTGGTAATGTCTGAAGTTCTACCATGGACTCTGTAACATCTTTTGTGGAAAAAATGCCTTGGTTACCTTGTTTCAAGCCATTCTAGCGTGGTATGGAAAGCCTGCAGGAAGACTCAGCTCGATTTGTGCCAGTTCTCATTAATATTCAACAAGCTAAGCCGCTTGACTCTGATTGGCTAACAGCTAGGCAATGAGAGCCTGGCTATCAGCATACATTCACAACACAACACAAACACATATGGACCTAACAGATTTAAAAAAAATACAAGGAAAAACGGTTTTGTGTGGCAGGGCACCTTTAATGTTGTGTTCACAGCTTGTTCCTGCTGCACCTAGTGGCCAAGTGGCAGGTTTACAAATGATTTAAAGCAGAAGTGCCCACGTTATTTTATATTAAGGGCCAACATGTATTTGGATGGAAGAAAAAATAAATAATTATTTAATAGGGAAATTTACCAGCACTGTGCTTTACATTGCTGAAAAACTCTAATTTAAAGAATTAATTACTTTTTAACTGCACAAAATGTATGTTTTGTAGTCATTACGGTTATGATTTTTCAGAACTTTCAAAATAAAAGGAGAATAAGCATGAGCATGTCAAATGCCATGGTGGGCCAAAACAAAGGAAGCATGGGCCAAAATTGGCCAAAATTGGCCAGAATTGGCTGGCCTTGATTTAGGGCATGATGTGTGACAGAAATATATGTAACTGCTGATAAATAGTGAGACCATCATATTGCCTTAATGAAACACAGATGAGCCTTTGTCCATGTCTCCTGTCCTCTGCAGGGACCTGTTGGTGACCCTGGCCCTGGGTCAGGTCCTGTCCTTGTTAGTCTGTGCTATCAGTCTGACCAGCAAGTACCTGGCTGATGACTTCCATGCGAACACGCCAGTGTTCCAGAGCTTTCTCAACTACATCCTGCTGTTTTTGGTCTACACCACCACACTGGCAGTCAGGCAAGGTAAACTGTGTGTACAGTATGTGTGCGTGCATTCTGGTTGAATTTTGATGCTAAAATGTAGGATTTAGGTTTTTTTTTCTCTCCTGTAGATTCTACTTTTCTCATTTAATGTTATCTCTGGTGAGTCAACACACACATATAGGAATGATTTACTCTTCCTCATCAGACACTTAAGAATATTAATCTGAGTCTGTCAGTGGCAACACAAGCACTTTTGTGAAGGTAAACACAAGCTGGACAATTGCCCCTTTAACTCACATCGCAGCTTGTTTCGCTGCTGCCGACTGCAGCGATCTGGCTGAATACTGGACCAATGTCAAAGATTGTTGTTCCCATCATTCACTTAGACACAAAAACACAGGAACATAGGATCCAGGTTGAAACAAATGGTGATTACCCTTTAAGTCTAAGTATGTAAGTAGTCATCAGGAAAATGTACTTAAAGTATTAAAAGCCTCACATTTTAGAAACTGGTAACGATCCAAACAGTTCTGTGTTTAATGGTCTAATCGTTTCAGCTGGACTTGTAAGCCATTATTGGGTAGTTTAATCTATAATAAAACATTGTATTTTATAAACTATAAGTGTTATGTGTGCAAAAATCTTAATTGGTAAAGTACCTAGTAACTAAAGCTGTCAGATAAATGTAGTGGAGTAAAAAGTACAATATTTCTTTCTGAAATGTAGCGGAGTAAAAGTAGAAAGTGGCATTAAAAGTAAAGACTCAATTAAAGTACAAGTACCTCAACATTTGTGCTTAAGTACAGTATTGGAGTAAATGTACTAAGTTACATTCCACCACTGGCAGTACATGTAGCAAATGCACAGTTAACAATGACATCACTCTGGTCCATATTTCCCAGTATCACCTCTTTTTCTTACATTGTGAACATTGTAACATTGTATTTACCCTGTCTCTCTCCGCCTCACCAGGGGAAGGGAACCTGCTGGCCATTCTGAAGCAGCGCTGGTGGAAATACATGATTCTGGGTTTGATAGACATCGAGGCCAACTATCTGGTGCTGAAAGCCTACCAGTATACTACACTCTCCAGTGTACAGGTGAATTTGTGGAGGGAGGGGGGGGGTCTAACAAAAGAGATGCTACTGTAAAGTATTTATATAGCGCTTTTCTAGACAAAAGAGATGCTACTGTAAAGTAGCTTTTCTAGACTACTCAAAGTGCTTCTACATAGTACAGGAACACATTTACACTCCAACTCAGGGTTCAGTGTCTAAGGTCCCAAGGACACTTTGATATGGGACTGCAGGGACAGGGATCGAACCACCAACCTTCCAATTGGCAGACAACCGCTCAACCACTGAGCCACAGCCACCCCTGAGTTAATTCTTAATATTTTGAATTGTTGTTTTTTTCTTAACGTGAATCCAACATATTATTAGACAATATAAATCAACCGCAGCACATTCACATTAGGGGCTGATCCTAGAATCGCTCCTGTGTGTAGCCTATAAAGGCTTTAGGCCGCCTTACATGTTATTGTAGGTCCAGTTTCACTGCTCATGCACACACATTCATTCTCCCTTGTGGGGGGAGGGACTTAGGAGACCGTTTTGGGCTTTACCGGAAAGGGGGGGAGGGACTGAGAAGTTGTCGATGTTACATTTTTTTGGCTAAGTCCTGGATCTTCGCAGTCCTACCTATGGCACCTTTAAGTAACATATTCTGAGTACTTTGGATTACTTTTGGAATACTTCAAAATCCTCTTTCTGAGCGCATTTGTCTGGGTCTTATATTTCCTGCCAAAAACACATTCCTGACAGCGTCCTGGATGTGCGTCTCCTCTGCTATTGTTGTGTGGCAGATGCACACATTTATGTACTTTCAAAATAATCTGTTTAATGTTATAGTGCATGAGGAATTCTAAATAATGACAACAAAACTTTTGCCGCGTCCACATGATACAAGCCTTCCGTCATCGCGCACCCCCCCCCTCAAACCATGCAGTTGCTAGTAGCCAAGGAGGACACGGAGGATTAAAAAGACATGATGGACTCTTCAGAAGAGGTCATTATCTTCACTCGAGTTTCTGCGCGCAAAAGTCACCGGACGCCTCAATCTTATAACCAATAACCAGACTGAGAAATACAGAGAGAGTTGTGTGGAGCTGATAGTTTTAAGTATATTATTATATTGATTTGTTGAACTTTCTTACTGTTTTTTAAGTTCAATAATTGCAACATCTTTCCAAAAGCCAATGAGTTAAATAATCGTGATTTCAATATTGACCAAAATAATCGTGATTATGATTTTTTCCATATTGGAGCAGCCCTAGCAGACAACTGGGACTCATTATGTCTCTGTGTCTCTGTCCTTCCTGTCAGCTGTTGGACTGTTTTGTCATCCCAGTGGTTCTGCTGCTGTCCTGGTTCTTCCTTTTGGTGAGGTACAAGGCTGTCCACTTTGTTGGGACCGGACTGTGCCTGCTGGGTGTCGGCTGCATGGTGGGAGCTGACTTCTTACTTGGTCGGCAGCAAGGCCTTGGTGAGTGAAAGAACACAACATTACAAAGTTACAAAGATTGCAGTCAGCTCATCTAGGCCCACAGATACAGGTTGTTGCATTGCTGACCTTAAAGGGGAACCTAGTATGCTTGTCCGTATTTTCCGTCATATCTATAATGTTACAATATTAGATTTTCACGTTAAACGTGGCCAGAGCTTCAAATAATGAGGTAAACGTATTTCAGAGAAATCCCTGTGAGCAAAAACCTCAGCTTTCCCAATGTTCTAAACGTTACACTTTCAACAGGTTTTTTCCTACTCTGGTTTCTATGATTGGTCCAGGCAGGCAGGCTATTGCAGTTTTTTTAGGCTACTGCTGTGTTTACATAGGACTAGCTACATGCTAAGTCAGGGAAAGCTATGATCTTGCAATGTTGTTAATCCCCCCCCCCCCCAATTTCAGGTCACATTACTGCTGAAACAGGTAGTAGGCCTATTTGGTCCAGAAACTTTTATCTGGGATTTCTGACGGTATAAAGTGCTGCTTTATTCCATTACAATCCACTACTAACTATAAGTAGCTGCATGCTAACGCCAGGAAAACCTCTAATCTTGGCTGCTAATGTTAATTTCTTCCTAGTCTTGCTTTGCCAGACCTTCCTCCACCGCGGCGCTGCGGAGGAAGGTCTGGCTAGTCCACACAGCATTCCGTGATGGGAGAAAAACATGTTCTGGTTTATTGGCATTTCTTTAATCCAATCACAATTGTCATAGGCCATGCTAAGTGCCAGACGGCGCAAAATAGCCTCGGAACTTTTTTTGGTGGAACGTGTACGTTCAAAAGTTGTTTTAGTCGTGCAACAGAAAACTCCAATTGGACAGATAGTCTAGCTAGCTGTCTGGATTTACCCTGCAGAGATCTGAGGAGCAGTTAACCAGAGTCCTCACAAATCCACCAGAGTTTAGAACGCCAACACAAAGGAAGCCCAAGGCAACGGATATCCGGCCTAAATGAGTGAAATCTGGCGGAATTTCCGTCGGCAACACAGCAATCCCGGAAGTGGAACGTTGTGGATATAGACTAATTTCTCCCCAATTTCTGGTCACATTACTGCTAAAATGTATCCGGTTGGGTAGTATTTGGTTTAGAAGCATTTATTGGTGATTTTTCATGGTACAAAGTCCTGCTCCGTTGCAGTCAGTCTCAGGCTCTCTGAGTGCAACAACAGCGGAGATTCCAGAGACTCGCGGACATGCGGAACTGACCAATCAGAGGAGACTGGGCTTTTTTTTGAAGGCAGAAGGTGGATACAGGTGCAGCAGCCACAGGCAGTATGAGAAAAATAAAGTGATTTTTGAACATCAAAGCATGTGAACATGTTCTAGTAGAATCACAAAATACAAGTATGAACCTGAAAACAATATATATAGGTCTCCTTCAGTGTGGCACACCAATGCACAAACACACGTTCATCTGGTGCATGTGAATGTTGCCAGTTTGTTGGCAGTTAATCTCTTGCTCACGTGTATCTCCTTCCTCTTCATCTATCAGGAGATGAGAAGCTGTTTGGGGACCTTCTTGTTCTGGGAGGAGCAACACTGTACGGGATCTCCAACGTTTGTGAGGAGTTCATCGTGAAGAACCTGAGCCGTGTGGAGTACCTCGGCATGATGGGACTCTTCGGATCCTTCTTCAGTGGCATCCAGCTGTGAGTTGGTGTGGTGGGGAGAGATATACCTCATGACAGCTGGGCAGGGGTGGAAAGTGACTAACAATACTCAAGGACTGTTAGTACTAAAGTACAATGTTAAGGTACTTGTACTTTACTTATATGTTTTAGGAGAACCCTTGCTTCTGTACAAACATCCCATCTTCACCTTGACACGGGAGGGTTGCAGATGTTGTTGTCAAATATGAGTTGGTTTTCTGATTCCACTATAAGGCGTGTGTCCTTTTGGTTGTTAATGCCATGAACGAGTAGATTGTTGTGTTTCGTTCCTGTAAAACTACTCTGTACACACCAGAGAATAGATTTGAACCGATGTCTACAGTTTTTTTATTTGTTGAGGTTTGAAATAAGTATGCAAATGAATCTGTACAGCTCAGTGGGACAACTTTCCCAGTAGAATAGACACAATGACGTTGCTGCTGTATGTGTGCAGAGTTTGTGTTAATCTCTGTGTTTGTGCTCTGTTGCAGGGCCATCATGGAACACAAGGAGCTGCTGAAGGTACCCTGGGACTGGCAGATAGGTGAGAATGCACATGCACACATAAACAGACACACAAGTTAATATTACCACAAAATGTAATCAACAGGTTACCCAAAAGGTGTTTAAAAAGCAGTGTGCATGTAACGTCTTATGATTTTCTCCCTCTGTGTGTTTGCAGGTCTTCTGTACGTTGGTTTCAGTGCCTTCATGTTCGGCCTGTACAGCTTCATGCCGGTGGTGATAAAGAGAACGAGTGCCACCTCAGTCAATCTCTCTTTGCTCACAGCTGACCTGTACTGCTTCTTCTGTGGCCTCTTCCTCTTTCACTACAAGGTAATATCAAAATGCCAGGAAGCATTCGTTCGGTGATGTGCAGGTCAAAAGATGTCCAGACATCGAGCATCACACAACAAAGTGTCGGTGCTCGGGTTGCATGGTGGGTAAGCGGCCGCAATGTGTTGACGAGGAAGAAGAAACAAAAAATACAATATCAGTGGTTCTGCTGCAGTTCGACAATGTTACAGGAGTGTGATGATAAATCTATTCTACACTGTAGTAACAGTAACACAAAGACTCACATTACCTATGATGAACCATGGATTCACTGTTTAGTAGCTATGACATGTCATGAAAAGTCTATCAATGAGTCTTTAACGGCTTTTTCACACCTGAAAGTCAGAACCAAGGTCTGGACAAATGTTCATATTTTTGTTACATTGTATACATTTGATCCGGTACGTTTTGGTTTCACACTGCAGTCATGCAAGCACACTGAAGAACTCTACATGACATTACTATGCCCTGCTGTCATCACATACGTAAGCCACGTCTCCCGATACGTGTAATTGATTGGTTTGTAGACGGGCTTTCCCGTCTTCTCATATCCTCTCTGGTGGAATTTTTGTGAGTTTTTTCCAGCTGGCTCCTGCTCTCCCCCGTGCTACCGCGGCTCTTTTTGTTTTGTTGTGCTGATGAAAAGCAAGACACGGGAACTTTACTTGGGTGTTGAGGAGCTGCAGCATTTATTGAGAGACACTTACTACCACTTAAGTAAACTGCTAACTTATTATTTATTATTTATCCGATTGCAGACAGCTGTCTGCTCTGAGCGCATCCACCGTCACTCAACCACACACTGAGCACTGAGCTGTTCCTGAAAGGAGCTACACTTCTCTTATAACATGGTGATAGCCTGCCAGAACTTCCTGTATTTGGTCCGAAAGTCCCAACCATCCAAAAAATGCGTTCAACACTATAATGAACCGGACAATGGTTCAGTTTGATCACCTCTTTTCGTTGGACAAAATTGTGGCTGTTTGGTCTGGACCGTCGTCCACGGAAGGTTTCTCACCTGTAATTTGGTATTGGTATGAAACTAAAAAGTCTGAAAGTCCTTACCAAACGAGGTAAGTGTGAAAGCACACTAGGTAGTCAACAAAGACAAGTTGACGGCTAAGCCTAAAGTTGATTCATGTGTGATCAATTTCATCCTGCTTGAATTTCAAATTCCAAAATGGCACCATATCTGTCTTTGGGCGCCGACACATTTACAGAAAATATTTTATACCAGTGCCAAAGGCCACGTCAGGTTATCAGAACAAATCTGGTAGGGCCTCATTAGGTTCGCTTGAATTTGGTGTTGCTGCAACATGCATACCTTGTTTTTTGAAGCAGACAGCAATCCGAGCTCCAACAGACGAAGCTCTGCGCCCGTCAGCAGTGGCTTCTCGCTGCGCAGCCGGTCCCCCAGAGCAGCATGATCATCGGGAGAGTCCAGTACAGCCTGAACTCTGCAAGCAGAGATCCCGTTAGCGCTAGCTTCACAGCAGAGCGTTCAGTTCCATTCAAAACGATGCAGCTTAGCTGTCTTATCAGCGCCAGCCGCATGTGTAAAATATATCAGCTGTGGATGAGAGGGAGGCTGGCGCCTACCAAGAGCCTGGGTCTGTCCCAGGTTTCTTCCTAAAAGGGAGTTTTTCCTCGCCACTGTTGCACTAAATGCTTGCTCTTGAGGGAATTACTAGAATTGTTGGGTCTTTGTAAATTATAGTGTGGTCTAGACCTACTCTATTTGTAAAGTGCCTCGAGATAACTCTTGTTATGATTTGATACTATAAATAAAATTGAATTGAACTGAAAAAAATTCAACGCTAAGCTTTAACTGTTTAATACAATGTAGGCAACTGTCAAAAAACACTGGAGCTAACTAGAAGTAGCGTGAATTGCGTGAAAATGACTTGAGCTAGCTGTATTTTCTGTTTTCCTCTCACCTCTACGGCACTAGTGTCCTCCGCTGCAGCAGCCACATTTAAACCTTTTGAAAAGAGTTTGGTTAATTTCACACATTTGGCACTGTTGGACTTAAGAGCCCTTTTTTTTGCTTTCTTGAAGGCCTTTTCTCTTTTTACGGTATTATCTAGCTTTTACTGACAACCAGCTTTTAGCTCGTGTTGGACTGTCTCTGATGACGTGCTTGATTTTGACTGAATGTCCCAATTTGGGTCGGTCAGCCCATCTCGGGATCAGGCCGGCCATTGCCGACTGGCCAAATGCTTAATAAGTATTATTATTATTAATATATCATTATTATTATAACCATAGTGAAATTGTGCAAGCGATCGGCCTGTAAAGACAATTTATTTGTATATTAAAAAAATAAATCTGATCTGCCCACATTAAAAAAAATGGTCCGGCCCCTGTGGCATTTGCCAGAATTGCCAGATGGCCAATCCGCCCCTGAGCAGACAGACGGGGCTAAGATGCCGCTCAGGAATTGTAGTTGAGAACGTCAGTTATAACAGCCCACGTATTAAAAAATTGTCGGGTTTAAATCGGGCTCGGGCTCATAATTACAGTTAATGTGTCGGACCGGGCTCGGACACAACGTGCACGGGCTCGGGTAGGGTCGGGATTCTAAGCTTTAATTCTCATTTGGACTTGGTCTTGACTTGGACTCAAACTTTTTTGGACTCGGTCTTGACTTGGACTTAAACCTCTTTGGACTCGGTCTTGACTCGGTCTCGACTAGTCCTGGTCTTGGACTTGTCTTGGATTCGACAAAGGTGGACTTGACTACAGCCCTGCGTTTCGGCAGACCATGCTCATCACTAAAGATATTACTCATGTCAACATTCCAGAGTTGAATCAAAAACTGTTTTTTATTCATGAAAATAAATCACAAACCACAATGGAACACATAGAAGCTCCCCAACATATTTATATAAAGTGATTCATGGATTAAATTAGTTATTTTTTACGTTATGGAGTTAACTGTGTGCCGCTGACACAGTGCTGTGTTATATAATAGCCTGCTATATGTGAAGTCCGCGGACATATGGCAGTTTTTTGCTTATGTGTGCGGTATTTATTCAGTTTAGGGAATCCCACAATCTCTACAAAGCTAACGTTAGCTTAAGTTGGCTGGCTGACTAAACAGGGAGGGACTAGAAATCTGGTCTCTGTTGCTTTGTGTAATTTCGAGAACAAATTGCCTCACAATATGAACACAGTTTGATTATGTCTTTAATTTTGTTTATTTTGTTGTTGTATAATCGCAATATTATACAAGAGGGTGTGATTTAACATCATCATTGGCACGGCAGTGATGCGGTTCGTAAGCATCGCTGAAGTGCCAATAATGACGCTAAATCACACCCTCTTGTATAATATGGCTTAATTAAACCAGCATAAAGCAACAGTGTAGAAATACAGCTTCTATGTTTAAGTGTGTCTGTCTCTGTGTTACAGTTCTCGGGCCTCTATCTGTTGTCGTTCCTCATCATTATCTTGGGCCTTGTCCTTTACTCCACTTCATCTACCTACGTGGCCCAGGACCCGCGAGTCTACAAGCAGTTCAGGAACACAGGCGGTCAGCCGGCCACCGACCAGCCTCCGCTCGGTACTGGAGTCCTGGAGCCCTCCGTCACCTACACCAGCCTGGGTCCCGAGGCGGGGGATGAGCTTCCTGTACGAGTCGCCTAAAATCTGTCAGGTAGTTTAGTCTGTCAGCTGAGGGATCAGTGAGTCAGCTGCAGCTGTATACAGAGAAATAGTGCTGGCTGTACCATGTCTGCTGAGCAGGGCAGCTGGGTGATCACCCAGGTAGGTCCAGGTTTTAATTTTATGGCCTGTATTGGGTGGGGGGGGGGCGAGTCTCCACCCGCTCAGTGACCAAGTTAAGGCAAATTCATGTATTCAAAATTTGTACCTGAAAAATTAAAAAGCAGAATGTTGTTAAAACAAATAGCAAAGTGAGTTGAGTTCACTGTGATCAAAGACTGTGAGTAGACAGTAGTGACTGAAAAAAATCATGTAAATAGATGGTATTGTAATTTTACTGTAATTTAATCTCCTGCTTTCTTTTTTTATATCTGTCAAGAATGTTTGTGCTTAATACCGGTGAATATGCTAACGTTTAAACGGTGGAATATTGGAAGCAATATATTTCCTAACTTCACAGGGTTACTGAAAGACTGTTTGGTTCTATGTCAACTTTATGACTGTATATAATCTCCTGTCTGAATTATTTACAAAGGATTTATTATTCTCCTCTTATATTTGGCTTTTGTATCCTGTTTGATGTGGTGCACTGAAGTTACTGTCAACAATGTGCTTACAATGTTACTTATAGTAAAATAAAACATCTTTGTCAAAACACCCAGCCCACCAGCTCTGTGAGAAGAGTCCAATTTTTAAAATGTACTACAGTTTACGAATACCATTCATGTACAATGTTTTAGAATTGAACACTTGAACAGGAAGAACAATCTAAATCAGGGGTGTCAAAGTCACTTTCACTAAGGGCCACCCTGGAAAATGAGAATCACATCAAGGGCCAGACATGTAAAGTTTATTGAAAAAAGCAATGGGAGGAAGAGAGGAAAGGGAAATGTTGACAAAGGAAAGAGGGAGAAATGAGGTGTGCAGGAAGGAGCAGAATAAATACAATAATATCAAAAACACTTCCTGGCTGATAAAACACATAAGGTAAGATAACGTTACGTATGCTGTAGTCTATATCCACGACGTTCCACTTCCGGGTTTGCTCCGTTGCTGGCAGAAATTCCGCCGGATTTCACTCATTTCGGCCGGATGTCCATCACCTTCTACTTTCTTTGTGTTGGCATTTTAAACTCCGGTGGATTTCTGAGGACTCTGGTTAACTGCTCCTCAGATCTCTGCAGGGTAAATCCAGACAGCTAGCTAGACTATCTGTCCAATCGGAGTTTTCTGTTGCACGACTAAAACAACTTTTGACCGTACACACGTTCCACCAAATCAAGTTTTCTCCCGAGGTATTTTGCAGAGGCACCGTTGCTGTGTCCGATGCATACAATTGTGATTGGTTTAAAGAAATGCTAATAAATCTATGCATGTTTTTCTTCTATCTCGGAATGTTGTGTGGAAGGGCCAGACCTTCCGCAGCACTGTGGAGGAAGGTCTGCGCTGTGGAGGAAGGTCTGGCAATGTGAGACTAGCTAGCTGGTAACATTCTAGCACCAGCTAGTCACAATACTTCACCCAGCTAGCTGTCTTGCTAACTGCCAGCAAGCAAGCTAGTCAGTTGTACTTTGAGTTAGTGCACTCAAGCAGCTTTCAACTACTTCCATCATTTTATGTACAAAAACCGTGAATGCCTTTGAAGAGTACCTAAGAGTTTGTGCCTGTAAAATTCATTGTTTTGAGAGGGACACAATATCAAAGACATGCATATGACAGAGTTCTTGGAGACCTCTTGAAAAGACAGAGCCAGAAAGCTATCACCTGGCCAGAAAGAAGCTATCACCTGGCCACATCTTGAAATGTAGCCAAGAGACGTCATACAACCTAGTTCATTTCAAGCATACTGAGCCGTTCTGCTTTTGTCTTAGTTTTGTGGCTTACAAAGTTTCTGCTGTTTAGCTTTTGTTTTTCTTAATCAATCCATTTTTACACATTTCATCTTTGTTCCCTTTCCACTGTTTTCCACAAAAGTGTAGCACATAGAAAATAGGTGGATTTAGGTACACAATACCCTGTAAATTACACCACTCAGTTGGTGTCAACAGCGTCACATTCAAGGCCATAAAACTCTCGGTAACTTGGCAGCAACTTTTGGAAATATGCAGTCCCCATTTTTGGGAGAGCGGAAACATTCAGACTGTGTTTGCATGCCTCAGCACAGCTGAAAGACTGCGGTGCTTGCGCTTTGTGTCATTAGGCTCGTTCAAGATGAGCCAGATCTGCGCAGATCTGCGCAGAATCGATCACCGGCGATCGCCGCCCGTTGCATGCCGGTTAGATTTGTGTCCGACTTGATCCCGACTTGCTCTGACGTCATGCATACGTAGCAACGATAATCTCACGAGAGCAAGGCGGCCGCAGTTCGGAGACGCAGGTAGCGCAGTTGCTTTTCACCGACTGCAAGACCCAGGCGGACACAAGGCATGCTGGGAAACGCCGGCCTCTCAGCTGATCTAACAGCTTATTGGTTCAGAATCGACAACATGATGACGTTTTATATAAACTTTTTATTGATTTTGAATCAGAGGGATTTTAACTGCTGTGTGTCTGATTTAAAGGCTTATTCTGTACAAATCACATGCTGTGTGGCTGATAGTTATGTTTGGAAGTCAGAGAGACTAAATCTGTTCAGATTACAGATCATCTACAGTCTGTTGTTATTAAAATCAGCAACAGATAACATGTAGAGCATGTTGACAGCTACTCTGTCATAATAAGAACAACTGGAGACTGTGTACAGGCTGATATATGGGTCTGATAACATTATATTAAATCAGAATCGGACCACAGTGTTTCTGTGACTTCCTGTTCAGCCTGCAGGCTGCTGGATGTGGCTGGAAACTGTCCGACTTCACAGCGGACTTTTGTCACCGCCCCCGCTGCTGCCGCCTGCTCTCGTCCACTTTACAGGCGAGGCGCAGTTCATCTTGAACGAGCCTAGTCTTCCACAGCCTCACTGTGTTCTTTCTCAAGTCTCCCTATAAACAACACACACTTCACAAAATTGTTCCACCAAAACAAGTTCCTTCCCGAGGCTATTTTGCAGAGACACCGGGCCTATTGCCGGTGCTTAGCGCCGCCCATGACAATTGTGATTGGTTTAAAGAAATGCTGCAAAACTAGAGCAGGTTTTTCTCCCATGCCGGAATGCTGTGTGGAGGAGCCGGACCTTGCTCCGCTGCGCTGTGGAGGATGGTGTGGCAAAGCGATGTTCCACTTCCGAGATTGCTCCGGTGGAGCAGGAAATTTCGCCGGATGCATGTCTTTTCGCCGGATGTCCGTTACCTTCCTCTGTCTCTGTGTTGGTGATTTGTGAGGACTCTGGTTAACTGCTCCTCAGATCTCTGCAGGGTAAATCCAGACAGCTAGCTAGACTATCTGTCCAATCTGAGTTTTCTCTCGCACGACTAAAACAACCTTTGAACAATTCCCTGAATGAATCTCATCTGCAATGACTGGGTTAAATCAGATCAACAACACCACACCCCCTCATGTCAGTCTGGCCCTGTCCATCAGATAACCACGCCCACTTCTCTAAAGACAAGACTGATATCATAACAAGATGTTATGATTATTAAGTCTCTCAATATTTAAGTGTTATGTCATCTCACATTTATAAATCAAAATTTTCCAATCATAAACCACCCTTTTTTAATTTTTGGAAATTAAATCAAACTTTACATTACGATAATCCTATATTCTAAAAACAAGAAAACTATTAAACTGAATCTACGTACCCTATCCTATATAATATTTTATATGAACTGATTGAACTGAACTGAATGTACTAATCACTTTTTTTCTGTTGTTGTATGTTTTTTATGTTTATGTTATTTGTCATGATTAAAATACCAAAGACAGTTTAGAATGGTAATACATCCATGAGACTGAGAGTGCTGCAGTCGTCCTATAGGGGGAAGCAGAAACGCTAAAGTGCATGTAAACCACCTTCCACTTTGTTTTAGAAGAAGAAGAAGAAGTAGTAGCAGAAGAAGAAGAAGAAGAAGAGAAGGGGAGCGAAGCGCAGCATCCATCTTCGGGGAAAGTACCACTTATCTAAGGAGAGACTAGAGAAGAACAAACATCGGCCATCATGGGAGCCGTGCTGGGATTGTGCTCCATGGCGAGCTGGGTAAGTGACGCACGTCTTGTCATCAGTGGATATGTTATTATCTCCGCTATTAGCTAGCTGCTTCGACTTCACAAGCGCTGTCAGTGTCATGACTGCGCAATAACACCACGCACGGCAGGCCGCTGAATAATTCACTGCGCCTGACGTTAATAAACACAATGTAACGTTAGCATTCACTTAACGTTACTGTTCATCCATAATGTTGCTGATACAAAGGTTTTAGTTCATAACGTGGATGGGTTAATGGCTCCTGTAGTTACGGAGGCTAACTGTAGGGCTACATGGCGTCTGCCTTTGTTTGGAAACCAGCTAGCTAGTTAACGTTTTAACGTCAACCAGCCAGCTAGCTAACGGTAACCTTAACCCAAACGTTAAATAAGCGCCTAACATGCCGAACCGTCTGTTGTGGCTAAATGAAATGTGTGCATTGGTGTAAAGTCGCAGCGTGTCGACGTGTATTTGGTGGTTTGCTGTTTGTGAAAATTGTAAACACGCAGCTGTCGATGATGTCAACAGAGCAAGGTGACGTTACACCAGCTGTTGCAACAGTGCAGCATGTAAACAGGTCAGGTATCCGCTGCAGTCAGCAGCACGAGGGTCTTTTGCAACATGCGGAGGCAGCATACACCGGGCCTATCTGTCTGCCTGTGTGTCTGTGTGGTAATTAGAGTAAAGGAATAGATTCTAATACTGATTTGTGTGTGCAGATCCCATGCCTGTGCGGCAGCGCCCCCTGCCTGCTGTGTCGATGCTGCCCCAGTGGAAACAACTCCACTGTGACTCGCCTCATCTACGCCTTCTTCCTGCTACTGGGAGTGGGTGTTGCCTGTATTATGTTGATGCCTGGCATGGAGGGGCAGCTTAAGAAGGTATGTGTGGTTCCTCAAATAAAATAAAAAAAACCAAACTGTGGGTTATTAAAATAAAACATTACCGTCTTTGGTTAAAGTGCTCATGTTCAGGTTCATAATTGCATTTAGAGGTTATATCAGAATAGGTTTACATAGTTTAATTTTCAAAAAACACCATATTTTTTGTTGTACTGCACATTGCTGCAGCTCCTCTTTTCACCCTGTGTGTTGAGCTGTCTGTTTTAGCTACAGAGTGAGGCATCTCACTTCTATCCCATCTTTGTTGGGAGTCGCACATACACAGTACCTAGGTAAGGACTACTAGCCAGTCAGAAGCAGAGTATGAGGATGGACTACAACAGAGCTGTTTGGAGCAGTTTGTGAACAGTGTTTTCTGTTGGAGATGTGTGTATTAACTTGTACTGGCTCCCCAGTAAAACAAAACATTGCAAAGACTAAGCTGACTCATACAACGATAAATCACAGCTGCTTCTGGTGGTATTTGGTCAAGATCCACTTAAGTGATTTCTAAACATAATTTACAATCGCTTGATGCACATTTAATGAACCTCCATAGAGTTTATTGATATTTATTTTAGTTTGCACAATCTTATACCATTTCCTTATGCCAATTATCAATTTGCCCGCGGGGGTCTTTAAAGTTTGAGCTACTGTAATGTTGACGATTATAATTCCCTAACTAGAACTGCAAGCAGTTATGATGGGGTCCAAGTCCCCGATGCAACTCGCCCCCGACTCCCCGGAGAGTGCGCAAAAGTGGAACCCAAAGCCTGACGGTGCGGAGGCAAACGTCGGTAAATATCGAGAGGCGTGAGCCGCAAGGTCTGCGGTACGTTGCGATGCAAATATCCGATCGACGTCGATGGAGCAAAAGGGCCCGATCTGGTCTACGTTGACTTTAGCGCCCCCTAATGGCCGAACTTTACCAAATTTGGTATAGTGCCTCAGGGCGGTATGCCGACGAAGCCCCCCAAGTTTCGCGTTGATAGCATGTACTGTGGCCGAGATACTGCAATTGAAAATTTCCCATTTAAATGTATTGAGTTATTTGCTAAGAAACGTAAACGTTTATTATAGCGCCCTCTAATTGCCGATCCTCCCCAAACTTGGTACAGAGCATCGGAGTCCTATGTTGGACAAGGTTCGCAAGTGGTTTGCTTATACCTTTTAAATTGGCCGACATATGATTAAGTTTGTGCTTGGTAGCTAGCTAGGATAATTTGTCTGGTCGTCAAATGCACATACTTTAACGTAGCAAAATTCTTTGGATAAATTTTGTTCAAGTGTGTCTGGAGGTGCTACGTACCAGGCTTCGTGCATATCGGTTGCACGGCCTAGGACGAGTTTGAAAAAGTTGGTTTTGCACCTTGTGCAAGAAAAAATTCTCAGCAGAAATGGGCGTAGCCTAAATCATGAGATTCAGATTGATTCAACGAACAGGTAGACATATAGTTTTCTAACGTGCAATGTGTAATGTGGGAGTTAAAGGCAAAAAACCACTATAGCGCCACCTAGTGGTCCACATGGGTACTTTTTTGGTAAGTGTAGTCCTTGACTTATTTTACATCGACCCTGTTAATTTCAAGTGGCTCACATCAGTGTAAAGGGTTAATCTAGACGTGAGTCTCATAGGCCACTCCCACTCTGACCAATCAGTACCCCACGGTACAGGTGGACTCAGGATTGAACCTAGATAGTACCCTCCAAATTTGGTAAAAATCGGACGACCTGTTCATGAGATATAAACATTTTGTACTTGTAGCGCCCCCTACTGGCCAATGTTTGCAAAATGTGTTGGGCCTCTCCAGAGGGTCATGGGAAACAAGAATCTGAAGTTGCACATTGATAGCATTTATTTTGACTGAGATATGGCAAAGTTGGTGTTTTCATGGTTGGCTACATAAGTTTGTTTGTGCGTAATATCCACAATTTGTATCCTATAAAAATTCTGTTTATAATTTTTTGTCAGGTCGGTCTGGAGGTTATACCTGCCAAGTTTCGTGCGAATCGGTCGCACGGTCTAGGAGGAGTTCAAAAAAGTAGGTTTTTGATAAATCGCGATTTTTCACGCATAAAAGTCAGAAAGGCAGAAATGGGCGTGGTCTATATCAGGAGATTCAGTAAGATCCAGTGAACGCGTGGATATGTGTATCTTCAATGTACGATGTACGGTTTTGAAGTTATAGGGTCAAACGCGTTTGTTCCTGCTATAGCGCCACCTAGTGGTGGAAGTGGGTCAATTGTTGCGCCTGAGGTCCTTGCTGAGTTCTGGACCAGTCCTGAAAAGGGCCCACCATGTACGGTTTAGGCTGTAGCAGGACTTTTACGCGGAGAAGAATAATAATAATGAAAATAAAATCTTTAGAAAAACAATAGGGTTCCACAGTCCTACTGTGCGAACGGCGTAGCTATTGCTACCGCCGTATCTTCCAGACTCGGACTTGGACCCCTAATTATTACTCTAATAGTATGTATCCACATAGGCGTTTTTTAATGGCAGGGATCGCGCCCGCTTTCCAGCATTGGACGCTTGGTGAGCTTGGCACTAGCAGTTATCAGTTCCTCTTCAATGACAAGCAAAGAAAACAGGCTACACTCTCCAACAACTGCAATGGCTGCACCTGATTGGACGAACGCTTCACTCATCTGCTCCCGGATTTCAAAGCAGACCATAATGGCGGCTCGTTTGGAAACGTGCTCTTATTTTACAAAAATAGTTCACCAACATGTTTCTGAAAACATTTTATGCAAGAAATAGGTTGTGCAGTTTGTCCATTTTTCAATCAGCAACGGTCAGTTCAAAAGATTTTTGTGAGTGTTTCGAGTCGACCTGGACGCCCCTTATTTGCATAAAGCAGCATGGACCTTAACTTTATGCAAATGAGGAGCAGGCAAGTCAATGCCCCGCTTCTTCAAAGTTGCCGAAACGCTACCAGAATGCATTGCCCGGCTGCTTACGTAGACAATGAATGGGAAGCGTGGAAATGGCGCTTGCCAGTGGACACGTACCGTAAGACTTGTGATTGAATCTCCACAGTCGGGAGTGCTGTTGTAGCTACACTGAGGTTTGGTAGTTGTGTTGGCATTATGTATAAAACAGTCTGATGTGTGAGGTGGTGCAGATGTTTTATATTTACATTTGTGAATCCGTATATTTTAAAAATAGACTGTTTCATGGTGCATTCCAGACTCATCGATGAGACACTGCCTCTCACTTTGGGTTTTAGTGACGTGATGGATTGAACTCTTTTCTTTGGTCTTTCTGTCTGATCCTGAAGGCCTGGAGAAGACTCCCTGAGAGGGAGTTTAAAGGCAGAGCAGCTCTCTTAGTGTGTGCTGGACACTGGTCTAAAGTGAGATGGCTTCCTGGTGCAGCGTGATAGCTTCTGTCCTGTGTGCTGCTGTAGATTCCAGGTTTCTGTGAAGGCGGGATGGGCTCGTCTATTCCTGGCGTGGAGGGTCACGTGAACTGCGACGTTCTGGTTGGCTACAAGGCTGTGTACCGCGTTTGCTTCGGCATGGCCATGTTCTTCCTGCTCTTCTCTCTGCTCATGATCAAAGTCAAGAGCAGCCAGGACCCCCGAGCTGCGCTGCACAACGGGTGAGTCAGCATCTGGCCATCCATTCACCATCCATTAACTGAGACTCACACGTTACTGGACTCATCACCTGCATTATAGAGACTGATGAACATGTTTGGCAGTTTTTCCTGATAAGTTACTTGGATGATTAATCCATATTAAAAATAGTTAGCGATTACTTTGAATCTGCAGTTTTTTCCAGCAACTGATGTAGGAACTCTCTCTCTCTTTCAGGTTTTGGTTCTTTAAGTTTGCTGCAGCTGCTGCCATAACAATTGGATCATTTTTCATCACAGAAGGTCCCTTCACTACTGGTAACTGTCCATCATTGTCTTTTTCCTCTCAAATGAAATGCAGTGTAGTAGGTATAGACCGATTATCGGCCCGTTTGTGTCAGATTATCTGTGTCGTTTGACTTGCTTGATAACCGATAAAGTGAGTGAATTAAAAAGTGTTCTACTTTGGCTGCCCTACAGCTCTGTGTCTGTCCCTCTGCTTTGGTTTCACTCACCACTGAGTGTGACTTAATGTCCCCCCCACAACACTATCTGACTCTCTGTTACTGGGGATTATGTTGAAAGTTTCTCATTTATTAAATAATTGCTTAAAGCATTTAAACAGAGTTTTGTGTTGGAGTTTGGGTTATCTTAATTTTGACTTGAAGATTTTCAGTTTAACTGTAAATGCATATCGGTTCCAAATATCGGCTACCGGTCTCATTAACTACTAATAATTGGCATCAGCCTTTAAAAAACAGTATCTGTCGACCCCTACAATGTAGCTTGCAAGTGTTTGTACCTCTGTGACAGTAGATCAAGACTGTGGATACCCGGGATTAACCTGCATACAACATCACAACTGATGTTAAATGTGTTGACGAAAATGTTTTATTTATGTCCAAACCCATGTATCTCTAAAATGTCATGAACAAAAAAAGGAGGCTAACTTTAAAGAAGCATTCAGTCCATTAGTTTGGAGATACATGGTCTTTACTGGACATTGTTAGGTTTTTGTATTCCCGTCCTGGCAACCAAGAGTAAGCTTTTTGCGGCACAGAACAGGTTTAGAATCAAATTCAGTTTTAAGGTGGTTTTAGCTGGAGGCTGTATCAGAATCTGCAGATGCTGTGACAGTGTCTCTTCCACAGTGTGGTTCTACGTCGGCATGTCTGGAGCCTTCTGCTTCATCCTCATCCAGCTGGTTCTACTCATTGACTTTGCTCATTCCTGGAATGAGTCCTGGGTGGAGAAGATGGAGGAGGGCAACTCTCGCTGCTGGTATGCAGGTATGGTGACAGTGTTGCTATGAGGCTAAACGTGTGGATTAAAAACAATAACAACAACATCAATAACAACCTTTTAAAAAAGCTTAGTAAGTATTATTTACATCTTGTGAGCTGTGTTTTGGCTCTTTTATGTGACAGTGATGGATATAAATTGCTCATGGAGACAACAAAGGGCCTAAAGTAGAAAAATGGAAATCAGCAAAATGAGTCGGTATTTCTTAAAGGTTCCATATTATAAAAAGTGATATTTTCATGTCTTTTATAATAAATTAGGTTGAGGTGCTAATGTGACTGTATTTCACTGTAGAGGATTCCAACAGTGGGATGTAAAACAGTCTGCAGGTGCCGTTGTCGAAAAAACAACACAGACGGTGCGTTCACTTGAAACTGGTTAGCCTTAAGCCTCGTGGTGCATTAAACGTTTTTGCAAATAACCCTTTTCCCATCTAGTTGTTTTTGTCGTTTAACAGCAATTTTCCGGTTAATATGTTCATGTTTCCTTTAGGGTTTTCTTTAGCAGTGGGGGCAGGTCTGTCCGCCACCACAAAATCAACATAGAGGAAACACTGTTATTAAATCATTTCATTTTGACCAAATGGCCTTAGCAAGAAACAAGTTGTTCTTTAATGTCACCTACTGTCGTTTTGTGCCCTTCTTTTATTATTTTAAACAGTTTTTTAAAAAGTATCGCTTAAGCACTGGTATCAGAAGAAAACCCAAATGATCCCCAACCCTTCTGTGAAAGCATCAAAACGCTCAATTCAGAGAGAAATGCACAGCCCGTATTTAGAAACTGTGCCTTGTCAGGACTTCATACATTTGTAATGTCACAACCATACTATATATAGGTAGAAGGTGCCGCTACAGTGCCATTACAGTCATTCCCCGGCTGCAATGATGGGGCAGAGACTCAAAGAGCGCGAATGTGGAAAACCTGGAAACGCTGACCAATCAGAGCAGACCGGGCTTTTTGTTCGGGAGGGGGGCTTAATTAGACAGGCGCTAAAATGTGGCGTTTCAGATAGAGGGTGAATACAGGTGTAGTCAGACAGGATGAGAAAAATGTGTCTTTTGAACACTAAAGCATGTAAAATGTTCTAGTAGAAACACAAAATACATGTATGAATCTGAAAATGAATGTAATATGGGACCTTTTAAGACATGTATTTATTGTTGTGAGGAAAACTTTTCCATTTAAGCCCATAATAAAAAGACAGTGATCTAATCCGATTGTGTCGTAGCTCCCAGGTAAAGAGCTTCCTGTTTGATCATGTTGACCTGTTATTTTGTGTGTTCACAGCTCTGCTGTCGGTCACCACAATCAACTACTTGTTGTCTCTGGTGTCTCTGGTCATGTTCTACGTCTACTACACCCACTCTGATGGTTGCACTGAAAACAAGGTGTTCATCAGCATTAACATGCTCCTCTGCGTCGGCGCCTCGGTCCTGTCCATCCTGCCTCAGATCCAGGTTCGCACCGCCTATCTTCTATGTTCATGTCTGTGACTGAAGAAGGAAAAATAAGATTTCTCATGCTTTTACCCAGAGGATTTTCAGTTTGTGCATGTTTATGGTCTGTACTTAACACAAACCCAAGACACTTTTACATGTTCACTTTTTTATACCTCTGAAAAGATACGAGGCTGTAGAGTGGTACCAGGGATGCAACGATTATAGATTTTAGATTTATTAATTTCACTACTAATGTATGAAATCACACATTTGAATGTGTTATTTATTGCTGCCTTTTGAAACACAAATGACAGTAACAGTTTTGAATGTTTTAAAAATGATAATATGATCAATCATCAACCAACATCTGAAAAGATTAGAAACTTGAGGTAAATCAGTCACACCACAAACAAAGACAGAGATGCACAGCATGTTGCCAAGGAATAAATGTGATGGAGAGATCTCTTTGCAGCCTTATGTCCCACAGGGGATTAAGAGGAGTAAGTACGTAACGTTAAGTGGTAACGTCAGTGACATGATTGAGCGGAGTTTTGACTTGTACAAACGTAATGCTATCGTCCGCTCGCTCACTGTAAAAGCAAACGTCGGCTTCTTACTCGTTAGCTGTTAACTGTAACATTAAACATTAAATAGGCTAACGTTAGCTAACTGGTAACGTTAGCAAGCTAACATTAAGCTAACTGTTTGTTAGCTTAACAACGTTAACAAACAAAGTCGCTTGCAAAGTCGCTAGCAAGCTTACCAACTTGGGTTGAATTCCCCGTTGCAGCTGCAGCTGTTGTGAGGTTGGGCTGGCTCTGCTCTGTGTTTTCCTGCAGTTTGCTAACTTTATGTAATGTTAAAAATTGCAGCAGTAAGTTATCCCACCATGGGGAGCCGTTGAACATCACTCTGACAGTCAATACTCACGGTGATTTCATGTGTGTGCGCACACAAGCGTTTATGTTGTCAAGGAGGTTTAATAAGAACTGCACACACTGCTACACATAACATGCAGTCAGTTAACACTCGGTGTAGGGGAGCTTTTATGAATAATTAACCATGACATTTTAAAGCGCGGTTAATAGTGAAATCGATACTGCATCCTTAGTTGTAGGGCTGGGTATCCTTCAAAAATATTCAATACCGATACCAATACCGTGACTTCGATACCGGTTCCTAAACTTTTTTTCGATAACAATTTTATAAAACAAAAATAAATTACAACATTACACATTAATATTCTTTTCATTTATTTTTCAGCTCCTACTATGTGAGCCCCGTCTCTGTGTGTAACGTATAGTTTCTCCTGCGTGTCTCAATGGCGTGCAACGTTAAACAGCCAATCACAAACATTATTAGATCTTGGTAGAAGCATGCTGCATGCTCATTGGCTCACTGATGCTGATGAGATTTACTCCTTAGGTATTGAAATTTGGTATTGAATGATGAGGCATTTTTTCAGTACTCAATAAAAAAGCAGTTTGGTCAGTGCCTAAAAAGTATTGATAGACTGATGTGCAGTATTGCAGTAGCAAGACTGACAGAAATCAAACACATGATGATAACCGCATGTAGAATGAATCCCAGAGAGGTGAAAGACATGGATGGAAAAAGAGCGACTAACATTATTTTAGACTGTGCTGATATACAGACGGCTATTAGCAGGTCCCGAGGCTCAGCAGGAAGCAGCTGAGTGATTTTGGTTGTCAGAGTCGGTCTTGGATTGATTTTCCTGCTAATGCCTGCTGTTCTCTGTGTGAAGGAGTCCCAGCCCAGGTCTGGCCTGCTGCAGTCCTCCCTGGTTACCCTGTACACCATGTACCTGACCTGGTCGGCCATGACCAACGAGCCAGGTAGGATAGCATCCCATCCCCTACCTTGGTCATACAAACTGTGTTTCTCTTATATATGATGTTTCTCTCATATATTATGTTTAAAAAGTCGTATCACTGCAAAGAGCTGACAATAAGCAGCAGCTGAGTGAATAATAAATGTTAAATATTTCTATTACTTCTAGTCATAGTAGTACTAGTAGTCTAGTTCCACTATCTTAACTGCCACTGTTCATCATTCCAACTGCTATAATTATTAAGAATCATATTTCTTTTTCTATATCTATATCAGTGTCTGTGTCCAAACAGGGACAGATGGCGCTCACAAAGAGCCTGGGTCTGTCTGAGGTTTCTGCCTAAAAGGAAGTTTTTCCTCGCCACTTTTGCACCAAATACTTGCTCGTGGGAATTTGTTGGGTCTTTGTAAATTATAGTGTGTGGTCTAGACCTACTTTGTCTGTAAAGTCTTGAGATAACTCGTTATGATTTGGTACTATTAATACTATTAATTGAATTGAATACACTGGTTACCAGTTCTCATAACTGGTAGAAACACTGGCCAAACTCATGAAAATAAGATCCAACTAACGAAAGAGCACACCGCAGCTGAGGATGATACATCATGATGACATGTTATTACTGTTATCATGCTCATAAGCACCTATTTCTCTCTGATCTCCTGTGACCGGTAGCAGATGACCCATATATGACGTACTGTAACATGAATTGAAAATCTTCTCTTGTGGAACTCAGACAGGAAATGTAACCCGAGCCTTCTGGGTATTATCGGGCTGAACAGCACCAGTCCTGCAGGTCAGGACCATGTGGTTCAGTGGTGGGATGCCCAGGGGATTGTGGGATTGGTCCTCTTCCTCATGTGTGTCCTCTACTCCAGGTGAGGGAGTCCTTTTTTAAATATTTGTTTTGGTTGATATACATCTGTCTCCCTGTACTGTTGTTTGACTAGACGGCTGACGGCACCTCTGTTCTCTCTTCTCCTCTGCCTGTCCGTCAGTATTCGTAATTCGTCCAACGCCCAGGTGAACAAGCTGACTCTGACCAGTGACGAGTCAGCTCTGATCGAGGACGGGCCTCAGACCGACAACTTTGAGGAGGGCAGAGCTGTGGACAACGAGAAGGACGGCGTCACCTACTCCTACTCTTTCTTCCACTTCATGCTGTTCCTGGCATCGCTCTACATCATGATGACGCTCACCAACTGGTACAGGTAGGCTTCACAGTAATAGCTCTTTCACAGCACCTACCAGGGTTGGGCTAGGGTTGTCTGATCAGGGTTCAACCCTCCTTTTGGAAATTCAAACCAAGCCAGTCTACATATATATCCGTGGTCATGACAATTCAGAGATCACTTGGGTCAACCCGGGAGCAATGCATAAAAATTACCCTAAAGTGCTCATATTATGCTCATTTTCAGGTTCATAATTGTATTTAGAGGTTGTACCAGAATAGGTTTACATGGTTTAATTTTCAACACACCATATTTTTGTTATACTGCACATTGCTCCAGCTCCTCTTTTCACCCTGTGTGTTGAGCTCTCTGTTTTAGCTACAGAGTGAGACATCTCACTTCTGTTCCATCTTTGTTGGGAGTCGCACATGTGCAGTACCTAGGTAAGGACTACTAGCCAGTCAGAAGCAGAGTATGAGGGCGTGTCCTGACAGTACCTAGGTAAGGACTACTAGCCAGTCAGAAGCAGAGTATGAGGGCGTGTCCTGACAGTACCTAGGTAAGGACTACTAGCCAGTCAGAAGCAGAGTATGAGGGCGTGCCATGCTAGCAGCTAGGCGAGCATTATAACGTGTGTTCCAAAGTGACCACGTGTGTCTCTGAAGTAAAGGCTGGACTACAACAGAGCTGTTTGGAGCAGTTGGTGAACAGTGTTTTCTGGTGGAGATGGTAAGTCCCTTTGGGGGGGACTTTGGGCTTTTTCACTTTGTAAACCTGTAAACCTAACGTGCACAAAAATATATATAACACAATAAAGAAAAGGGAAAAAGACAAAAATCATAATATGAGCACTTGTAAGTGCTAGAAATCATATTCTGTGAACAGCTAACATCACACTCCAGTCCATCTATAGACCAGCAGAACTAATGTTGTGCAGCTACTTGATTCTGATATTGTACATAGAGAGAAATAAAGCTTATTTTAGGATTATTTCGCTGTGACGTTTTACAAATAAATAACCAAACACTCTACAGATGATTTAGAATGAGTTCTTCTCCTCTGCATATTTATTGCACAGGGTACCCGCGGGGTCTTAAAAGCATTGAAAAAGTCTTAAATTTGATAATCTCAAATTAAGGCATTAAAAACCTTGAATTTGGTATACAAAGTCTTGGATTTCGTTACAAAGGTCTTATATTTTTTGCCTTTCCTATGATTAAGTTCATACCGTAACAACATTAACTGTTACTAATGTAGGCTAATTAAAAACTGACCGGAGACCGTCGCTGGACGCACCAGAGGACCGAGACACAAAGTAAACACGCCTCTCTGACCGGTACCGGGGGGATAGCGGTTAAACTGAGCGGAGGATGTGCGGAGAGTGTCGGTGTGTGACGACTGTTGTTGGTGATTTACAGAGGTGGAAGACTTACTCACATCATGTATTGCAGTAAAAATAGAACAAAGTGTTGTAGAGTTACAAATTACTTGTCAGTTCCAAGTCCTGCATTCTACATCTTCCTTAAGTAATAGTACAAAAGTATTATCAAAATATACTTAAAGTACCAAAAGTAATCATTGTAATGCAGTGTAACATATATTATTTTATTGGATTATATTATAATCCAATCCAGGGTTACCCCATTCAAACACACAGGGTTATACCCAGTCAACCAACTCAGTTTAATGGAGTTGCTGGCCCCGCCTGCGAGTGCCCGCTCGGCCCACAGACTTTACATTGTGGAGACGTCACAGGTTTTTAAATCCTTTTTTTGGCTCCAGGTAAATATAAAATATTCAAAATGTCTGTAGATTAAAAATTCAGTATAGAGTCATAACCGGCCTGGTTTGCTGTTCGAGATGTCCTGGCAGCAGTTTTACTGGCGTCTCTTTTACAATGGTGGCCTTTGGGGAAAATGCTTTCTGGGCTGCCGGGGGATTTCTCGTCTCAATACTGCAAGTGGCCACTGGACGAAGTTGGCTGTAAGGCTAAGCGCTGGTCCTGGGGGTCTGATCCGTCTTTAAAAAAGGCACTTTTTCTCTGAATCCTTATTAAAATGTGTAGTGGCTTTGCTGCCGCCCTGTGGTTTACCACAGTGGTTCCCAAACTTTTTCATGTGACCCCTAAACTGACACAAATTAGACCACCACTGTCCCCCATTTGAATAGACTTCCTCCCAGGGTCCCCCATCTGATATTATTGTTATTGCTACTTTTTAGATGTTTTATTACATTACATCAAGTGTATAAAACTCATGACAAAAAATAGTCATACATGCTGTCATTGTGTTACTTATGAATGGAATTCTATTGAAAATGTTATTTAAAAAAAAAAACCTTGAAACACCCTGAAGGACCCCTGGGGGACCCCAACGGAGCCACTGGTTTAACACATTTTAGACAGTAACGGGATCTGCTTTGCTTGGGCTGTTTTTGCTCATGCTCTTTATTTATTCTTCCGAATTAAAATGGGTGTACTTATGTGTAGTAGGGCTGCACAATATATCGTTTTTTTTAATCGCCATCGCAATATCAACTGCCGGTATATACACATCGCAAAAGGCTGCGACATATCGCGATAGACACAAAACAGATTTTTTGTTTTAGTTGAAAGAAAATATCAGTAGAAAACTCTACATTCAAATGTAATCTCATTCTTTTTTAATGGTGCCTTTTTATATTCAATTCAATGTTCAATTTGTTAAATAAAATGTTAGAAATTATTTCTTTTCATTTGTTTTAAATTCAACAAGCAATGTGTTGTATTTTAGCAGAATACTGAAAGCAGCAGAATGGAGTATACTTTGATATCTGTTTATCGAAAGTAATATCGTTATCGCAATATTCAATAACGCTATCGCATATTTTCCTCATATCGTGCAGCCCTAATGTGTAAACTCATGTTTATATTATATTTGAAACTCAGACTGATATCAGAAGAGTATAAACCTGTTCCTCTCTGCAGCCCCGACTCCAACTACGAAGCCATGACCAGCAAGTGGCCGTCGGTGTGGGTGAAGATCTCCTCCAGCTGGATCTGCATCGCCCTCTACGTGTGGACGCTGGTGGCTCCGCTGGTCCTGGTCAACCGGGACTTTGACTGAATCCCGCCGTCCCACTGCTCACACACACACACACACGCTCCGCTTCACCTGTGTTTTTGTTTCAGCAAAGTCAGTAGAACAGTAGGTAGCTAACCCTGCGTCTGTTCCAGCTGGACGGGGGCTGCGCTCACACTGGCTGTTTCAGGACTCTCTCTCTAGTTTTGGCGGCTGTGGCTCGTCTGATGACCAGAGAGTCCTGTCCCAGCTCTGACTGCAGCCTGGGCTCCTCTGGTGTCATGTCATTGTGAACCCTGAGCAGCCTGTTGTCGTGGTTTCCCCAATGCTGTTGCCATTGTAAATATGTATCCTGTGTATTCCTAGTGGATGATTTTAGGGCGCTTTCACACCTGTAAGTTTGGTAGACTCGTGGTTCGGGACTGAAGTGGCAACATTGTTGCATTTTTCTTTTGGTTGTTAAACGCACCAAACACCGTAAACACACGTCACGTGATCAAGACGGTCGCTTGTTTATTGGTCAGAATATCCGAAACTCGCCGACCCACTGCTCTCATAAATAATGGAGCAACACCACATTCATAACGTCTGGGTTTTCTGCTTTAGTGTTTTTAATATTTTAGAAGAAGGTAAACAATGTGAGCAGCTGACAGACAGCGAGTGAAGGAGAGAGAGAGAGAGAGAGAGATGACGTCCCACAGACGACCAGCAATGTGTGCCCAGAACAGCTTATGGATCTGAAAGTTATCAGCCCCTAAATCATATACAAGTCCGTAAAGTGTGTGCAAGGTTGAAACTGCAGGCCAGTAAATGCTCTGTTTTAGTTCACTTGCTGTATTTGGGTCGGGTCGCGTTCTCACCAAACTCTAGACCCGCCAACCGAGAACCCCGATTTTAAGCGGACTAGAGTTTGTTTGTTTGATCCACACCAGAGTTGGGATGAGCTTTTCACACCGCCCCCAAACCAACCGGACTATCGGACCAAACGCTCCAGGGTTGGTTTTAAACGGATCAAACGAGGCAGGTGTTCAAGCGCCCTTGGTTTTACTTCCTATAAAGACAGAGCTGCATGCTTTTCCTTTTTTTTAAACCTGATGTGACATTAACAGTAGCTGTATCTGAAGCTTTTATTAGGCCGACGATGGCTTTGATGGGTGTGCAGCAAAAGTGGAACTCTGATTCTGTAGTATTACATATGGAAATGCTGTTGCATAGAAATGAACTGCTTAGATTGTGCTGCTGTTGTTTTATAAGCAGAACTCCAGCTGTGGCACTGAGACGAGAGCGGCTCATTGTAGTCCACTAAAGTGTACCATCACCAGGCATGAGCAGTGCTGTGTAGAGTGCGTGTGTGTGTGTGTGTGTGTGTGTGTTTTATTCTAGTCATGTGTTAAAGCTCTACCAGCTGTGTCCTCTGCAGCTTGCACATACACAACAAAGGCATTCCTGTTTTTGTTGTTTCTTGATTTGCGTTGCATTGTTTTGACTTTAAATGTAAAATTTGAAATTGATTGTTTGAAAGACTTCTAGATAAGTTATTTGGTAGTGTTTAGCATGTACTGTAGTTCC